>VWZW01001414.1:585579-703655 GCA_013397115.1 Edolisoma coerulescens | reverse complement strand
TTTTTTTTTTCTTTTTTTAATGGTAAAGCTTTTGTGATGGGGACAGTCTGGGGGTCCTGGGCAGGTCTATAGGGAGGAGCTGATTTTGAACATTCAGTTCAAACTTAGAGGAGGGGAAAGTGTACAAGGGGCCCCCACATTCCCTCCATGTCCTTGGGGTGCAAACAGGGAGTCAGACTTTGGTAGGTTTGGCTTTTACAGCGCTGAAATTGTGAGTGGCAGAAGCTGAGTTAAGCTTTTTTTTGTTGAACTTTAATTAGCAGAGCAATTTTTCTTTATTGGTAAGTGAAGGAACATTTTATGTGTTATTACTGATAAATTGAGTTCTCTTTGTAATTTGTTCTGAAAGCAGAAATTACTTCTTTATTTTTCCTAGCTGAAATCACATTTCCTTTATCACTCTTCACCTTTGTGATTTTGTTGGACTTCTGAAATGTACAGTGTGTATTTTCCCTCTTTTAATTCATACAGACACTGTGCCTTTTTAGGTGAGCCAGATGAATTTTTCTGTGCAAGAGGCTTGTTAAAGTCATGGCTTGAAGACTTGAAGGGTTGTAATAGCTGGTTTTGGTGGGGTTTTTTTGTTTATTTTGGGATTTTTTTGTTTGCTTGTTTGGGGAGTTGTTTTACCCCTTCCCATCAGACTAAAACTTGAAGGGAGATGTGGAAACAGCATCTTATTCTCTAATTTGTCCCAGTTCTGCTTCTTGATCTGTCATGGAGGATCCTTTTCCTTTGTGAAATCTCACTGGTTTCGGAGAAGTTCCTCCTGGGCTTTAAGATCAGTGTGAGTAGATCTGGTTGTAGAAGAAGGGCTATTTTCTGTAGAGAACTTCTCCTTAAAGGTTGGATTCATAGAGAAATTCTCATCTCAAAAAATGTAAGTCAGAGTGTCTGGAAGGCTTGAGGTGATACTTCCAGGTGGGTAAGGTACCAGTCTAGTGCTTGAGAGATGGGGACAGCCTGATGCAAATCACTTCACCTGTTTGTGCTTCCTTTTGAAGGAATTTAAAATAGAGATAGTGAATCTTACTGGCTTGTAAGGAATCCTGAAGCCTGTGGATGAAAGAGCCCATGTAGGAGCTGGGCAATAATATTACTGATGTTTTCCAACTCTGTTAATTCAGTAGTCTGATGAAATATTTTCTCCATTGTTGGCAATTATTTTTATTAGTAAAATCCCCTTTGCATTTATAGCTGAATATTCTTTCTGAGTTTCAGTGTGTTGGTTTATTTTTCTTTTTATTTGTTATTTACTACCATCTTACATTTGCTACTGAGCATTATTCTTGGTGTTTTCATTTTAGTAATGGCAGAAACAATTGCTGGAGCAATTCAGATTATTAAAGCCCTTGAATCTCTCACCTCACTTGCATCCCCTCCTGAGGTCAGTGGGACCTCACAGGTCTGGTAGAAGGAGTGAAATCTAAATTAGAAAAGTCTTCGGTAATAATTTAAATCCATCCCCTGTGTACAGCCTGAGTAACTGGGGAGTCGTGGGAGCTGGCTCGGAGAAGGAGAAGGAGGGATGGTGTCATGCTGCTCTAGCTTAGGGATAGAGTGGTTGGACAGCTGGAATTCCCCTGCCTGGGGGATCAGTAGGCCAGGAATCCTAGTGAGCCTCAGTCCTGTCCTGGCGTTTCTCCTGGCAGTGCCGAGGCTTTCTTCCTGGAAGGAAGCAGATCCCCAGTATTCCTCTCTGTGCAGCGTTGCCAGTGGCTCATCATGGCAGGGAAAATTCCAAATTTTGTAATCCTGACCCTCCCTCCTGCTCGTATTGCAGCTGTTGAATCCTTCCTCAGTTCTTTTGCTAAGATGCTGTGGCAAAATCTCATTTTCACTGCATGGTACATGTCTTTTTTCACCCATAAATTGAAGGATTGTGGGTTAGATTATCAGAACAAACAGGACCTTCCTTTTTCGTTCTTGTTTGTCTTGCTGTCTCTTCCGTGGCCTTTGGCAGCAAGGCAGCGCTCGTGTTTATATGTATCAATGACATATATTTAAAGACATGGTACTTTATATGTTGGATTTCTTCCTCCCCTTTGTGCAAACGTCTGTGATTGCTATTCTTTTTCAACAAGGAAGAGAGAACATTTTAAAAGAGATTGTTTTTTCAAAAGTTTCCACACAGCATTGGTGTGAAATTAAAAAAAAAATCTGAAGGAATGCTTGGTCTTCTGGAGATACTGACTGGGAAAATAAACATTTGTTTGCCCCAAATGTTTTGGGGTGGGAGAAAATAACTAAACTTCATAGACAGGGAAGTTTGGAGTCTGCAAGGTCAGAGAGTGCTCCCCAGGAACAGGCCACCTTCTGGGGATTTCATTATGGTGACACTGATATGTGACTCAGGTTCCTTATTCCAAAACAGTCTTGCTTACTGAGCTTTTCTCTTCACACGAATGTTTACAACATGAGGCTTCAAACAGAAGTGATCGCTCATGTCTGAGAAACACAGAAAAGTGAATATTACTGTAGGAAAAGAAGGGATTGGGAATGTAAGCAGGGAGATAGGAATTACCCATGGGTGAGAATTTGTTTCTCTGTTGCATTTCTATTGCACTGCCAGTTGAATTTAAAAGATACTTAATGTGGCCATAACGTAATACCCAAATATTCCTCTATAATTTTATATGCAAATTCATGGTTGTAAATTAGAAATGGACTGCTTATTTATCCAGTCTTTTCTCAGAGTCCTCCATAATACCAAATTACAGCCTTATTACAGGAAAGCCAGATAAGAAATCATAGATTTCGATCTTTTTCCTCCTTAAATGTAATTTTACTACACTGAGAGGTTCCATTTCGTGACTACAAAGTTTGGGTGGTGACTCTGACCCCATCCTACTTCTGAATGAGTACAAACTATCAGATTTTCTGAGTCCCATGGAGTCTTTGCGAGATGTTAGAAGGCTTGAACCTTAGCAGGAAGGTAATATAGAATTAATAGCACTGGACTGTGAATGTTTTCCGAGGAGCAGTGGATACACAGTGCTGCCGAGCTGGTAGCAAGAAGTTTTGTAGGTGATGTTATATAGAGACATATTTTGGAGATGTGACTGTGAGCTGTTGTGCCATTTGTTGCTGTTCGTCCTGGGAAATATCACTTGCATGCAGAATGATGTGTCTGAGGTGAATGTTTTGAATCTTTGGCTTATGTATGGTTTAGGGAAATAAGTTTCATACTCTCTCCTTTGTAAGCAGTAGCAAGGCTAGTGATTCTCGGAGCTGTAATGATGAAATATTGGAAGAAAAAGAACAGTAGGTTTGTGTTTGGTATGAAATTTTGAATGTTGGAGCGGCAGGAAGTGAAGGATAGAAATGTGAGCACTGTGTGGACTCGTCTGAGCTGGTTTTATGGTAGTTAGGGTAAGTGTTACTTAGAAATGATCTTTCAGTCTGTGAATTTCACAGTCTGGGTTTTTTTCCCCCTATAGTTATATATAGCAAAAATACTGTATTCATCAAAACACTAAAAACTACGGTGCTTAAATATGCTTAAAAGGTCTTTCATAGCCCTTCAGACCCCATTGGCAAGAGGGAAATCTGTAACATGAGCTGTTTTTGAGAATCTTGGTTATTAGCAATGTGGCACGAGTGTTTAATTTGCTGGAAAATGTTTAGTGGTTCAGCAAACCAAGAAGGTAACAAATCTTTGTGGACATCGTAAATGGAGAATGCCACAAATGAGAAGCGTAGTGGTTTTGGCAGCATGCGAAATAACGCTTCTTCCCTATATATCTTTTCACTTAATGTAAGGTCATCTGTATTTTTTTAAGTGAAAATTTCATTTTCCCCTGGGATAATATTGGGGGAACAGGGATGGGCAGTTGGCCTCTGTTCCCGAGTAATGTTCCTTCACAGATCTCATCTAATTCCCCATCGGCTGGGATTCCCAAATACTGTTGGGCCAGCCACGATAGCTGCCTTGCATCTGCTCCTCTGCTATCTTGGGAGCCAGGATTTGTTGGATTTCTCTCATTATCTACACGGGGAGGTCGTTAAGGGGAATGTTTTTTGCATACTTCGGAATCTGTGCTAACGCAGTGCTGTGGGTCTTTTATTCCAGTGATGTTTTTGATTATAGTTGTTTGTGCTAATGGTTTTGAGGTAACTGTGCTCTGGCCATATCTTGAGACACTCACATGTTTGGAATGGTGCAGGACATTTGTTTTGTCGTTTGAACTGACTGATATTACTTGGCTGTAGCTTTGTTTATATTTGTTTGGCTGGGCTAGACACCGCTCCTCTGCTTCCCAAGTTTTGTCAGGATTATGCCGTTAACCACAGCAGGATCGTTACTCATTCCTGCTGATGCAGTTCTTTGAGTGGGGTTTCAAATACGTGACTGAATCGCTAATGTTCGTTTCAAAAGGAATGAGGAGGGTGAGTTCCATTGGGAAACGTGTTCTGGATGCACGTTGTGGTGTTGCTCGTAGGGTTTGCTGTGAGGGGAGAACTTGGGAATCCGTATTCTATTCTTGAAAGAGTCTTAAAAATTGAACCTGTTGGTGCTATCATGGTCAGGCATTTGAGGAGAGGAAACAGGGACGTTACAAAAGCATTATCCTTATGCAGAAAGGTTAATGTAATTAAAATACAGAGTTAGAAGATGACTCCCCAAACCAGGCTTAGCTGTATTATGCTAAACTATTTGAAGCACAGTCATATAAAAATGAATTTCAAAGGTTATTTACAACAAAGATAGCAGTTTTTAGAGGTGGAGGGTTAGTTACTGCTTTGAACTTTCAAAACTGCGCACAAAAATACCATGTACAGTTACATAATAGGCATGGTTTGGGTAAAGATGTGTTTAGAGGATCTGTGGGTGGCGTGATTGTGTTATTAAATCTGTTACGGTAGGACCCTTTTGTGCTAAGCACTGTGTAAATGCGTAACAAAAAACTCAGTCACAGTATTATTCACTACTATAATAAATTAAAGTTCATTATAAAGCTGCAATGACGGCTGATGTATATTGAAAGAAAATTTTCCTGTTTTGTGCCACAATGTTCTGGCTGATTCTTGTGCTCAGTTTGTGACCTGTGCAATGTACCTGATATTCAGCATGAAGATTTTTTACTATCTTTTGCCTTTTGAATGGATTGAAAGAGTGATTCATATTTTGCATCTCAAACAGCAAATGAACTTGGGGCTTTTATTTTTTTCCCATTTATCCAACTTTAAAACTGTGATAGATGCCTGTAGCATCTGCACTTGCCCTGGGGATCAAAGCTGTGCTCTTCAGGTAGATCAGCTCCCAGGAGGCTGTTGCCTTGGCAGTATCAGGTCATTTCAGGAGTGGAGAAAGTTCTTGTGTAAAAATGAAAGTTTGACATTTGAGGGAAGACTGTTTCAGCATTCCTGCAATATCCTGTTAAGAAGAGAAAATGTGGATTGAACACTGAGTTTTGGAGCTGCTGAGCTACTAGGGGTGGGGAAGAGTTTGCATGGGGTTTTTGAAATGGGAATATACTGTGATAAATAATTTCCTAGTTTAAGAACACTTTTATTTCTGAAATCCAAATACAGCTGTATGAGATGAAGCTGTGAATTGAACATGAGACTGAGAGTTAGGAACTGCTAATTTTGATTCTGTCTCTGAGACTGATTAAATTGGTGAATTTGGTAAATGAACGATGGTCAAACGCTCTCTGCAGACAGTGCTGCATGAGTGGCAGGTTCAGTGAGCACTGGAAAACTTTGTGACATGTTTTTGCATTTAAACTTCTGAAATATATTTGTAAATATAGTGCTATGTGTCCTGTGTTGAAATGATGCTTGGGAATCTTCTTTGACTCCCCTTTGCATTCCTTGGGAACACAGTTTGGCGCTTGCTTGGCATTTTGAAAATGAGGTGACACATGTTTAGTCACATCGACACAGGTGTGACTATATCATAGAGCAGACATTTCTCAGAGAGGACTTCTGGCACTACCTTGTGACTCAATGGAGAATAATATTGGGAATTGCAAGACTGGGTAAGTCCTTAAGATGAGTGGTGTTCATTTTTTGGCCAAAATTATTACTAAACACTAGTGCAGAGACAGGAGCAAGGCCGTGTTCTGTTATTCAAGTGTTGAGAAGAGAGATTCTGCCACAAGTGAGCTACAGTTTAGAAAGCTGTGGGTTATAATGTTTAAACCAGCTTTTAGAATATGGATAGTGTTCTGCAAAGTGTTTGAGTTTTGAGTCCGGTAGGTTGGTGCTGCTCCATGGAGAGCTGGCTGGTCGTGCAGTGCTGATTCTTCCCTTTGTTTTTCTCTGGCAAATTTCATTAAGAGAAGCAAAGATTAAATTACTTTTCTAATGCATTTTTTTAAAGTAAGTAATTGGTGATGTTGTTATGGGGATAAAATGGTAACCATGGGACAATATTTCAATTAAAATGCCCTCATCTCAGGTAAGTGTGAGAAACTCTATTCTCAAAAAGCAGTGTGAACATAGAGGTATACGGAATACAAACTGCTGTTGTTAACCAGCTATTATGAAAGATTGTTTACGTAAAGATTTTCTATGAAGGAGCCAAAAACTTTAGGTGGGGCAGAAGCACCACCTATTATTATGTTACCCGATGCTTACTATGACATACTTCTCATTTCACTTGGTTATTCCTTGCCAGATTTTAATTATTTAGGGTGAAATTTCCCATGGTAGGTGTCTTTCATAGTCTGACTTTTTGGGTGCTGTGGAGGAGAGAAAGGTTCTGCCAACATGATTCCATCTTTTCTAGAAATTGGGCAAAATATTTTCTTGTGTTCATGATAAATTAGAAAAGAAATAATCTAATTACCTACAGTGCTGCTTTGTGAAAAGTTGAGATGTGTTATTATATAGTGTTTCTGCCAAGGATGTACTTGTGATCAACCTTGTGAAAATCTTCTCAGGGTTGGTCAAATCGGCATTAAGTACAAATGTAAAAGATAATCCCTGCAGTGAATATGCTTCAGCCTCAGCTAAACAGGATTTCTCTGTAATTTGAAGGCTAGGGCTCCTGCATTCCTCCCTGGTGTGATTTTGGATAAAAATGAGAGCACAGAAAATTCCCTTTCTGTTCTCCTGATACCAAGGTCCTCTTTCCTCCCAGCTCTACCTTTCTGCAGCACAGAGGAAGCAGCGACTGGATTTAAACAGAAGGTGCAAAATGCAGATTTTCGCAGAATTATGTACAATAAATGTAGAGATGGGGGTGGTTGAATGAGGAGAAGGAGATTGAAAAATATTAGTATTCGAAAGAAGTAGAAGGGAGGCTGTGCAGTGTGGGTACATATGATTTATTTTATAATGCTAATACAGTTGTTTGTTGGAATAGAGTTTTGCTATCTGCATAAATTAGAAAACATTTCTGAAATGGAGCAGGGAATAGCAAAAAAGGAGAAGGCAAATCCTACTTAAGCCCCATCTTTGCTACACTTCATTTTCTGTATTTCTGGTGATTTTCCCATGTTGTGATGTAGAGAAATGCTGGATACTCCTAAGTCACTCTGCAGACACTGGGTGCTCTGCGTTGGTCATGTTAAGGGGCTGGAAGGTACAGGCAGAGCATAAGGGGGAAAAATCACTTCTAGATCTCTTAATGTGAATATAAGAAGTTTATAGAAACTTTGGCCTTGTGTGTTCTTACCTTAATTCTCTGAAAATGGGAATATTGTCAGAATGATAAAGATATTTTCTTAATTCTTGTAAAGTGATCTGTCACAGTATTGTAGGCATTATTGAAAAGTTAGTGAAAACATTCAAATGCTGTCTTTAGAACAAGATTTGAGTAGCACGCAGTAAATAAGGCCTCAAGCCCCGTGCTCGGGTATTTCACTGGATGGCCATTAAGCAGCAGCCTCCATTCTGCCTGCTCATTCCGCCAGGTAGCCCTTGGAAAATGTTCTCTGTGACTAACACAGTTAAAGGCAGCATCATAATAATGCAGACACGCAGGAGGCCAACATAAGCTTGTACAGATGCTTTTGTCCTCACACAACCTCAGAGTATCGAACTTTATGAGCCAGTATTTGTTCTGTGAAGTTAATAAATGCAATATGTATGTATATATTTGCTTTGTGTAACTAGGAACCTTGTATCTGTTGGCTGTGGATGGCTTTCAGACAACACCAGCACACGTCATGTGGATGCTGTGCTTTGACTTGCCAGATGTTTTGCTTAGTTCCGTCAGGACAGGTGATGTTTTCAGACAGCTGTGTGAAAAAGGATCATTTTAAAGGCAGGATGCGAAGGTATTAGGGATGTGGTGGATGGGGTGGTTGCAAGTGCTGAGGCCATTAGTTATTTCCAGATTTTGAGCCAGAGACAGTCTGTCCATGTCTGAGTGTTGCTGCTGCTGCCTGCACAGATTGTCCTTTTGCTGCTACTTCCAACATGAAAATAAAAGAGATTAGTAAAGGTAATAAAGTGTTAATAATCACTTAGTAGTCTGTACTGAAGTCATAACTGGCATGCAAAAAAATGTAACTTGTTACTATCTGTGATGTATGTAAAGTGGTTTAAAGCCTGCAGAGGATCCAGATGCAGAAGGCATTTGCTCTTAATCTCAATTGCCTCTGTTGTTATGTGAATGATAAACCACCCACAGGCTCTTGTTTCTTTTTCAATAAACGTGGTTGTGTTTATTCTATACTTTAAGTTCACAGGATCAGACTCAAAGCTCCATTTATGTGGCCAGAGATCACTTGTCCTCCTAATTTATGGTGCTGTCTTTGATTTTTCGATGTGAAAGGATAGTCTAAGCATTTAACAGTCGAGGGCATCATGAACATCTTCTCTCCCCTTTTTCCCTTCCCCAAACAGGCATATCATGTTCCTCAGAGGTCTTGGAGCAGGATTCTTGCTGCTGTTACGGTATAGAATAAAACCTTGAAATGCGCTTGCCTCATTCTGTATGCTCCATTTCAGATTTAACATCATTTTTGGAATTGAAAGTAGGGTCATTTTGCCTGGAGTTGTACAACATCAGCCAAAGTAATTCTGTTATTTCAGAAAACTGATTAGATTGTCCTCTCTCAAGGGTGGAGGCTTTAGTATTTGTTCTGTAAGGTGTGCAGTGCATTTCTGAGAACTCTTTAACTGCTATTATGGACTTCAGCCATAATTGCAATAAATGAGTGCATAAGATCTCTGCTGTTACATTTTTCTTAAAAGGAAAAAAAAAAGCCAGAAGCACCTTTCATATGATTCTTTTTTGCACCCTGTGTATGAAAGATGCACCATCCTTTTCCTCTCTGTTACATTGGTACAGTGCACTATCATTATCTACTCTCATTTTATTAAATGATTTTTTAGTGTGGGATTATTTATGATGTGTATGTCATGACATTAGGAAAGTACATTTTCTTTCTGTGTGTGTCTGTAAGTCACTTCTGTATTTTGTGCAGCTCTATTTTATTCCATCCTGGAGGCTTCAATAAAGTGGTTTTGGGTGTTTATTTTATTGTTTTGTCTCAAGGCAAAGATGGGGTTATTTTACCACAATAGGTAAGGAAAATAAATGGATATTTAATTTTATTTTACTGGTCTAAAGGTATTTTAGTGGTATTTGGTAATAATACAAAGCCAATTGACATCTAGAGATGCAGACATGCCTTAAGATCACAAGATCACAAGAGATGCCAGAGCAACTCTATAATATGATTCAACAGTGGACGGAGGTACTATTTCCTGTTCTAGTGTGTGGACTGACAAAATGCAGGTTGTTTGCAGAGTTTTGATAGCTGAATTTCAGTGGCCCATGATTTTTAACTATAATGTTGGCATGGTCACAGTAGCTAACTTTTTTATTGTGTCATATATTCAAGATATTAATTCAGATTAAAACCTGGGTCTTTCCATACCTGTATAAACGAATGTATCTTTCACTTTTTCCTTGATAATTTTGAGTGAGAGGGAAACTATTAATCACAGGGATTGTAGCCATACCAGCTCTCTGACTTCTCAAATACTACTTGTATACATTATGGAAATAACTAATTTTTAAGCCCTTAATGTGTGAATTGCTTACATCTCAGTTTACTAGTAATAGCTTTGAGAAAGGGATGGGATATGTACTGCTTGGGTCTGTAGTCTAGAAAGTTTGGAAACTCTGCTTTAGTGAAACCTGGAGACTGTTGGATGGATCCTAGAGCGGTTAAGCTGATGAATGCAGCCTATAGCATTGACTGTTATGGGCAAGAAAAATAAATAAGAGTTCCCTTTCACTGGTGAGTGATACTTTGCTACAGCTCTTGATGGTAAATGGCAGCACATGGCAGTAATTGATGGGGTAGCTGATGTCTTGGTATCAATAGAGGCTGAGTTATAACTTAACCTTTCCTGGGTCTGTTATCTGTCTTGTTACACATTTTTCATGAAACCTGCAGCATCTTCGAGACCCTTCAGACTTCTGGGAAATTCAGTTCCAATTGACTTGAAGCTCAGAAGTTACTGAGGAAGGACAGAGCAACCAGCCTCATAAATAAATCTGGTTGGTCTCTTCTTGCTCTTAAAAGGAATTGCTGGGAAATTCTGATAAACCAGCTGTCTTTTCTTGAGTTATTGCCTGAATTTATTACATGTTTAAAACTTCTGTCCAGTTTGGTGGCCAGCCTTTCCAGTCTGTGAGATGGGCTGAAAAATCCCAAAGGGTTGGGAAACAGAGTGCTTGCATTTCTGTAGAGAGGGGCAGGATGAGTGGAATTCCTTCCCTGCTCTCGGAGCCTGCGCCAGCTTGACCGCAATAGGCAATGGAAGGGCAAATCCATCTCTCCATCTCCTCCTCTCCTTTCCCGCAGGACAGCGGGCTGCTGACAGGAGGACACGGCTGAATGGCTTTGGCAAGGAATATTTTGTGCTTATTTCTCTCAGCAGAACTGTTTGAAGGGTTATGGATTGTAATGGGAGGCAGCTGGAGAGGCTCTTCCCCTGCATGTTCCCCATGGCAGTGGGTCTCATTCATTTGCTTCGCTCTGCGATTCCCAGGATGTGGCTCTTGAAGTAAATTCAATTGACAGTAAATCCCTACCAGTCTCACTGTAGGACTGCAAGTTGAACATCATTGCTTTAGCATAAATCTTAACAAGAGATGTTAATGTTTGGTTAAAATATGCAAATATTTACTGACTTGTCTACTGTTTGTCAGCTTGGCATGCGAGACCTTGGATCTGATCCTTCTGTCTTGGCAGACATTGGGAATTTTGCCAGTAACATTAATAGGAACAGCATTGTGCCCTCTAATCTGTTTGTTTATGAAGTACAGCGAGAGTTATCTGGCTAGATGCTTTACAGTGAATTGAAAAAGCATCTGTTTGAAATTTTTTTAGGCATCGTCACATGCTTTAACTTATCATTATCTTAGTGTATGGACCCTTTGATTCCATAAAACACATCAGTAAGCTGTGGAGCATGGAAGTGCACAGTCGAGTTAAACTGCTGTGAAACACTAGAATTTTAGTTCATGATGTTCTCTCCTCCTACATCGATTTTAATTTGAAGTTGGACTCATCAGACTGTGGAGTAGTTCTTCAGAGCCTCCTGTGCACCAAGCAGGCGTAGTGTTTACTTGGAAATAAATGACTGTGTAGATCACGTTGTTTATCACTCTTCCTCCTCAAGCTGTCCCTTCTGCCTTTCCCAGCCCCCTCTGCAGTTCTGGAGGGGAAATGTGCAGCTTTATTTGGAGATTAGATTTTAGTTACTCTTTTTGTGTTTGTTTACAAAACCCCTTTGGCAAGAAGATGGAATACTCATTAGGAATATTGAGCCTGAAAATCATTAGTTGTAGGAGGGGAAAAAAATTGTCATGGTTGGTTGTAAAAACCACCAAGGTTTAAGTTACACCAGTTGGAACTAACCAGGTCTTTGAAATAATGTTTTGTGGAAGATAAGCTGAGTACAACTTGGCCTTCAAAGAAATGCAAGTTCAGTCAGTTCTCTTCTACTTAAGGGCAGGGGTTTTTTGAGGTACAAAGTATGATGCCAGATTATATATTTACATATATAATTTCTTAGGGAAGTCCACCTATTTTAGATATGCAACTTTAGCTAGTGGGAATATGCCTGTTTACTGGTTCTTCAGTATTTTGAAGATGTTTTAAACTTCACTATAGGATAAGTTATTTCTCAAAATTGAATTTCGAATGCTTTTGGCATGTGGTTTTCCAGGTCTCTTTGAGAAAATGAATAATCCTGATGTTTGTCCTGTTACATGTTTAGTATTTTAATTTCAGTTTTGCAGACAGAAGTGAAGCTCATAAGTAGTTTGCTCAGTTTTGCAAAGAGAGTTGGGAATATAGCACAGACCTTGTGATACTTCAGCTTTCGATTCTAATCTGTAAAGAATTCTTCTACTCTTAGAGTGAGTGTAGAAATTCCAGTTTTATGCCTGAAATCTTGAAAATAAAGATTTGTAGAACTGAAAAGAAATTTCTTCTAACAAATGCCTTCACGCCTTGGCTGTTAATGGTTCTATGAATACTTTGGGATTGGAAAAGACCTCGAAGGTTGAGTCCAACCTTTGACAAAATACCACTGTGCCAGCTAAACCATATTGTGAGGTGCACTTGTTTTTGAGCACTTCCAGGGATGGTGACTCCATCGCTTCCTGGGTAGCCCATTCCAATGCTTAACCACTCTTCCAGTGAAGAAATTTTTCCTCATATCCAACCTAAACCTCTCGTGGTGCAGCTTGAGGCCATTTCCACTTGTCCTGTCACTTGTTCCCAGGGAGCAGAGCCAGACCCCCACCTGGTCACAGCCTCCTTTCAGACAATTGCAGGGATTGAAAAGGTCCCCCCTTGAGCCTCCTTTTCTCCAGGCTGGGCCCCAGCAGCTCCCTCAGCTGCTCCTGGTCACACTGGTGCTCCAGACCCTTCCCTAGCTCTGTTCCCTTCTCTGGGCTCACACCAGCCCCTCAATGTCCTTGAAGGGAGGAGCCCTTGTGGTGAGGCATCAGCAGTGCCCAGCAGAGGGGAACAATCACTTTTCCCAGTCCTGCTGGGACTTAGGAACTGCTCTGATTTTAAATGTAGGTAAGTCAGGTACTTCAACAGACTAGATTTTAAGAAATGGTGGTTGTAATTCATGTTCACAAGTCTCAGTTGCTGATTTAGGGTACCGAAACTAGGAACAACAGTTTCTGAAGTCAGCAGGAAAAGTCAGGTGTCTCCAAGGAACAGTCTAGAGCACCTGGATTGGAATCTGAAGTAGATGGCACAAATATCTAATAAATGTCCATGTTTGAGTCTGCATGTATGGCTATAGATGGGATTGAAATGGAATGAGAGCCTGAGTGCATCATTTTCCAAATGTTGTCCACATATTGCTTTTGTTTGTTATAATTTGATTTTTTTCCAAACAAATTACATTGCAGTGGCTCCATATCTGTCACTGACTTGTCCCATACACTGTGATTTCGGTGGGTTTTTTACACTGTGAAATATCATTGGTGTGACTCAGTTTAGCCACTTAGCCAACAGCTTGGTCCTTACTGCTCTTGCTTCCGCTTAATTCACAGGATTTTGCTCAGGGTGGGTTATGTCCTCTGAAGGGCTCTGGAGTCCTCAAATTGAACAAAGAAATTGTGTGGCCACTTCTGGGTATGTAAAATCCAGCTTCTCAAACAGATGAGTTCTATGTTTATCCAACCAGTCAGCATAAGGCAATTGATAAGGAACATCTTTGTCTTTTTCGTGGTGCCATGCTGGAGGAGACGGGCTTTCAAATGCCCGTCAGCTGCGCTGGCCAAGTCGCTTAGGATGGGATCTGTGTTTAGTCAGCTCTTTGGGAATAAACACACAGAAACTCTGCTCAGCCTTTTGGTCAAAGGAATTTTGGTTATATGTCAGCCAGGAAGTGAGGAAATCAAAAGTACAGCAGAGTTCATGGAGTCCTCTATTTTCAGTCCCTTAGGAGGAAAACAATGTACATGAGAAAAACATCAATTAAGTGTTGTATCACTGTGGAAGCAGATCCTAGATTTGTGAAATACACAGTGGCCTAAAATGGTAGTGAAGTGGAAACCAGTGTGATTTTTAGTTGTATCTAGAAAGGATCCTTGCATACACAGCTTAAGAATACCTAACATTTATGTAATTGAAAATACGTGCTTAAGTGATCCGGCAGAATCTTTAATAGAATTACCTCATGAATGAATTTACTCATATGTATGGAAATGCAAACCTACTTGCGTGTTCCTATTCTGCTTGAAAATGCAGACATATTTTTAGCAGAAAAAAAAAAATCTGGATAAATGAGGTAATATTTTGCAAGGCTGTTGTTAAGAAAGAGGCACATGTCGCAGATTTGTACCAGGATAACTGCGAAATATTCATGCTTACGTTACTTCATTTTAGAGAAGATTTTTTAGTTGTATGTGAGAAATTTTTATGTCAGTGTTGTAAAAGGGAAGCTGGTTTAAGTCTTGAAAAATCAGTATTCCTTTATATAATTAGTTTGATACTGAATGGAAATTTAAGAATAGAAGGGAACACATAGAACACTATGTTGTACAATATATGAAAAGACTTGTTTACATTTCTCCTGAATGTTGGCTTAGGCATGTGTTAATGGGAAAAGTGGGATAATGGATTATTTTTCATATGAGGAAAATATGTTTATTTGACTTCCAGAAAAATTCTTGAAGTTACTTTACCTCTGATTGAAAATCTGAAAATACCAAGTGTAAAGGAAGCTTTTAACAGTGAATTTTTAAAGTGGACTAAAAATAGTTATTTGAGACAATTGTAATAGTCGATCTGGAATCACAAATATTGACAATATGCTGCTTACTAAAAGCAAAAATGAGAACTCTTAGGTTTTTTTGTCTTTCAGTTATCAGAACCCATTTTTGTGAGGTCTGCTTTAAAGTACAGTGTCTCTAGGAATGTGTATAGTGGGTTTAAGTATTATGTCAATGAAGGGAGAATGTAGACGGGGATTATAGGAGTGATTTGCTCTTCTGCTGGTGGTTCAGATGTGGACAACCATTTGTCTTAGGTTATTGGCAGATAATGTCTGTCTGTATACAGATTTCTATTATAACTGTCTCAATCCCCCCCCCGAATGTTTACTTTAAAATTATTTAAGAAGTTCTGTGCAAAGGTGTTGGTGTGGCAGGGGTATCTAGACTTTCTCAGCTGTAAATGAAGCTAAACCAGCAGAAGGAAGAGACAAGTGGTTGGTTTGCTGTTGACCCCCTGGTCTTTCTTATCCTTCCCTGTCCATCCCTGTTGTCCTTCCCTCAGAGGAAGCATCTCCTCCTCCTGAGTGTAGGTGAGAAATGCTTGGAAGAGAAGGTGTCGTGGAGTCCATGGCTGCAGGCTCAGAGACAGCACTTAGGGGATGAGTTGTGTTCCTTCCAAAGCAAAGGTCGTGTTGCCATTGAAGACCCAAAAGCCTCTGCTTAAATCCATGCTGACTTTAAAATTTGAAACCCCTACTTACATTCTTAAAATCAGTCGTGGGCTTTAAGTACCTTCTTGAATTAGAATCAAAACGGAGAGCTGGGAGCGATGGAGAAAAGCCTGGGAAGAAATTAGTTAGTGAGAAGCTTGATTTAGGAAATGTGACTGGCATAGCACGAGGGGGATGTGATACAGCACCTTGAGACGGGAATGGAAGTTGGTTGGCAAGTTGTCAGTGCCATTCCACAGCTAACCAACGTTTTATCGTCCCCTCTGCCCCCGCTCTAGGATTTCTGTCCCTGAGTCATGGCAGACAGAAGACCAGAGAAGGCATGTGAACAAGCATGTGAATCCCTTAAGCAGCAGGATTATGAAGTGGCAGTGAAGCATTGCACAGAGGCTCTCCTTTCCCTCAGCCAGTACCCCCCAGCTCACCTCCCGGAGCCCTGCCAGGCAGAACTCGACCGCATCAAAATCGAGACTCTTCTGTATAGAATTGCTTCCTTTTTACAACTTGTGAGTGTGACTCTTTATAGTATCTAGTGAACTGGAAAGAAAAGTCAAATAGCTTGTATTGTCAAGATTTAAATGCAACTCAGAATTTTTAGCATGTTGCTCTGCCCACAGAATCCCTCTTCCTATAGCTTCTATGAGGCTTCTGTCTTATAGCTCTCCCTGATCCGTTTATTTTTCAGGATTGGAACCTCTTAGTTTGGGTCTCAATCACAATTTTCTAAACAAATAAGGAAAAATACTTCAAACATTAAAAAAAAAAAGTATATTCCAGGAAGGCAAAATAGCTGTGTTTAGGGTACATATGCTGAATTACATACCAAATTACCTTATCTTTAAAGAGCATGAAATTAAAGTTTCTGCAAATAAAAACACTCAAAAAATCAAGTCAAGAAATGCCAGAATCTAGGTAGCTGGTTCAGCTCCACTTGCATATGCCTAAAATTAGTCTTTTAATGCTTAATCCCAGCTTTACAGGGCTAGGCTAGAGCATATCTGGTGAAAGATGTAACTTTTAGACTCTGACAAATACTTAGTGGAAAGGTGAAGACGGGCCTTGTAAAGGTTTGTAAATGCAAAGCAAGAGGCATAACCCTGAATTATAGGTGACCCCATTGCCAAAGTTGTGTCCTTCCTTTAAAGCATCAGAGCTACAGTTTGTTAAAGGAAAGGACATTACAGTACTTAAGAACAAACCTACAAACTGCTTTTTCTTACCTTTCTGAAATGCTATTACAGATTTACAGGGGGCCTTGTCCACCCCAAATCTTCATGTATTGAGTAGGAGCCATTTCATCCCAGGTGGAAAAAGTTTGGCCAAGTCACAAGACCTTGCTGGGCAACTTTAAGACAAATCTTGCCCATCTGATAAGGGAATGGTTTTAAGCATTCTTTAAATAAATAGCTGGATTGGACTATTCAGTGTGCAAAACAAGAATTGGGAAACCTCTTAAATGAAGTTACCTATCTTATGGCTCCTCAGCGGAAGAGATTCACAAATAACTGAGGTTGGTTTTTCTAATAGAAGTTGTGTTGCCGCAGACTTGACCTCTCAAAATTATTTCCATCAGCCAATATGCACATTGGTGCTTGGAGTATTTAATACATTTCGGACACCACTCTTTGAAAATCCTCTGAGGCACCTGTCTGGATGTTCATCATAGTGATACTATTGCAGTAAGTCTGCAGGGAGTTTGGAAAAAGACTTGAAATCAAAATTTTCCTATTAAAGACTTGAATTATATAGAATGTAAAGTCTTAAAAGTAAGAGAGGAAAACAATCCAAATTTTCCTTCTTGTTTTACTAAACAAAATAATCTTCAAAATCACTACTGAAAAGACAGAATAAAATAATGTGTGTATCTTAAAATTTCAACAGAACCATAGTAGTGCAAGATTAAAAAACACACAGCATCTAGAAAGTTAAGTTTTATATTTTTTCCTAGGTGTTGTATAAAACACACACCTTTGCCCATTCAGGCTCCTCTTTTAAAATGTCTGTGTGCTGAGAATCTGAGAAAAAGTCAGCATTTTAAGAATTAACTGAGAATTTGAGAGAGTCAGCATTCTAAGAATTAATTATAATTGACATGTGACTTATGTTCTTTACATGTTCCACCCAGGAAAATACAAGGTAATGGTTTCTAAAAAGTTTTAAAAACCTTGTAATTCAAGCATGTAGTTGTTTATGCTAACTGGAATAATGCTATTTTTAAACTTTTCATGTTTTACCTTTCAGAAAAAGTATGGGCAAGCAGATGAAGACTGTAGGCATGGTATGCTTATTTCTTTTTTTATTACATAGTGTTATGAATTGCAGTCAGTTGTCTGAATTTTTAAAACTGATGCCCAGTTTTGTTAGTTTGCTAACAGTGGTTTTTTTCCTATTTGAAATTATGTATCCACTTTATAATACTTTTTCTGCTTTTTTTTCTTTTTTTTTTTTTTCTTAAGAGAGATCTCACTATTTTTCGGCTCTTACTCAAGTACCAGGACTCAAATACATGTCTTTGGCACAGTGGTGCTATTTGGCTAATAGTTATTTTAGTGCACAAATGTAGGAAGAGTTGATAATGTCAGGATTCTTAGGAAGATAAAGACACAAAGACAGCTGATTGTTCCTCCTTTCTTCCCAGGGACATGGTGGATATCTTGGTTTGCATTTGGGACTTAGTTCAGAGAAAATCAAGATGATGCACATTTGTTAAAGCTTCCAAATGTGCCTATGTCACGTTGAAGTTGAGCCTTTCATGTTTCACTGCCTTGTTCAGTTTGGGTATTTTTGAAGGAGTTAACCATCCTTCCTAATCCTCTGTTGTTCATCCATAATGCAAATTATTCAGAATTCCCTGAGAACTCACTGAGTTTGGACAGTGTTGGAACAGAGTTAATCAGTTAGATTTGGAAAGAAAAGGTGGATAGGTCCCACCTTTTGGTTTTAATTCTTTAACTACTCTGGAATGTTAAAGGAAGTTTTTTCAGTTTTTCGTTTTGTTACACAGACTGTGATCTACTCTTCTGACATTCCTATGCTAGCAATGATAATCTTTAAATTGTTCCTTTCTGGGCTTGTGGGTTTTAAATTGGTTTGGGTTTTTTTTAATGTGTTTGTTTTCACTGATAGTCTAGTCATAGTTTGGGGAATTTGTGGGGCTCTGCAGCCTGCTTGTAAAGGTCCAGAAAAACTGACTAAGAAAAAGAAACTTGCTTTCTGTAGGTGTAAAATTAAAGTTTAATTACTTAAAAAAGTCTAAATGTCGCTTAATCGGTACCATTCTTAAAATAGTCTGGAAGTTTTTAAAAATTTCTTTTACCTTATTGATGTATGCTATAGGGGTGTAATCTAACTTCAGAGTTGTCTTTCATGATGGCAAATAAAAGCGAGAGACATATGGGAAGCTGAATGATGGTTAAAGGAGGTAGGAGGGAGAATGCTGTTTTTAATGAATAGTGTTCTCATTGATGAGCTCTGATGGGTTTGTCATAGGGGACAGGGGTGACATTCATCTGTGGAACTTTTTCTTGGTGTGTGTGTCAGTTATGAGTATCTCAAAGGAACTGTCATGGTAACTGCTTGTCATCTCTCACTGGACAGGCGTAGAAGTGGGTGGAATAGGACCACTGATCTCTGTCTTCTTTTTTAAAATTGAGTAGGAAAAACCAGCCTTTAAATGTATATTAGTTAACAAAGAAATAGCATCCAGATTAATGTTAATTTCCTTCATTCATGCCAGCATATTCTGCACATATTTTTTTCCAGATCTAAAACTGAGGACATTTTTGAACTTACTAGTGCCATATTTATGTATGTATATAAAAATGTTGTGTATGTGTTTATATATATATATACCCACATATACACACATATCATATTTTTATGAATATACGAATGAATGATTTGGTTGTGGTTCTCCATGATGTGTGGTTATCAATTGTAGCCCAGCACCTGACATTTAGAGTGTCTGCATTTATGATCCCAGAAGGTCTTAGTTTTGGTTTTATGTTTGAAGTATCATTGGGAAGAAACAACCTTAGCATGGACTACTTGATACTCACACTCCTTGATTCTCACAGGCTTTTTATAATGGGCAAAGCTTTATTCAAGCTGCTGTTCTGCCTTTTTACAAGACTTGACATGTTGCACAGCTATGATGGTTTTATTTGAACCTGAATGATCAGTGTATTTTGGAATAGCTGGAGAAATACATGTTCTTTGTAGTATGCTGCTTGCAGTGTTACAAGGAATGAGGATAACTTAAAATCTGTTAAATTATTCCACAAATCTTTCCCAAAAGATACTGGTTAATGTGTTGCAACTTTTTATATGCAACCGTATGTTTTAGCTTGGTGATGTTATGCAGATAGTGATATGAAATATCATAATTGGAGATTTAATCTTTGAGATTAAAATAGCAAACTGTCAGACATGTTAAAGCTATTTTTGGCACTTCTGCTTCTGATTTGGGAAGTTCTATTTTTGGCAATATGGTCAGTACTATCAGAGTGGTGAATTCAGACTAATCTTTGAGGCACTTTATAAAAAAGGATTTAGTTACCATTGCAGTTTGAAGAGATGCTTAGTTGTTTTTATTTAAATGTTTTGTGGGACTGTTTATTTATTGAGTCTTTCATGCAATTTCTGTTAACGACGTGAACGTCTGTTGAGTGAGGAGTTTTGATTTATTATTCTGAAATGTAATCCTGAAGTTGTGGCGAATGTGAAATTCCTGTTAGCACTAAGAGGGGCTGTTTGCATCTGCATGAGTAGCAGTATAAACACAGATGTTGATGTTGCCTGCAATAACAGTTATTTTATAATTTCTCAATTTTGAACAACTGTCCAGCCTTCTTTTCAATTCACACACGTAGCTTGCTAAGCTTTTTAGTCACTCTGGCATTTCGTTTTCTGGACAGGTAATACATGTGATTAAATGTTGTTCCAGCTTGTCTGAAGCACGTCTGTATCGTGAAATAAATCCTGTCCCTGCTGGAAGTGTTCAGGAAAGTGTCTGTTTGGCACTGCTCGCTGCTGATCCCGTGCTAGGAAGCATTCGGAAAGTTTCCTGTTACAGGGAGCCTGTAAATTTCTGGGCTCAGACAATCGTTCCTATATGCCACACTTTGCAGCATAAGTGAATAAAAGCCCTTTTAAAGGAGCAGGAATTGCCCATGAGGAGGTTGGCTATTTTTGGAAACGACAGGGCATGTGTTTTGTGAGCATGAATGGATCTTCCTGAGCATGTTTGTGTTACTGCGAGGTTGTTGGTTGCAATTTCTTTTTTACCCTTTCTGTGAGAGGAGGTCCTTTGTGTCTATGTCAGATATTTGAATTTACCCTTCCCGTATTTAATTTATGTCTATTTTAGCATGTAAACATGACAACCTTTTTTGAGCTCGTGTGCAGCATTTATTACATGGTGGGAGACAAGCTTCGAGTTAATATTAGACAGCAGCACATGATACTTAATTTACATCCAAGAAGCCCTGGATTCAACCTGAGCTTCAGACTTTGTTTTCTTGTTAAGGGTGAAGGAAAACTGTATATATGACTCAAGTGTTTGGTGTGCTGAGGGTAATAGTGGCTGATTTGTGTTGCAGTGCTGGGAGAGGGGCTGGCCAAGGGCGATGGATCTCTCCGGGCAGTGCTCTGCTGCATGCATCTCAAAGGGAAGCTGCAAATTGTGTCTAATGTTCTTTCCAAATCACTGATGGGGGAATCACTGGTAAGTGGGTTTGCTGCAATATACATGATTTAAAAAAACAGTTATGTATTTCCTTCTTTGAAAAAATCTGTTTAATAACAAACTTCCAAACATATGTTTCATTGGCAGGTTGCAACAAAAATGATTTGTGTGGAAAAGATAAATATATGGGCACACATATGTCATCAGGATGCCAGGTTCTTGCATAACCAGTGTTTCAGAGTTGTTAGGATTTTGAAAAGTTTTTTCATTGTTGGCCCTGAATTCTCAGGGAATGTAAAGTAAATTTGCATCTTTGTGTGATAGATGAGAATAATACAATTCTCAAACTTTTGCTTGCTTATTCTAAATTGTACCTGACCCCATTTTGCATGGACTTCTGGAATTCTGTCCATTAAAGCAGAAAAATTATTGATTGGACTTTCAAATAACTGGCCCATGAGAAGTTGTAAGACAGCATAAAAAGCTTTTCAGGAAAAGAAAAAAAAGCTTTGCATTTCAAGACGAAGATAAAGGTTTGAGTTCAAAGCTTCTATTTTTACCCATGAACTGTTAAAACTTGTAAAGATGCTTTTAACCCCAGACATATAAGTAACTTCTGACTCTTATGTGACCACTCATATGGGGAAAATTAGGGACATATGTACGTCTCTAGAAAATAGCGTCCTTCTGATTTCTGTTATCTAGAATAAATAGGCAGTTCATCAGCATGAACTGCTGGTCTTAATAAACCCAGAAACATGGTCATAGCTTGGTCAGACTGACGGGAACGTGTGACATCAGAAACTTGCAGGAGAACCTCTTACCTTGAGATTGGATCCTGTCTCCTGTGTCCTGGTGCTTAACTGAATCAGTAGGCTGTTTCTGAGTGTTCTGTTTGTCTGTCTGGGCTGTATCCTGAATTCCCTTCCCCCCGGCCTTTGGCTATTTTTACATAAAGAAAGGGTTTTTTTCTTTGTTTAGCTGTTTTCTGATGAAAAATGTTTCATTGAAAAATTCCTGGTGAGGTTGAAGGAAACTTGCCTTCAGGAAAAATTAGTAAAATAGCCTTATTGCAGGGAATGTAGAGTGCCCTTGTTTTGAGCTGTTGTTGTGCAAATAAAGGTACCTTTGTATAGAGTTCCAGAGTGTCATCCCAAAGCAGAGTTTGAGAGGTTTTTACAAGCTTTAGGTTGTTAGACACAGTTGTTTTCAGTAGGAATATTAAAATCAGCAGCTGATTTTCTGACTTGTGCCATTGTCTGAAAGAAGTGAAACAAAGTTTTGGAATGAATTTATTGAAGAGTTGGAATCCACCCAGTTTCCTCCCCAGTGGCTTAAGAGAATGATTCTTGGTAACATTTTTTGCTCTAATAACAAGCTCAACAAGTTCAATTTTCAGCCTACTGCTGCAAAAGTGAAAAATCATTTTGGAAAAAGCCTGAGTGTGAAGATTGTTAAGTGTGTAAGTTTTCAGCAAAGAGTAATTTCTGCTGCTCAGTAGCACAGTCAGAACGTGGAGAAGTCTAACGAATGTAGTAGCACTTAATTAAATTTCTGCAAGAGATTATAGAAATAAACCCCACAGGTCTGGGTTGCTTTAATCAAAGTTTTGACTTAGAAGAGTGTGAAATTGTTACAAATACCTATGTATTTCAGATGAATTCAATTTTGAAAGATTTTTACTTCAGTTGTACTTGACTATGCAGTTAGTTACATGACTAATCTTTACTTTTGAGGGGAAACTCCAAAAATTACACAGTCTACATCAGAGCAGGAAGAGTTATGGAGCTGCAGAAATTAGTGATCTGTAAAGTAGATCCTTAAAAAGAAATGAATCCATCACTGCAACAGCAGTGAAAGATTGTTATATTAATTCTTCAGAGCTGAAGTGTTGCAGTAACCATGGTATATTTTTTTCCTCAAGTTCTTTTTAATATGGTGCTTTCCTGAATTGTCCTGTTTTGATACTTGCTGTAAGTCTAGTGCTGGTTTTGGCCAGTGTAGAATTCACTTTTTCACCATAATGTTTACTTAGTTTTATTTAATGTCATTTAAAATTGGTGTTGTAAGTCAAACTCAGCTTTTCATTCTGCCCTTCTCTTGGTGTTGAGAGGGCAATGGACTTGGTTGCTGTAGTTTAATGCATGCAATGATGTTCAATAATTAATATTCTTTCTGCCCCCAGAACGGGATGGTAACTAAAGATCTGACACGACTGAAAACACTTCTTGCTGAAACAGAGGTAATAATGAGGATATTATTGGGAAAATAATGAGCAGTACCTGAAGCAGCTGAAGGGCTGCTTTCCATGTGTCCCAGGAGATCCAGGCTCACTGAGAACAGACTGGTTCAAACATTATTGTTTCTGCTGCTGTGGTAGTCTTTACCCAACAACCTCTTCAGGAACTTTTCCTCACAGTCTTGCAGGATGTATGAGAAAATAAGAAATGATGCTAATAGGTTTTTGATTCTTGAAGTAGCAAGTAGAAAGAATTCCAAACATTTAGATCTGCTTTATTTATTTATATATTTATTTATTCTGCTTTTCTCTGTTGGAAATTAGTCTGAAGTAATAAATGTTACTTCAGAAATTTTTTAACAATATAAATACCTTCTTAATCACCTTTTTTTTTTTTTGTACTGGAGGTCAAACTCTCCTGTCTGCTGATTAAATTGTCCCTTCTCTTTTTTTCCTTATGCTTAGTCATTTATTTGAGCTTTATTTTTGATGTAGATAGAAAGCTACTTATCAATGCAGTTTAGTTTTTGGTGTTTTAGAAATTCACTGCAGTCCACATTAAGTTGATCACAGGGTGGAATTCGGTCTTATAAAAATCTCTAAAATTTTCTTCTAACCAGTTGACTTGGTGTTCCTGTCAGAATCCCTGTTATCAGCAGGGTTTGTGACTGGAAGTAATTTCAACTTATGATTGATATTTTTGTAATAGTTGTTCTAAAACCCATTTTGACAGCAGTTCCTGTTGATGAAATTGTTTTGTGTTCCTTTATAACTGTGGGCCTTTTTATATAATTGTAGGCAGCTGGTAAAGTACCATCAGGATATCATGTAGAAGATTTAGAAGAAGGTATGTAACTCAATTTTAAAGCTACATAATTTCCTAGTGAGAAGACTTGGATCCTGCTGAATGCTCAGCACTGCATTGCAGGCAAAAAGCAAAAAAGGGGCTTGACTCTTGTGATGAGCCCCACTGTCTGAGGTAGAATTATCTCAGTGGTGACTGGTTTTGGAGGCAGAAGTTTCTGTTTATTGACCAGGGGCTGTATCAGAGCCTGCTCCGTTCTGCAGATGGTTTGAAACTCGCCTGTGCTCTGAATGAATTTGTTAGGGATGGTAAATCAATTTTGGGGGGGATAATTTTGCTTGTGTTCAGATACACCTTGGGTTGATGCTTAGAGATCCCTGAGCAGTTGCTGTCTGACTGGAAAGCTCTTGGCAGCTGAGGATTGACGGCGGTTGTGTCTCGGCAGGGTCCCGGGACGGTTGGCACTTCCGCCCCCCTCCCAGGGGCGTCACGAGCAGTGAGGAATACACACTCTGCAAAAGGTAAACTCTGCTTCGTGTTCAGCTCCTCCAAGGGAGCAGAATGGTTCCTCTTTATTTACCTGCTGATAAAATGATTAAGAGGCCAGGAAAGTGAAGGTACTTGTTAGAACAGGAGTTGACCTGTTCACAGGGTCAGTTTATCCAGGAGCACTTCAGTTTATAGAATGGAATCACTATAAAACTCAGTTTTTGTAATACAGTGGTTTGAGGGGCATTTTTCTAGTGACAGGTCAGTGTCTGTCTTTCTCCCCTACCTTTTCCAATTCGGATGATTTCAGAGGTGTGAAAATTTCCCCAAGCAGCAGTGTAAGCACACTGAAGCACAGTGAGGTTATGGTGCTGCCTTCAGATGCATGAGCTCTGTCTTCAGATTAAACAAAAAAGCAGAATTTCCCTCGGATCTCATTATTTTCCCTTTTGCATAAATTCAGATACACAGAGAAGATCCAATGGCTTGCACTGGTGTTTTTCCTTGTCTTTTCCAGTCATCTGGGCAATATTGCCGGTACTTTGTGTTGTTAATTGTCATTGCTCTACATAAAACTGTATTAATATACGTGGGGAGGAACCATCATTATGCATTTGATTCTGCCATTTATGTAACAAATGCAAATTATTTTCAAGAGCTCTGACCTGCTTTTTAAATGACATGACTGAATTGCTGATTTTGAGCTACTTCTGGCATGATTTTCTAGAGATGCTAAATCTTGGCAACTCTTCTTGACTCTTAATCATGTCTGGTGCTTATTCAGCAATTTAAAAAAAGCAGATATTTACAGTTTTTAGCTTGTGGTGATCTTTTGTTGAGTAACATCTACCCCATGTTTCCAACCACTGCTCTGAAACATTTTTCCACTAAAGCTGTAATGAGCTTTATACTCACTGTTAACTCTTCCAGTGAGAAGGATGTGCCTTACTCAGCAAATCCTTCTGAACAGCATCATTCTGACCAGGGACTAAAGATTTTAGTTCCTTGTGAGGAGGCAGTTGCAGGTACTGAATATGAATTTTTGAAGCTCTGGTTTATTTTTCCCCTGTGTGCCATAAAGCAGTAGGAGTGCAGCATATTTATTCTAGATAATGAAGCTATGGAATTGCAGGAGGTATTAAATAAGAAGGTAAAATTGAGGAAAAAAAGAAGTGTTAAAAATATGAACAATGAGATCTTGGAAAACCTGTATAATGATGACAAATTTTAAAGTAATATGCTTTCCTGTTAAATAATGAAAAGGAAACCCACTTGATTTTAAATCTGTTATGTAGGTTATAAGAACAGGTCAGCAATTTTTTATGCTTGCACTCTGTTTACTTTAGCCCATGAAAATCATAATTGTACTTTAGCATTCTAATGCAGTGGTGAATTGGAAAATTGACAGCAAAAATACTGAAATTAACTGCCAAGAAAAACATTTTAATTTCAAATATATTAAGAAACATAGCTTGAGAAGGCCTTTAGTAACATGGTGTTATATATCATGTTTATTTTGTTTACAATTTGGGCACGCAAACTTTCAAATGCATTTCTTAAGGGAAAAGTGTATGCTAAATCAAATTATAACCTCTGATGCAAGTGTGACCTAGATACGCAGGTACTTGTGCTGCAAGGTTTTCATGTCACAGTCAGGTGTGGCTTGGTTTTGTCTCATAGCTCAAAGTTCACAGTTTAATTCACACTATATAACACATGTTCTCTGGAGATAAGAAATGTGATGTTTGCATTAACTTTCTATAGTCTCCTTTTGCAAAACAAACAAACAAACAGAAGAGTCTCCTGGCCTAATTTTATTCTGTATATCCAATGCTTTCCTGGTACCTTCAGAACTTAAGCCTCTCCCCCTATTTCATTTTTGTCATCTATTTTTGAAGTGCCTCAGTTTTGAAGAATGATGGAGGTGCAGCTACTGCCTTGTGGTTTATAATTTTAATACAAAATTAAATTATAAAAATAGTTCCCAAGTTATACAGGCATTTGCCCAGACTTGCAGTAAATTCTGAGAAGTAGAATGCTTCAATTGTATACAGGCCTTTGGAACAGCATTAATTTGGTGCATCAGCATATGGCAGTAAATGGAAAATGTATTTCTTTGAGAAATTCTTAGTGTCTGCAAGAATGGATCCTTTTAGACTAATACCCTTTCCAAAGAAGAGGATTAAACCTTTTCCTAGAGGTTTCTGTGTAGGTGTATTTAGTAGAAGGGGCCATGTGATGTCACTGTTGCTCCAGGAAAAACTGCTGAATGAGTATTTGTCAGCTAATAATGTAATCAGTGGAAGAAATTATGCTACATCTTTCCTTTGCCCTTGATTAACAGGGGGCTTGTGCATATTAATACAGTGCCTAGTCATTTCAGGGATGCTCTGTGATCTCCTTGTGTTAATTGCTGTACAAACACTTGATTCTGTTTTCTTTAAAGCTGGAAGTTTCTTAAGACTTCTGTCCCCCTATGTTTCTAAGAAATTTGGTATACTTTCCTGGGCTTTGCAATAAGAGAAGCTGCTGCCTCTCTTAGAAAATGCTGTATGAATATATATATATATTTCCAAATTAGTTAACATGGACTAAACTGCCTTTAGTTCTGTGAGAGAAACTTAAAGAATGTCCTTCTGGCTTTACAAGTAAAATTTTGATAATTTTTTTTTTTTTAACTGGAGGTTGAAAAGTTCGAGGCATAATTGTTTTTCCTATTTCATGCAGATTTTTAGAGCAAGGGATCTGCAGGTATGGTGCCCAGTGTACTTCAGCACATTCCCAGGAAGAGCTCACAGAATGGCAAAAACGATATGCTTCCCGCTTGATCAGATTAAAACAGCAAAAGGAAAACAAACAGTGCTCGGGCAGTTATATGGAAACCCTGATTGAGAAATGGATGAATTCGTTATCTCCTGAGAAAGTGGTAAGGAAAATACACTGCTTCCCTATGTGCTCATATTTAAAACTAACAGATGAGCCTGGTTTTGGCCCTGACTGTCAGAGCTGGTCGAATCACTCCTCACCAAGAAATTGTCCAGCCAATTTACTCCCCTTTCCATCCTGCCCTAGGTCTTCTTGCAAAGAGACTTAGGCTGATTTGTGGGTTAATCACAGCTTGTTCATCATGCATATTCACTATTCCCAGTGTAGGATGGGTCAGGCAAGTCCCACGGTATTGGTCCTGTTCGCTGACTAGATGGCAGAACTTCTTGATCTGGAGAAAAATAAATGGTGCAGCTTTCTCAGCTTAGTGGGGAATACTCTTACTTGTGTGTGGCTCCTTATCTTTGCCTACAGCTGCAGGCACTGGTATGAAGAGCAGCCAATCCCCCAAATATTCAAAAGTGTTTGAGTACCAAGGAGTGTGGGATATGGATATGATCAACGTTAGCAGCTCTTTGGAATTAGAAAGAACTTTTTTTTGTGGCATTCGACCAGCTCTACTTACCACTGACCCTAAGGAGTTTTTGGTCCATCTATTGTTGATTAAAATCTGGGAAGAGTGGACTTTATGCAAAATGCATTGATGAGTAGAAAGCCTGGTTCTCGTTTCCTGTTGTCTCAATAGTCTCATTGATGTTGTGAGATCTGGGGTCTTCTGGGCCTCATTGTATCACAGATCCTTTTTTCCAAATGAAATCTTGTCCTGCTTTAAAAATTTACAATTAAGTTGGTTATTGAAAATCAGGTCTAATCTGGTTAATTGTCCCTAAATGGTTCTATTCTTCACTTACACAGAGTGATCTGGTAGATTTAGCTTGCTTGTCTCTCTGCATTAGCACATATTGACATTAATTCCTGAGTGGACTTGCATCAATCCTGCATAGTCCAGGAAACAATTCTTTCCTCTTTCTATTAAAAAAATGCTACCTTTTCCTGAATATTTGTGTTTTGATACTGCCTGTAGAATTTTAATGTTACCTTCCTTTTCTTTTAATCTAGCTTAGTGAATGTGTAGAAGGAGTGAGAGTAGAACATAATCCTGAGCTCTCGGTAACTGTCACCACCAAAAAGTCTCACCAGACATGGACATTTGCTCTCACATGTAAGGTAGGACTACTTATTTTTTGAAAGTGAGCCAGTAATAACTAGAATGCAACCCATAACCTTTTGCAATTAAGATTTCAGTTGCATCATTCTTAAAATAGAGAAACTTCCTAGCACCATCCCTTTTCTCTCTCTTTTCCCAGCAGCTCTGGTGATTATGTATCAACTGCCCAGATTTCTGGAAATCAGGCAGAACCTGTATCTGCTCTGAGAAACTGATAGTTCTTATTAACCCTCTTTATCTGATTGCAAATGAAGTTATTCCTGGAATAATTTCAGTATTTCTACCTTCACATTTCTTTTGCAGCCTGCAAGAATGCTGTATCGAGTGGCATTGCTTTATGATGCCCATCGACCACACTTTAGTATCGTTGCAATATCTGCTGGAGACAGCACTACCCAGGTATCACAAGAAGTTCCAGAAAACTGTCAGGAATGGATAGGAGGAAAGATGGTCCAGAATGGAATAGATCATTATATATACAAAGTCAGTATAGCCTTTAACACAGAAATCTTTGGGACTTTTCGCCAAACTGTGGTGTTTGACTTTGGATTGGAACCAGTCCTCATGCAACGAGTGATGATTGATGCTGCTTCAACTGAAGGTAATGCATTAAAACTTTTTTTTTTGAACAGTGGAGATCTTTCATGCCATCTCTTTCCTTTTCAGTTTTGGGCAGAACAGCATCTCTGTCAACAGCTCGTGAATGTTTTGTGCTGTATGTTATGTTCTTCGTAGATATGAATATAAATAGTGGGCAGAAGCTTCAGAAGGTCTAAATCAGGCAGATAATTGGAATATGACTTACTCTGTGTCAGGATATGGCTCCTAAGTATTATTAAAATGTTGAGAATTTCTAGTTTGGTGTGTGTGTCTGAGTGCAGCACTGGAAATTATATATGCCTTTATAAAAACATATGTTTTTATAAACATTCTTATATTGATGAGGACATTAAATATGTCAGAAAAACGTTGTTAGAGAAATGAAGTGTTTCTGTATAAGAATAAATGGGGTAATAAACCCAGTAATTAAAACAGACTATCTGAGAAGTTGGTTTGTATTTTTTTCTCCTCTTGCAATATCTGACTAGGATTGTTGTAGGCAAGAGACTGAGTATAGGGTTGTAACTCAGTAATTTGCTATTGACATGAATTTTGAAAATGTAAAGAAAGTGTAATTATATTTGTGTTTTCAAGTAAAAAAAATGAGCTACAAGTTACTGTAAGGGTTTAATCTGTTTATTAAACTGACCTATGTCTCTCAGTTCAAACCTGAAATAACTCCAGTACCAGAAAAATGTCAGAAAATGGAAAGGTGTTTGAGGAGGTGCAAAAAAAGAAGGAAGCACTTTGATTTATGGTGTAAGAGAGCTAAATATAGGTCACTATATCACTTGGCAGTATGCCATAGGGTGGGATACAGGATCTTAATTTTTAATGAAAATTTGAGAGATAAAAACACCAATGAAATAGAATTGTAGCACTGGGATTTAAGCAGAAAGAAGAAGAAAATGGAAAAAGGAAAGAAGATGAAGCTGAGAAAACAGCAGTTCTCTATTCCTGACCTGTATTTCCATATAACATTAACATTAGCAACATTCACAGAACGAAGCTGTAAATAGCAAATACCAAAGATCATGAACTGATCCTTTGAGATGACCTAAGCACCTGCAGCCAGGAGCAGGGGACTGTGCACGGTGCATCTCTGGGAGCAGAGGGAATGGCATTGCCAGGGAGAGGCATCTTGGAAGCCAGGTCTGTTTGAGAGCTATTCCATGATCTCCATGGAGCATGTGGGTAATCACAGGCTGCCTGTGGAGAACAGATCTTGCCTTGTAAACCTGGGTAAGATCAAGGGAGCCAAGCCATGACTTACTTGCAGAGTCAGAGTTCCTGTCAAACCAATCTGTGGTCTGGTGCCTTAAACCAAGTCCTAACCACAGGGACCCCGGAACAGCCGGTTGAATTCCACGTGCAGGTGGTGGATGAAGCAGTCCCCAGCATTAGGCACTGCTGTTCCTTCCACGTATTGCCTGTGTGCACAGGGACACTGAAGTCTTCAGGCAGCTCATCACTAATACTTATTTCCAATGGAAAGGTGTTAAGAGCTTTACAGATAATTTTAAGTACAGAATCCTGGGCTTTTTGCTGTGTAGTCTAAGAGGTGTGTAATAGGCAGGGGAAAGGGATAACTACACTGGATCTGTGTCCAGTTCCATCGTTTCTTTTACTTTTTGGTATATATGGATTGAGATCTTGTGGAAATGCTTTTCTAACAGAAAGATGCCCGAGGTCTCTATGTTTGCGTGTAATTCAGGGCCCTGTCTAGATGTTTAGGCAGGAATGAAAGGTCAACATTAAAATATTTTAATGGAGGAGCCTCCATTCTGCATTTTGAAATCTTTATTTACAGCAGAAAGAGGGAGCTGTAGGAAGTTTTCTGTGCACTGATTATGTATGAACTGCTCTTTAAGAAAGTGTCACTGTGTGTGTGCAATCTGTGCCAGGAGCTGTTTATGTCAGGCTTCCAGGGAAAGCCTCTCCAGTGCTGGGAATTAAGTGGCTGACTTTCCAGCAAGCAAGGAGTCAGTCCCAGCATAATTACTGAGCTTTTGGTATCTGAGGTGTGATTTGTACCAGAGAAAGCTTCATTTGTGGTGATGTTATTTCAGACACACAAACCACACAAACTTGGACTTTTTCTTGCTATACAGCTATAGCTACTGATATGGTTAAGGCTTGAGGGATATATTTAAATGTGTCTTCTTAGTGAGCACATGAGATCAGTGAGTAAGACAAGCCGTGTTCCTGTAGTCATAGTCAAGCTGAACGGAGATTTCTTTTGCTAAAATGCTGGGGTTTTTTTCTTATTTAGACTAAAGACAGTCAAGATGATGTTAAGCATTTAATTTGAATTTGAAAATGTCTTTTTTGCACATTTTCAGCGTTGGTGTGATATCCTGGATACCTATGTTAAATCTTACTCAGAGATTATACATTAAGATAGCATAGCTTGACTGTAAATGACAAATATTTTCAGCTCTGCAATTTAACTGCAATTCTATTAACTGATTCACTGTTGTCATAGTGGTTTTGTGGTATTAATGGATATATTTTAGGTGGCTGTAGACAAGTGCTTGGTCTTCTGTTTCTCATCTAAGCTATGTGGTCCCTGAAATCAGGGTATACTGAAAAATTAATTTCCTTTTAGTTTTCTAATGTTATATCACGTTAGGTTGCATTTCCTAAGTTTTGCTTAGTACAGTAGCTTTAGCTACTTCATGTAACTATCTGCATCATATATAGATTAGGGGGCTGTAGAATTTTTTAAAAGGCTTTCACAGTGTTGCAAATGTGATGGTTCCTTACCAGCTGGTTTATCGACTTGTTTTGATGACCTTCTAAATTTTATAATACACATTGTAGGGTTCCTGACTATTTAATGTTTTTGAAATGAGGGGATGTTGCAGTTGAGTTTTAAAGCGTATTGCGGTGCCAAGTCCTTCAAAGCTGTTGGTGATTGTTAAAATAAAAATGCTTTCTTTATTAATTCTATTTGCTAGCTATAGAATGTTTTTTTCCGATACTCTTGGAGAGCCTGCTTGCTCTCTGTGCACACCTGAAAAGTAGGGATGGTAAGTACCAGCAATGACTTCCTAAAGGTGTTGTGGGCAGAGGAGACTCCTGCCTGTGTTTAGTTCATTATTTTTCAGGGGATTGGTTTTACTGGTGGGTTTTGTTAGATTGTTTTGTTTTTTTTTTTTTTGTTTTTTTTTTTGAAATAAAACCAAACCACTTGGGGTTTGTAAAAACAAACCACACCTTCCCTGTTCTGTCTGTCCATGCAGACCTTGAATACCTGATGCACGCACGGCAACAGCTCCTGACCACAGCCAAGCGTTGGGATTCCACGTCTAAGACTATTGTAGAGTTTGAGCCTAATGAAACTACTGAATTGGAGAAGAGCCTTCTCACCAGATACCAAATCCCTCTGTCTGCTGACCAGCTATTCACACAATCTGTCCTGGACAAATCATTGACCAAGACCAACTATCAGTCACGGCTCCACGACCTCCTTTATATTGAGGAAATAGCACAGTATAAGGAAGTTAGCAAGTAAGTGATTCCTTTATAAAAATATTCCCATTAAAATGGGGATGACAGCTTTTTTCATTAAACCTACCTGCTTCTTTAAGGTACTGAGGCTTCCTGTTTCTTTGAACTGAACCTGAACGAATCAGGGAATAGTAATGTTTGGTAAAGGTCACTGGCATTTAACAAATATAAATTACTGCTAATTCATTGAAAACAAACAGTGTGTATCAGTCTGTGCTTACAGTTGCAGGCACTAAGCAGCTGTTGTACATGGTTTTATTAATTATTTTTGTTTCTAGTTTTTTCTCTGTCTATACAAATACATGTTAATAATAGTTATGTTTTTGTTCCTGTGTGGAAGTAGGTTATAGCAAAGGAATATATAAAATCTTTGTATAAAGACTTGAGTTGTGGGTGGATCAGACTGATCTTGTGATGATGTGGCAGCTGACATTATTTATTTCCTAAATAGGTTGACACCCAGTTTTTGAATAAAAGTTCCTAATAAAAGGCATATAATAGACATTGTTTGGTTTGTTGTGTCTTTAGGTGTTATGTACAAATTACCCAACTGGTGTAGATGCTTGAAAAATATGGATTTAGGAAAAAGATGTGAAATTCCCACTTAGAGACCTTCATGTGGACTTTTTTTCTGTAGTTCAATATTTGTGGTCAAAAACTTTTCCTGCATTCATGTGGTACTAAAGAGTTTTAAAGTGTTGGCACTACTCAGAATGGAAAGTCTAAAAGATATGCTCTTAGCCTAATTAGATAGCAAATTCAGTTTTATCAGTTCCTTAAAGTTCCAAATCAGGAAGTCTTTTTTAAGATGAAGAACCATTCCTGGAGCTACAGAGGTTCAGTTGAACCAACTGTCTAGAACTTAGAAAAAAAAAAAATATGTGTAGTTGTATTTCTAATGCTTTTAAAGCAGAAAAATGGTTCAATTTCTTTTTAAAGTCTCATCTGAAGGGCAGTATTTGAACTGTTTCTTATCTTTGATCACTGCTGCACTCTGCTCTTGAGCTGGAATCTAACACATGGAGGAATCATGTTTGAACACTGTTTCCAGCATACCGAAATATTCTCCATCATACATACTTATAAACAGGTTGACTCTTCTAAGGCCTTTTGAGCCAAAAGTGGATTTAAAGTAAATATTAAGAAATATCATCAAAACATGAGCAGTTTTTTTATTGAGTGGATTTTCACGTGGAGAGTTGTACTCTCATGCCTCATAGGAAACCAAAGAGCAGCAAACCTGGAGAAATGAAAGAAAAATAAGTGTATCCTGTATGTGATGCTTCCCCTTTGGACTATTTGGTGCAGCAATAATTTATTGCTTGATAAGTTCTAAGTAAGCATTAATAATGTTCTTGAAATCTCCTGTTTCGATAGTGTTGATGACAGAAATATTCTTTTGATCTTGTAGCTGACCCACTTTACTGCAACAAGGCTCAAACCAGCAGACATTTCCACTCCTCCGTGGCTAAGATCACACACTTGGTATTCTCTAGTGAAGTGTCAGGGTTGCAAGCCTAGAAATGGGCTGAGAAATCCAGATGCAAGTGGGTTGTAACACCTCTGAAGTGGTGCCACGAGTGACAGTGTTGATGAGCTGTTGCACTTAAAAGGGTTTATGAATGTACATTGTAAAAGGAGTAGGATTGTCAGCGTGGTCTCTTCTGACAACACTGGAGTAACACGAGTGTCTGCAGTTCAGACTGAAGTGGATCCTTGGTTTTTCAGAACGCTGGTGATTTCCCACTTTCTAGGAAAGTGCTGTTTCAGACTTTATGAGGAATCACCTGAGTGGAACTGGACAGTATTGGGTGAAAGTTGAAGTGGCTCTTAAATGTCTTGAATTCAGTTATAAGGGAGATCTGGGTAGTCAGAGAACCTTACTTTTAAATCGTGTTTATTTTATTATTTCAAGAGGCATTTACACAAGTTGCTCCACATGAGTATCGCAAAACAGAATAATAAGGGAATCACTGCTGTTGAATTTCCAAGTGCAAACACACTGTTTTTGAGGAAAAGCAAAGCAATGTTCCAATCTTGATAGCAGTTTGGTTTTGGAGAGTGTTAATATCTGCTCATGGTTTTAAAACTCTTCCTTTCTCTCTTGCGTATTGAAGAGAAAAGCAATATATACTTCTTAGATGACTAGAACATTTTCTTGCATGAACATTGAAGTGTGTAAGGTGACAGACAGCTCCTTCCATGCTCCCAGGATTATGGAGCAGATTTGTCCTCAAGGCTGTGAACACGTCAGATACTGGCTCTGATGGAAAATTGCTTTTGTTATTACTGTGTCTTCCATTGATCACTCCCCAGGCAGGTGTCCCACTGCACACCCTGATCCCTGCAGGTGTCAGTGTCAGACCAAATGTGCTGAATGTGCTTTTGCAAATTGGCACCTGGGGCTTTGGCCAGGATGGGTTTATTTGCCTTTGGGGAATTTATTGTTTGCATTGGTACTGGATGATTAATGATTTATGAAGTCATTCTTCATAATTATTCTGTGGTTTTAAATATGAACAACAGGTTTTCTTGTAGCTGCTTCACAAACATTGCAGGTAGGCTGGCATTTGCAGTGCTTAGGAGGAAATAAAAGATTTTGTTTGTTTTTTATAAGCCCGACTGAAAACCTTATTTTGTCTAACCCTGCAAAGCAAGGGTGAGAAATGGATGAAAGAAGCAACTTCTGATTTTTTTAAAATCAAATCCGGAGAGGATTCTGTAGTTTTGTAGTTTGCCAGAAGGTGTCAGCTTGCTCAATGGAAATTGCTTGATAATCTAAACTTGAGATTCCCATTAGTGCAGCAGATGCAATTCAGTCATTTATGAAAACACTAACCTGTGCTTTGTCTCAGAAATGCAATAAAACTGTTTTGCAGCACATTTTTATAAATCTGAATTTGAGCTGATACATATTCAGCAGCACAGGGATCAACTCAGGGAAGTTTCAACAAAATAAATTCACAATAGCAAATGATTGTCTCTCAGTAAGAATTCCCAGCCCTTGTTACTCAGTTAAATGTTTTATGTAGTATTTTAACAAGGAGATATGAGCTGTTTCAGATGTTGCTGACTTGCTGATAGCTCCTTTGGAATAGTGCAGCACTTGAATAGGAGAAAGCTTGTTTTTTGTTATGGGTTTTTTATTGGTCCATGTGGGAATGGGAAGGATTGGGTGAATGCTTTCACTGGAGCTTGTGCAGTAACATTTGTGGTCAGTGATGAACCAAAGAGATCCCTGTTAGGCAAGAAAACTTCCCTTGCTTTTGGAGAGTGGAGGACTGGGAAATTCGGATCTGACAATGCCCATATTCTCTAAAGAAGCAGCTGTTACCACATGGGGGCAAACTTGCAGTTTTTGTGCAAGATTCGTGATTTGCCAGATCTAAAAGATGTATGTGATTGGTTTGGTAGATGTTTAATTACCAAGCAAGCCAAAATGTTGGATTTTATTGTTAGAGGCTTGTGATTATTGATACTGCAGGGCTTAAATGATCAATTACCGGTTTATTCGGTTAAAATAGAAATTAGAAGAAGAACAGATCAAATAAAACCAGTATGAGTATGAAAAGTATTATAAGAAAATAATGTATTTTTCCAAGCGGTTTTATTTCATTTGTGAATGGGTTTTACTTTTTTTCTGTAATTTGTTGCAAATTTAGGAAAAAGTTGCTGATGAGAAATGAACTGAGTATTGTTACTGTGTCAGACTTTTTTCCTCTTCTGTTCTTTTTAAAACCAGGTTGAAGCAATCTGTTTAAAAAACCCCAACACATTAGGAGGAGATTACTTTGTATTGGTGAGAGGTCAATAAAGTGTGCTAATAAGTCACTTTAATGTGTTGTGCATGGGACTTCTGGAAAACAATAACTGCAAAGGATGAATTTGTTACATCTCTGATTACAGGAGGAAGCTGCTGCTAATAGGAATTCTGTGCATAGATGGTTTATAGGGCTGAGTCTGTGATGCCATTCCCTCATTTCAAATAAAATGATATCATTTTAATACCTGCAGTCTGATTTGTTTCAACGCATTTTAATCAATCCCTCTGAATTATAGGTATAATACCATTTACCTTTTAAGATGGAGATTGCCCTCTTTGGTGTGCAGCCTGGAAGAAACAGATGGGATAAATAGGAATCTTGCTCTGTTCTTTGCCTGCCTGTCTCTCCTTGCATACCTAACATAAGATTACAGACTACTTGAATAGAAATTCTTACTGCTTTGGGACATGTAATTCATTCACTCTAAGCTTTTTTTGGTATCTAGTGTTTGTTTCTCTCTTGTGAGGGTTCTTTTTTAAAACTTCATAGATGCTGATTCTTTTAAATATATACTTTATAGGCTACAGTCTAAAGGAAAAATTGTGGATATTTGACAGCTGCATACTTACAAAGGGCCAGTTTGACCGTACTTGTTTATACTTAAAAATTAATTAATGAAGTGAATCTTCACTCTGAAGGTCTGAAATTTCAGAATCTGAGAGCATTTTTGTGCACTGACTTGATGCTTTCTCGCTTAGGTTCAACATAAAAGTGCAGTTGCAGATTGTAGCAAGCTTCATGCTCACTGGTGTTTCTGGAGGTGCAAAATATGCCCAAAATGGACAACTTTTTGGCCGCTTTAAGCTCACCGAGACGCTTTCCGAAGACACTTTGGCTGGACGGCTGGTGATGACCAAAGTCAATGCTGTTTATTTATTGCCTGTCACTAAAGAAAAGTCAGCACAGACCCAAGGAACCAAAGAGAAGGTTTATGAAGCAGCTATCGAGGAGAAGACAAAGGATTATATCTTCTTGAGGGTATCCAGGGAATGCTGTGAGGAGCTGAATCTCCGGGCAGATTGTGAAATGCAGGTAGGTCTGGGTGGAGGTGGTTGTGGTGTCAGAACTCTTTGCCTTGTGTTTGCTTTGGCTCCAGAATTGATCTCGTTACCAAACAGAAATAACCTCAGATTAAGGTTACTGGAGTTGCCTGGAATGAATGCATTTTCACCAAAGGTTTATCTCCTCCCATTTATTTTGTTTGGGGGAAACATATGCAAGAATTCTAATGTCTTAATTTAACATGGATAATTGGTCTGGGAAGACTTATGTTGTTCTGTGCTCTTGGTTTTGTGTTTGTTTTCTTAAAACGATAATTAAACTTACTAATTGATTCTATTGGAAACTCGACTGGAATGCCAAATGAGCTGGGGCTTCAGGAACTGGCTCATTTTTCCTTGAGTGTCTTATAAATCTTGGCCTGAGGCAGCAGATCTATTCTGCATTAGAAATTGGGTCCTAAAGTTGTTTGTAAAATCATGTAACTTCCTACATGTGTATCTGAACTGGTGGTCATATTCTTAAAGCATTACCTGTATTTGAATGAATTTTAATTGTGAGGAATTTTTTTATGGTTAAGTATTAATTGAGATTTTGGAAAGCGATCCTCAGGTTAGGACTGAGGAGGTTGTAATTTGGATGTACGGAGTTTTTGTTTAAGGTGTTGGAGATTTTGCTGCTCTCTTCAGTAGAGTTGATATTCCCTATGTGATTCTCAAACACTGATAACTGCTTTGATTTCTGTGGATTTTGGATGAGTTTCTTTCTTTTTTCTCTTATAATTAGTCACAGAAACTTGGTGGTGCCTTGTTTACCTGCTGTTCTGGCTTAACTATAATAAATACACAACTCTGCTTTTGTCAAGTAAACCATTCATAAAGGTGGGGTGGAGTGAACTTTAAAGCACCGTGGCTGCTGCCACTCTTTTATTTTTGGAGTGGTTCCTCTGTTCTGTGTCCTCCTCTGTGAACCTGGCAATGGATTAACTTCCTTTCCCACTGTTTTCTGATTGTGGAATGTATATTAAAGCAGGTTAAAGCCTCTCCTTCCCAGATGGCCTCATTCAGTCCTCTGCAACAGCAAATAGAACTATTTGATTCCATCCAAGCAGCATTAAAAGCAAAACAAATCACAAGCTGTTAAGAAAGTGGTGAATGCAGGTAGATAATAGGAGGTATTTAATGCCAGGTACCTTGCTTGGACTCCCAGAAGGGGCTGTTAAAAGTGTCACCCAGATGAGCAGCACAATTCTTCTGCATTTAAATTACCCTCGTTAGGTTGTGTGGTCTTTTGTCAGCCTTGGGTCTGTCTGGGCAAAGATATTTTCCCTGGACAGATCAAACCACGAGTCTGGGACCGTGGCCATTTGAGTGGCAGTCTTTCCCAACATCTGCAGGATGTGTTTGGGGGACCACTCAGCACTGAGTAGAGATGGGAAGGACAGAGCTTGGGAAGGAGCTCCAGGTGCCCCTTGGGCAGGATGAGCTGTGCTGTCACTCCTGACAAGTGCCAGAGCTGGGCATGGCCTGAGGGGCAGGGTGGCACAGACTGCACGGTGGGGAAAAAGAATTCTTGAATGTTTATGTGTCCTATTTAAAAAAAAGTTTTCCTAGCAGTTACAAACACCTCAGTGAGCTCCGTGCTTAACGTTGTCAGATTTGTTGCTGCCCTTGTCTTCAGACTTCTGGTTGTACATCTTGCTGTAAAATGTGATAGTCAAGATGAATATTTAATGTCTTTATATCTGCTAGAGATGGAAAGTTAATGGCTACACTCTGTAGGGATACAAGCAAGCATTGTTTACTTACAGCAAAGCTAGTGTTGATTTTACATGCTACATAATGGTATGAACGCTGTAATACTGAAATAAGAGTAGGAAAAAGAAAATGCTAATTTACAAAGCCTTTTGAAGGAGATGATCTGCAAGTAGTAAACATTATTGGTGCACCAGTGTGATGCCTGTGGTAAGAAGGGGCTTTGTGGGCAGATGAAGGAGTGTCAGGTACAACAAGTAGTTAAATCTAGGAGGATAAATTATTCCTCTGTATGAGGAATTCTCCTCTGTAGGAGAAGGTTCCTGAGAGAAGTTTATATGGCTTTGAAAGAGATGTGATCGCTTTTCTTTTCCTTCCTACCTTCCTTCCTTCCATCCTTCCTTTTTAACTGACAAGGATTTTTTAAGGTTTTTATATAAGTTGTCAAAAAAAAAATTATAAAAATATATTCTAGTATTGCTTTGTGTTTGTTGAACTTTGTGGTTGGTAGCACTAATTACCATGAGATTAAAGTGTGATTAAGTAAGAGCAGACTAACAGTGAATCAGTGAGTGCTAGAGGAGAAGATTATTAGATCTGAGGCCAGCTTGTTGCTGTGGGCTTGGGGGTGCATTTGGAGTGACTGGCACCTCCATGGCTTTTCTCTGGGAGGACATGGGGGGCTGGACCTTCAGTTGGGATGGTGCTGACGGGCCAGATTCAGCTCATCTTTGCTCTGTTTCTGTTCTTCTCATCTCCTAATTGGTAGGACAGAACCAGCTTCTGTAAGGTGGTTGTGAAATCTCTCGGTACAGATGGCCGTAGAAATCATAAAATAATTGATATTTCCAGGTAAACGAGGAGTGCTTTTCCAGACAGGTTGCAGTAATGTGGCTGCTGTTTGTAACATGTAACACACTCATTGGAAATCTCAGAAAGGGGCTGATTTACTCCTATTTAATCAAAATTGCTTATTAGATTTGTAGCACAGTAATTACATTAATATATAGTGACAGCAGTTCTTTGGAAAAAACCTATAAATGTGTATTAGTCACTTGAAGTTCTTCAGCAGCTTTTGGTGTTTTTATGCGGGTTTTTATTAGTGCAGATCTGTGTCAAATTTTGTCTAAAGGCTTCTGTGTTGTGAACGTGGAGTTCTTCAGCATAATGCTCTGATCAGATTCATTTGTTTCTGGAGAGATTAATAATTGCAAATTTAAATATGCTTAAATGATAATCTGAGTGAACTGTTTTTATGAATAATTTCCCCAGGAGCTGCTTTTATCCCTTGTTCAAATTTAGAATGTGTTTTTCTCTTTACCCTTTCAGTGTGTGTATGTGTCAACTACTTTCACTATGCATTGTTCCATTCTCAATTGGATGAGGAATGTTAAATGCTCTGCGTGATGTTTCTGGCTTTGTACCAGAATTTATGTTGGCAATATCTTTTATTTACTAGCATTAAACCACCTGTAATTGAGAGAACAAAACCAAGAATGTATTGATAAGCAGCTAATTGTTAGAAATGAACTTTTGGAGAGTCCTGATAATCAAACAAAAATGACAAGTTATGCTATTTCAGAGTGTTTGACTGGAAATAGTGTTTGGGGTTTATCTTTGCTGGTCACACATGTGATCATCTGTTGATCTGGTAAAATCTCTAGCCTGACATTTTTTTGAGATTGTTCTTACAATATGAGATGAAAGCTTGTATTTGTAAAAATAATGTTTTTAGGACAATAATATTTTCCAGGAATGTTTTTTGTATTAAAAAAAACAATTCCAAGAATGCTTTCCCCTTATTTTTTTTCTGAAAGTACAGTGGAATCTAATCTAAAAAGTCAAACAACAGAATTAAATTAGAGAAAATGCTGTATTTATCTTTGATCCAAACCAAAAAAAATTAGCAAGTTAATTTTATCACAGACCTTTGGATTGAATGCTGTTTGCTGTTTTCTTTTGAGTGCCAGTGGTCTGCAGGAAGATAAAAATGTATCATGTACAGCAAAGTCTAATGAGCATTTTCTAAATGAATCCTTTTTGTTCACCTCTCCATTTATTCATTCATTTGTTCTGCAGGTTGAACTTCAGTTCCAGTTGAACCGCTTACCCCTCTGTGAAATGCATTATGCCTTGGACAGGATTAAGGACAACAGCATTTTGTTTCCAGATGTCAGCATGACTCCCACCATACCCTGGAGTCCCAACAGGTACACGAACACAAACACTTTAATATCAAAGATTGGGTGGTGATGCAGCACTGAATTTCTCAAAACAGATGGCTGAAATCTGTCCTCGAACGGGAAACAAGCCGTGCTCCTCATTAATGGTGAGGGGCTCAGAGGAGGGAGTGGAACTGTGCTAAATAAAACAAGAGGGATGATCCTCCCAGGGCCAGCAGCCACTGAGTGGTTTTCCCTGGGGCCGAGCTGGGGGTTTGGAGGCATCACAGTTCTGCTGTGGCTGCAGAAAACAAACCTGCTGCTGTTAATTACTGTGCTGCCATCCTCCTCTGAAAACATGATACTTTATAGGAATGGAAGTGCCAGTTCCAAGAGTTTGCTGTGCAGGATCTCAAGGGTGCAGAGTCCTGTTTGCAAGGGCTGATCCATCAGTACTTCTTGAGCTGCAGTGAGCCCAGATTTGGACATATCCCAGAGGGTGTGGTTATAGAAGGTGTGGGAATGATTCTTGAAGGACCAGCCCTGCTCTTGCAAGCAGCCCAGAGATTCTTTCTATACATGTCTCACAGTTTCCTTTATGAAATGATAAACCCCTGTGTCATATAAATACTTCTGAAGAAACTTAAGGCTGATGCAGCGATGCAGTGAGAATAGTTTGTCTGCAAGAGGAAGCTTAGGGAAGAGAAATGTGAGGCTGTGTGGCTCAGGGAATATGGTCAGTATTCTTGCTCTTGATAAAAGAGGCATGAGGTTTCTGTGCTGGGAGACCAGGGAAATGAGAGGAATGTGGAGCTGATAGTCTGTACAGCCTGGGAAGAGTCGTGTGGGGTCTTGGAGGTGAGAATTAGGCGTGTGATTGTGATGCAGGACAGATCAGGAGATAGCCCAGGGATTAAAAGGACAGTGATCTGTCAGAAAGCTGAGACAGTGAAATATTGTAAGACAAAAAGTACTGGAAAAATTGTAGTTTGTCTCTGGCAGTGTAAGAAGAACAGATCAAATAAAAGAGTGGGATCAGTGTTCTGGGTGGGATGATCACTGTGCGCATCAGAGCTTTGACAGTACTGAGAGGAGGAAGGGAATAGGTTCTGTTTAGAGTTACACTACAAAGCTAATGGAGGTCAGTGACAATCTGTTCACTGACTTAATTAGGTTTTGAGTGAGTCTTACAAGGAAATAGTGTTTAAGAATAGTTTGGAAGTAAGCAGTGGTTTCAATAAAAAGGAGGTAAGTCAAATAGGATAGAACTTTATATTCTATGTACATATCAGTTGCAGTTGATATGTTTGTATAATGTTTTGTATTTTTTGTACATAAATAATATACATAATGGTTGTAGTTCAGTTTGAAGTCAGTTCCATCTGGTGGCTTGATTTGTCCTTCCTTAAGAATCAAACTAACTCCAAACTGTCTTCCCCATTTTTCTTCTATTTCTGTTTTATGTCCCTGTTCCTTTCCGATGTTTCTTCATCTCTTGCCAGCTTGTTGTTCACAGGCATCTTAAAAGTTAGGAATTCAGTCTGTTCCCTCTTGATCTTGCTCCCTGTTGCTAACTACTACTGAACAGAAACTTTCCCAGTCTGTAAGATGTGTGGTGCTTGTACCAAAGCAGATCACATTACTAAAGTATGGCCATATGTGCAGCAGTGACAGGTGTTCTTTACTGTGCATGTCTCCTTTTAAATCTGTCAGTGGGAATACTAAAAGCTCTGTCTAGAAATCTTTAACCTCTTATGCTCATTGGAATTTTCTGAAAGCATCTTCCTCACTATCCTGGTATCACTAGGCTACTTACAACAAAAATCCTTTTTTTTGGACTGCTTTCCCATCAGAGGTATGTGCCCTGATGATCTTAAAAGAAAAAAAGCAAAGAGAAGTTTGTAGTTAATTGGTAGCCAGTAGTTTTTAAATTTGATTGTAGATAACTTTTACCAAGCCCTGGGGTTGTGTAACTGTTGTCTTTTAAAGCTGACAATGTAAATGCTGCAGGGAAGAAACATAACTAATGTAACTAATATTTTGCATGATAATAGTAGAAAATCATTGTATGTTTACTTGCTTTTGTTATCAGGGGATGGTGCAGTATGTCCTTCTTCTAAAATGTGTGCTCTGCAGGTTAATTATTGTTAGGTGGGATGTTGTAAATTGAGAATAGGTTGGGAAAAAGAAAAACCCAACTGATTTATTGCAAATACCAAATTTTTATGATTAAAGCATGTGATTGTTTTGCTGGATTTGTTGATTTGTTTCGTGTGCCTCAGTGACACGATCCATACAGCAGCTCTGTGAAGGCTCTTTAATTTCTTTAACGCTTTTGAAATCTTCCCTCATTTACTTTCTGCCTGACAGTGGGTTGAGAGAGCTTCTGTTTTTAACCTCTGTGGCCTCCTTTTGCACAGACAATGGGATGAGCAGTTGGACCCTCGGCTAAACGCGAAGCAGAAAGAGGCTGTTCTGGCTATCACCACCCCACTCTCCATACAACTGCCTCCTGTTCTTATCATCGGTCCCTATGGGACAGGAAAAACCTTCACTCTGGCTCAGGCAGTCAAGCACATCCTCCAGCAGCAGGACACCAGGTGAGAGGGGGCACTGAACACGGAGCAGGACCCCACTAGCAGAGAGGATGTGATTTTTTGCTTAAATTCAAGGTAGAAATACAGAATTTCCACCCATCTGAGAAACAAACAAACCCAAGCTGTCCATCATCGTTTGGGATGGTAAAATAATTTTATAATCTTAGCCTGTATTTGCCATTTAGAACAAAACTAATTAAAATGGAAGTTATGTAGGATGGCTGTGATTTGCTTGGCATGGGGAGTTTTGCAGCATGGTAGATAACAAAGGCTGTTCTTTAAAATGAAGTCTAGATTAATGATTACAAAATGATTATTGAAAAATTGTTTGATAGCTGATAACTGAAGGGTTTGAGTTGAGGGCTGGATCATGGGAAGAGCAGTAGGTTAGTGAGTAGTTTCATGAAGAGGAATGTGCAGGAAGATGGCCACTGTTTCCTTTTTTTTGTATTCTACTGCTTTGAATTGTTTTCTGTTTCTTCATTGCTTTTTTATTTGCATCCATTTATTCCAGCAGGATTCTCATTTGCACCCATTCTAATAGTGCTGCTGATCTCTACATAAAGGATTATTTACATCCATATGTAGAAGCAGGCAATCCCCAGGCGAGACCTCTCAGGTATTTTTTAAGGCTTATTATGTATCTGTAAAATACTATTCTTAAGAAAAGGTGTCTATAAAAAAAGGTTAAAGAACTTTTTAAACATAAAAGCGTATTGGCATTACCAGCAGTTCTTTTAAAAACAGCCTAAAAGGAATGTGAAATGTTGTAACATAATTTTGGGTCCTTTGTTAAATAAAAATAAAGACATCCTTTTTTAAGCTTTATTATTCTGTTGATAAATGTGTCTTTCCTAATGAGCAAGCTTTTGGTATGCTCCTCTAAAAGCTACTATGATAAAATAAAATGAACTTTAATTGTATTTTAATTTCTGAAAATTCTGACTTACATTTACAAGGCTAATTTGGAAACTGGGGCTCCCCACCTGGCTTCTTGGAGAAATACTTTGATGTCATAGGAGCTACTTATTTAGAGAATCGTGTGAAAGTTGTTTGGCCTCTTCTGATAAGTCAGTTTGAAGTGATTGTATATGTGTTGACATGTACTAACCATGGGTATTTTGGGGAAATTAGTTAAGGAAAAAAAAAAAGTGGAATCTTAAGAGCAAGGAGGGTAAACTTGCATGGAAATAGTTAAGGAGGATTTATTTATGGGCATAAATCTGCTCCTCGGAACATTTTGCCCAGTAATCACAATGTATACTTTATACTTCTAACTTGGTGTATATATATATATATTTTTTTTAAATTACGGGCATCATTTTCTGAATGCCAGGGGGTGAATTTATAGTATTACTAAGAAAATGACTCTGTGTTTATTTGCTAGCTATTAAAAGCCATCCTGGACTTATATTTTATGCCATGTCAGTAAAGCCAATGAAGTTATGTGAAAGGGCTACATTTGCAACAGGTGTAAATTCCCTTAGGTCTGTTGACTTTGGTTGCCATGTGACATTTTACAGACATTGAGGATCTGGCCAAGGGAAAGAAGGCAGGGTATTTTTGAAAAGATACCTTTGATCTGGCTGTGTTTTAACACAGATTGTCTTAAGGTGATTTGTAAAGCACTTTGGGATGAAAAACATTATGGAGTCTTAATTTTCTGAAGGGAAAAAATGTGTGTAATCAGCACTTCTGGGAATATTGAAGTGTGATTTAACAGTGCAAGGACTTAAATACAGTTTTATTGTTGCCAGGCTTTTGCTGCCTTGTTTTCAACTGTGTAGTCTGGTCTCAGAAATATGAAAAACATAAAAAGTGGTATTTTTCTTATGGTTAAAATTTATGTGCAGATTTGCCAAGAAAATCATAGCACATAATTTAAAAGTCACTGAATGTTTGAATTTAAGTTTAATTGTTGTAGTATTTGTTATGAAGTCTTCAGAAGGTGCTGCTGTAGATTATCTGATGCTGTTCAAATAGTCAGGACACCTCTATAAAAAATTGAAGTTTAAGAAGATGGAGGCACCTCTGGAGTTGGATATATATTAATGGATCCATAAGAATGTATGGTTCAAATAAAAAATCTGACATATAATTGTTGTTTGAGCACAAAGTGCATGTAACCTGCTCTGGCAGGAGTTAAAGGTCAGTTTTTCTGAATCAGAACTGGAGTTGTATGAGACTCCCAGCTCAAAATTAATTATGGATGTACCTCCCTTCTTGACTGTAGTAAAAGGTGTATTTTCAAATTAAAATCATTACTGTTAAACAGAGTGATCTGAGCCTCTTGTAGTATTTTAAAGGAAACATCAAGTGGAGTGGAAGCTGTTAATTATTCAAGGTAGATGTGCTGCTTGCAGAGTTTGTTGTGTTTCTAAATAACTGAACACTTTGCTATAGATTTTATCCCTTGTTTATTCTACAAGTGATGAGTTGGCTTCGTGGGGAGCAACATAATATTTTATAATATTTATGTTGTTTTTAAAGAAGGAAAGCTAAATTATTTAACATTTTGTACTGAAAACCATGTAGATATTTCTGTGGGTAAGATGTACACTAAATAAATTATCCTGTCAGTTATGTGACATAAAAGTTTGAAAAGTAGAGTTTGTGGGTTTTTTTGTTTAAATCTCATGTTATAAATTTGTATTTTTTCTTGATAAAATAACTTTCTATGCCCTTTGGAAAATGCAAAGTCAGATTGAACACTGAGAATTTATGTTAAATCTGGGTTCTGTGCCTAAATGAAATACCAGTTAAGCCTGAAGGCCAAATTCTCATAGTCGTGATGCCCATAAACAAATTATTACCCAGAAGAAAACTGTGCCCTTGGGTTTGATTAGATGAGTCAACTGTATTAGGGGCACACTCCAAAACCTGTCTTTTACTGGGGAAACTTGACACTGAAACAATTTCATGTACTTATGTAAATGGATGCAGAAATGTTTCTGAAGGAATGAAACCCAAACCCAAGCTACAGTTGGGAGGAGAGAGCCTCGATTAAGTGCTTCTGTTTGATGGTGAGACACTTGATTTTTAGTGTGCAGGAGCAGCCAGGCACCTTTAGATGGTGAGTCAGAGCTGTAAGAGGGAGTAATTGGCTCCCAATTTGTATATTCTTTTTCTCCGTGGATGTGCCTGTCTCCATCAGCTGCTAGAACCTTCTGGAGGTGGAGAGGTAGGAGAGCACTGTAGCAGGAGAATTCAGATTATCACCCTCTCCTAAAAACTCCAGGAAGCAGATAGCAGCAATTCCTCTGTATGTTTCTGGGCAGTGGTTGAGGTATTATTTTAATATTAATTTAGTATTATTTTACTTGCGTATTTCAGATTTAGTTGTTTCCATACACTGGTTTTGTATGTAATACTAAGGGAAGAGGAAGGAGGTTGATACAGCCTTTATCTATAAATTGAGTATTTTTATTTATTCCTAAGCATGTTCTTGCTGACTGTCAGTTCAGCAGTGTCAAAAAATAAGTTGATTCTGTTGAAAATATCTCACTGAAACCCCTTCAGTTCATTTTTTTGGTACTTTGATCATAACATAAATGTATAAGTCCTGCATATATCCTGGAACCAGGTAGCTTCAGTAGGTGTCTGCTAGCTAAGAACTATCTAGGTTATAAAAAATAATCCATAGGAGCCAGAGTTGAATTAAAAAAGAAAGCAAACAGCAACCCAGACCAAAAACGCCCAGCAGTTTTTAAAAGACCATTGCCCTTTTTTCCAAATGAGTTCTTGTACTGAAAATGGAATTAATTTATCTTATCAAACGTTAGTTTGTAAAATAAATTACTCTTCTGCCAATTATTTTTTTCTTGAAACTCCAGCTTCCATCTTATCCATCCTTAAAGGAAAAGGGATTAAAAAAAGAACTTTCAAGTGGTAAGAGAGGTTCTTTACATGTTTTCTGCATCCCAAGGAACATACTTGTTTGTGAGAATGAGCCTCTCTTTGGAGATGAATCTAAAGAAATGGAAGAGGGAAATCAGATGCTTTTAAAGTTTTTTTAGGCTTCTTGGGACTAGTTAGATTTCTTTTTTTTTAATGGCCTCTTAACAGAGACATGAAATTAGCCTGCTAGATTCCTTTCCTTCTTGAGGGATTTCAGGTAAGAAGTGACAGTGCAAAAGCTGAGGAGCTGGGATTTATCCAAGAAGGATTTATTGGAGCGCAGCCTGAAGGGGAGAGTCCTGGTCCTTCTGTGGAGAACTGGGAGGAGTCAGTGTTTTCCAGTTCACAGCAGGGAAAAGTTTTGAAGAACTGAAGTTTAGTCCCCACTCTGTTGTAAGGAGTCACAAAAAGAAGTTGCTGTTGAAGCACAGGAATGCAAATGAAACTCTTTAGCCTCCCTCAGAGGTTCTGACTCCAGACTCCCCCTTTATTAAGTTTTACAAGTGTATTTTAAGTGGCTAGAAGCAGTCCCAGCCTGGAACTACTTGATTTGACTAACACTTAGTTGAAATAGTTGGGGGAAGTTTCTTTTTTGACGTCATGGCTAGGAAGGTGGTGGAAACACAAGCTGACAGCTTGTTGCATTCTTTGGCTCATTGGCTGGAGATGCACAGAAGTTAAGGCTTCTGTTGTAGATATCCAGATGCCACACACAGAAATAAAGGTGAGCTGAATTTCCACAGGAAATGCAGATTCCGTGCATGTTAACCAAGCATTAAGTACAGTGGATGTATTCAGTGCCTTTGTTTGCAGAAGATTCAGTCCCTAATCTATAATCTTCTGGGATTTCCATTTTGAGGCAATGCTCCATGTACTTGCCAGTAATTTCACTGCCTGTGGTTTAGGTAAACCTTACCCTGCAAGGTTTTCATTTCTCCAGAATTAAAGTCTTGGTATGAGGCACATGATGGGAGAAAATCTCTCTTGTGAGCTGTGGCTGGGTTTGGGTTCTGTGGCTGCAGCTTTTGCCCACTTTGTACCCAAATAATAATACAATGTGTTGTACATACTAATGAGTGTTTTGATTAGTAACTACCTGACTCTGCTGGAGTTAAGGGACTCTGCTCATGCAGGTTTAAGACTAAACATTTTAGAAGTTTAGTCTTTTGTTTAGTCAGAAGTTAAGGGCACGTTGCAGGGTGAAATGTTACGGTGTATGTTAAGCTGGTAAACCCCATTTTTGTAATTTGTTCTTCCAACTTTGAGGAAAAAAACTCCTAATAATGAAATTATGGGTGATTTTATTAGCCTGAGTTGCACCCAAGAAAGAAAGTCCTTGTTCAGTGAGGCTTAACTTCTATCACGACATTTTCGAAGTAGTCACATCTGTCAGGTGTTTTTATGCCAGTGGTGAATAATAGCTCTGGGATACCTTTTTGATCTCACATCAAAATAAAAGAAATTAATGGGTAAGCAGCAATGCAGTTTGAAATGCTGTCAGCCAATCTGTGAGTCACCCACAGTTGAATTTTTGTAATAAAAGACAGTGCAAGGTATAATAATGTCTAATAACCATAATATTTTGCATTTCAATAGCACCTTTCATCCAAGAATCTCAAAGTGCTTTACAAACATAAACTCCCAATAAACTCAGTAATGCTCACAGTACTCCTGTGAGGTGATGGGTAAGTATTACCTCAGTTTAGGTTGGGAAAGTGAAGTGCACAAAAGCTGAGGATAAAAAAGCTGGGATAAGTGGAGCAGGGTTATCTCACTCCCACGACCTTGTTGTAGCTGTTAGGCCATGACTTGGTGTAATAACAGTTTATCAGATAAAGCTCATCCGTTTGATAGCTGGTAACAAATAAATATATGGGGGTAACAATAGAAGCCTCTTGTTCTGAGAATGACTCAGGAGTGTGGGGGTTGCTCCCTCACTGAACCCAGTTTTACCTGGAGTTACCTTTGGTCTCCAAGTGTGGATTGGGGTTGGTTATGTTGTCAAATAAAAAGTCATTCAGGATACTAAAGTGCCTTTGCATTTCATTTTGTCCAAAATGGACATTGTAGCTTCACAAATCAAGTTTATTCTAATCCTAGTACTCGTTTCTCTCACTTTACATGGAGCTCAGCTGTAGTTTTCAGATGTGGGTGGACATGTGGTACCCAGAGTCCAGCCAGTGCAATCATGTTTTGCAGTTAGGTGCATAATTAGACTTTTCCAAACACTTTATTAATGATTTGGGATTTGAGCTATGGGTGCAGGAGAACTAAAATAATGAATAGATAAACCGAACAGCATTAAATCTAAATTTCATATTTAGAACTGAAATTAATTTAATTAATTTCATCTTAATTTGCTTTGGAAATAAATCTGAAAAACTTTAATTCCAAACTTTAATATCTGTACAGTAATTTCTTGTAGTTTGAAGGTTCTACTTCAGATTTGTAGTTCTTGATAGATTATAGTGTTGAGGAACACCTGATGGAGGTGTCACAGGGCACCTTTATCCAGCTCCTTTGGATGTGGTTGGGAGTTGTTCTGTTCACCCTTGTGGAGTTGCTTGTACTTTGTTTTCTGAGGCACAGCCTTTGTGTCTTCTGTGTTTCTCTTCCATTTAGCTAAACTGGCTGTAACATCCCTTCCTGAGAAAAATTCATCACTGATCCCATGGGATGGTGATTAAATTGACCTTGTGTATCATGGAGGGATGCTTGGAGCCCAGTCAATGTCCTGATATTTTAGACTCCAGCCAAACTTCTGGCACTGTTCTCTCATTCTTTTATCCAGTGTATCACAGTTATGGCCCTGTATGATAAAAAGATGAATACACTTCATGTTTGGTTCTTAGAATTCAGACAACACACGGGATGTGTGAAAGGAACAGCAGGATTTGAATATATTCCATATGTCAGCTGCAGTGGGTGAGATGTGCAGACCACTGTCAGTTCCATACTCTGGGCTATAGTTACATTTCAGATCAGGAAATATTTCTTTAAAATGAGTTTATTGTAAGTTTAAAATGAAATAGGCATTGATGTGAGGGTCACAGAATATAAATGTTTGAAGGATTTACAGATTTCTGTATGTGAATTAAAACCTGCTAACTGTTCGTGTATGTAATACTGCACTGCAATAATAGAAGGTGAACCCAAGACATTGTAGCATGTAATTCTGCACAGTTGTGATGTTTGCTTCTTGAGGATGATGTTTATTTACTGGAAAACAGAGTATTAGTATTAGAAATATTTGAAATAATAGGCTGTTGCTGTGTTCAAACCTCATAGAAAATGAGCCCCTTTTTCTTTCCTAGGGTATATTTCCGAAATCGCTGGGTAAAGACTGTTCACCCAGTTGTGCATCAGTACTGTTTGATTTCAAGCACACATTCCACCTTTCAGATGCCACAGAAAGAAGACATTCTTAAGCAACGAGTAGTGGTTGTTACTTTAAATACATCACAGTATCTATGTCAGCTGGATCTTGAACCAGGTAAGATAATTTCTAGGCAAGAAATATCCATGCTTGTGAAATATCTTCCTCTTACCAGTGTTGGTTCCTTACCCAGTTCTTGGAACTGTTAAAAAATAAAGTAAACCATGATAATCGTAAAATGCTCTTTTGTTTTTTTATGAATAAATGTTTCTTACAAAGCTGTAAACTGCTGGCATTCTAATTAACCTTTTGCTTATTCTTTCTTTTCCTTCTTTAAAAAAAATTAAATAAAGAAGCAGTACTATCTGTGTTCTGGTGTTTCTGAGATCCAAGAGGGAAAATTCTGTTTGAGATTCTGACTTTGAATATTATGCTCATTAAGGTCATTACTCAGTGGAGCATGTAAGCATAAATAACAGAGAGCTTTTTTCCCTTGTTTTGTGAATTGTTTAGCTCTGCAAACAACTCCCACACATACAAGCCCTGTCTTTGTTAACATGATACATTTAGGGTTGTTTTCTAAACTGAAATATATTAGACTGATTTTTTGGGGTAGAGGCTGCTTAGGGTTTATTATTTTCCTGATCTCCAAGTGAAACCCATCTGCCTTTTGGAAAATATGGAATTTCTTTACATAAGTTGTTAGGGTTGGTTTTACGTGGCTACATTTAAGCATTTGTTGCAACAGAGGAAACTAATATGGAATTTATGGTAAATATTTTTGGGTCTTTAGATAGAAATAGCTGCTTTGTTTGGCAGTGAGCTGTGTACAGTCATGCCATAGCAATGTGTGTGCAGCTGTATGAAATTCATATTTTCCAAAGAAAATTGCTACATTTTTATGTATGTAATCTTAATTGGATGGTACACTAAGTCCTCTAATACTTTGTTTTAAACCTTAATATATCACAGACATCAATGTATAAAACCACTTCTATACCTATCCTGAATTTAGATTTCATAAAATATAAGTCTACAGTGGCCAAGTTTTTTTTCAAGTGCATGTTCTCCAGTGCATAGATTCCCACCGAACCTTTGGTCCAATATTATCATAAGATTGAATTTAAATTTTCCTTCAACTTCTGTTCCTTTTTTCCCCCCCAACATTCCTTTAAGCCCATAACCAGCAAAGTGCCCAGGTATGTGTGCAATTTTAATGGGAAATTTAGTATATAAAATAGTTAATAGGACTCAAGTACATGAGGAATTCCTTGTCATTGTCACTGTCCAAAGCTCTTCAAGTCTCATGGTGGTGAAATGACTTTCAGATTTGAGAAACCTCTTGAGGGATGGTCTGCCAAGAGACATTTCCTCTTGGTGTAAGGAGGGCTCAGGTGAAACACGTGTTTAATTTCATGTGGATCACAAGAAAGAGGCAGACCTGGGGGCTCCTGCTAATGTCACTGGCAATCAGGTGACCACTGTTGGTCATTTGATGGGTTTGAAAATTGTTTGTATAATTTTCAGTAGTTGCTAGAAAATAATTTGTGTAAGCCATACATTTTTTTTATTCTAGTTTTGGTTACTGTCAGAATACAGAATGTGAAGTTCAAGTTTTTGTTTTGTTATCAGTGTTCTTTTTATCATATTTCAAGTTTCATTTATTTGCTGATATCTCTATTTTACAGGGTTTTTTACTCACATTCTGTTAGATGAAGCTGCTCAAGCTATGGAGTGTGAAACTATTATGCCTCTAGCATTAGCTAATAAAAACACAAGAATTGTCTTGGCTGGCGACCATATGCAGGTAAGAGCTATGGAATTTTTGAGTATGAAGTGCATATGTATAATATTTGTATTTATATATTTATTTATCTGTGCCAAATCATATGATAGATGGGGAAGCCAAGGAGAATACCAGGGATGTTACTTGAGTAAGATATGGGGATAGGTGTTAGAGTCAGGAGTTTGGTATTCCCTGTTGATTTTTAAAAGAATTCAAGAATATGGAGAATTAGGATTTAGAGAACTTTAAATTTTTATTAGAAGCATCTAATCTAGTGAAGATTTGAACAAATGAGAAATGGGAACCTGAAACTAGCCAGTGCTTTTATGTTTCTGCAAAGTGCCTGGGAGCTGCTCGGTGTGGAGAGTTTAAAACACTGATTATGCCTGTCATTTCGCAGCCTGTAGGCATAAGCAAGCATGCTTGGAAAAGTCAGCTTTACTTGCTTTATTGATTTAGGCCAGATTTATTTGTTTTTATAGATTTGCCTTTGATTCTCTTCACATCTCACGGTAGCAGTAGAGTGGATGTTTGCTTTGGTACAGTAACAAACTTAGAATGGTGTTGCCACCTATGATTTAATACTACTGGATCATTTCAGGTCATGGTATTAGTAATGCCAAGGGCTGGGATAGTGCTTTTTAAATACTGCTCTCAAAAATGCTTTTCAAGAGCTTGGAATTCTTACTTCAGGCTTGATCGCATCAGCCCAGCTGGGTGGATGAAGTCTTGGCTGGGCTTGTGTGTCCCAGGCTGCTGTATAGCTCAAGGTCTTCCAGAAGATCCTCTATCAGGTGTCCAGTATTTAAATTTCAAAAACTAGTGTTTAGCTGAAGTGAAACTCAGAATCTGAATCAAATGAATTCGGAATGACAAAATAGATTGGCTTTATTTCTACACTTTGAAGTTGTATTTTAAAAATCTCTTTCTTATCATCTTTGGTTCTATTTTTCCTACTGCAATAGATGCTGGTTTTATTGTTAAACAAGCCTAGTAGGAGTTTAGTGTAACAGAAAATAGGTCACTGGGTTTCTGTTTTTTCAACAACATTTCTATTTAACTTCTAAAATAGTATTAAAAATTCTGTATTTTCTGAGCTGTACTTTTTGTGGTAATAACTTAATCGTAAAAGTGGTTGTCAGAATAATGGTGTAAAGTCATTCTGAACACAGTTTGGAGTGTTGAACTTAGATATAAGGGCTATCTGCATATTTATTGCATATTTAATTGTTCCTTTAAGACCACGCTGGTCTCTTGTCACTTTTCTGGTAGGAAGGAGCATTTCTGTGGAACAGCCATGGTCTGTGTCTTCCAACTATGAATGTACAGTAAAAGGAAGGTTTCATTTTTGGTTTGATGCAAAATACATCTGTTGGGAGCATGAATTTCCGAGTCCACCTATTTAGTTACATTTTCTTTGTATGTGTGTGTCTATTACAGCTCAGTCCTTTTGTCTACAGTGAATTTGCCAGGGAGAGAAACCTTCATGTTTCCTTGCTCGACCGGCTCTACGAGCACTACCCTGCAGAATTCCCATGCAGGATCCTGCTGTGTGAGAACTATCGCTCCCATGAAGCAATCATCAAGTAGGTGTGAACTTTTTCACTGTATCATGTGCTTCTTCTGACTGCTGTGAGTGAACAAAAGAGCCAAACACAGCTGAAGTGTTTCTGTCATGAAATCTTAGTTGTTTCGAAGTTAATTAGTAATTCTGTGTTGTAATTTGGTCTCCTAGAGCAGCAGCCAGAGCTGTGGGACAGACCCCTCATTCAGGTGGGGATGCTGTGGCTGCTTGCACACTAAACCAAACAAGAGCCAACTTCCCCTTTTTAACCACTGTTCTATAGGCTCTGTGCTTCTTTGAACCATTTCAGAATTTTAGATTTACTGGGGTGGATTATCTTGGAATGGTAAGCTGTGGGCAATGTAAGGAACATATGGATGTGCAACTGTGAATGGAAAAAAATAGGTCAAATTTTGAGCATGTTTTTTTACTGTTGACATCTTTTATTACTTCTTTCAAGACACATTAATCAGTGGGTTTGCATTTTTATGCAATGATAAACTAATGGCTGCCAGTGTAATGAGCTCATCCATGAGCTGTGCTGGAAAGAATAAGTGCAATCATGGGGAAAAATGCTAAAGTTTAAATCCTGGCTCAAATATGTACTGAGGAATATTATGTTGGTATCCAGTCATACTAATTAGGTTATCACTGTGTTCAAAGCAAAAGCAGAAATATTTAAGTGCTCTGGGGAATCAAAAGTGAGAATGTAAAATATTTTTTACATAGCTTGATCTGTCTTCACTTTATGGACTTCGTAATTATAGGCTGAGTGCTGCTAAATTTCTTACACATTTCTTGAGTTTCTGAGTTTGAAATGAGAGAACATCTGTAAAGGAAGGGATCATTTCAGCTTTTCTTTAGAGATCACTTCCATGTCATTTGCCTCAGAAAGATCATGAAAATTCACTTCAGCAGCTGGAGTTCAGACAGGGAGTTCCAAGAAGTATCCACTGTGTTGAACACTGAGGTGAGGATGCAGAAACACCACTGGGGCTGGTTGGCTCTCTGGTGAAAGTCCAGTGTGCCCAATTCCACTGGGAAGTGTTGCTGTGTAAGGTGAAACCAGCTGAACACTCTCATGGTGGTCCCTTTAGGAGATGTCTCAAGTCTTCTTTTTTGTATAATGTGGAATTTCCCCTGACAAATGGGACCATGACACTTAGGACAGAAGTGTAGGAAGATGAAGGGCTCATTAATCATCTTTACCTCACTGAAGTAAAGACACCATGATAAATTGAGGAAAGAACATGCCATTAGTTCAGCCTGACTTTGGAGCTGTAATTGGAAAAAAACAGCCCATACAGAAAAGTTTTGTTGTTTAATGAGATCTCATTACTAAAAGTTAATTTGCAGAAGAAATGGTTAGTTTTGCCCTCTGGCTGCTGCCCTCTGCTCTGCCCTGTGACTGCTGCAACCCAACCCATAGAGGAGTCCAGTGTTCTTCAGGGTTGTCCAGGGTAAGCCACTTCAGGTCAGGGGTGGGCGGCAGTGCTTTGCTGGTGATTTGGTAGCCGACAAATTTCTGTGGCTTTTCCATGAGCTATTTCCATCTTAAGCTGCAATAACTGGAATCCTGGAAGGACTCAATGGACCCACCAGCTGCACAGTCTGCTGCTTTGGTTGTCTTCATGTCAGGCTTTACTCAGGTTACTGCAGCCTCTGAGTGATATCCAAAGAACATTAAGGTTGGAGGCTGAGCATTGAAAAGTTAGATGGCACCAAAATTCACTAACTACTGGAAGCCACTGCATTGGTTCATCTCTACTGTGCAGTAGCATACAAGATTTACAGCACTCTGCAGTCTCTCCTTGCTGCCTTTTTGCCTCATTCCATTCCCTTTGCCTTGTTCCCTCCTACTTTTCACCATGAAGTCGTTCTTGCCTCATTTCTTTTTCAGTCAGCCAGCTGCTGGAATGGCTGCTGCCAGCAGAGGAACTCTGTTCTGGTTGTGTTTCTGGTCTCTAGCAACATAGATCAGCCTGGAGTAGAAGTCACAGAAGAAAAGCTTGCTTGACAGCTGAACGCTTGGCCTGCGTCGTGCTCAGTGCACACGAAATCTGTAGTAAATTTATCTTCCAAGTTCAATAACTCTTCACTGACATGAACAAGCTCATTGTCCAGCCTGGGGAATAACCAGTGCCAGACAGCAAGTGTTCTTTTTGCTCAGTTTCCATCCACCAGAACTTCTGAGTGAAACATCACTGAGAATGTTCGTAACTTTGTTGAGCTTTAGATGAGAAGAAAAAACAGCCTTTGTAGAAAAAGTGTTGGAGAAGCACATTTTTAGTGCCTTCTGCTGTGTCTGTAGTAGGGAAATATCAGTTCAGAGTAATCATTTGAAGATGCTGAATAGTAATCAGTGGTTCTGTTTTCCTTATGAAGTATTTTGTGGTTGCATATTTCATCAGGGAGATTTGCATATTTTATCAGTGAGCTCATGTGTAGACTCCACATTTTACCCTGTTTTGCCTCGTTACAGTTACACATCCGAACTTTTCTATGAAGGCAAATTGATGGCAAGTGGAAAGCAGCCAGCACACAAAGATTTCTACCCTTTGACTTTCTTCACAGCACGTGGAGAAGATGTGCAAGAAAAAAATAGTACAGCTTTTTACAATAATGCAGAGGTAACTCTTCTTTGCTTTTACTGTTGATTGTTTTCTTAAAGCTTCACTCCCCCAAATTTACTGGTTTATGCTCAGTGTGGGTGGAAGACATAAATTGTCCTCTACTAGGAGAGGGGAGCATGGAGTTTGCTAAACATGATGTAATGAAAATTGCGATTGTAGTAAACATTTCCACTAATTTACCTTCTTTCTTTCTTTGCAAATTATAAGCCGCATCTCATTGTCTCAGCCTCATTCTTCAGGATGTCTTTCCTGATAATTTATGTGACATTCTGATAGATGTATCTTAGCAACTGAGAGTAACTGCAATTTGAAGTAAAACTTAGATTTCTTTGACTGTTGTAGAAATGTTCCCACTCAGATAAGAGTCCTCTGGAGTAACATTTCACATTTGCTTTAATATGTTTAGGATCAGTGTCTAACTGATAATGTGCAGATGAGATTCTTTTAGGTGAGAACTTATTCTCAATCTGTTTGTTTCACATAGATTTATTGGTATTCTTCAAAAATTACTTTCATTCTCATTCCTTCCCTTGTGTTTTAAAAAACCAAACAACCCAAGCCCACGAAAACAAACACATGCAGCAGCACCCACCTCCCACCTTCTGACTTGATAACGCTTTTCATAGTGGAAGATGCCTTTTCCCAGTCACCTCCAGTTAGGGGAGGGAGAGAAAATCAAAGAAATAGCAGTAATTTTTGTAAGCTTAGGAGGAATTTCTGGTTAGTGCTTGTTAGGAAGCACTGCAGAGCTGTCTGTTTCCTCTTGTTGATCATGGTGTGGTTCATCAGATGCACAATTTGAAACCTGTTTGTTGTTGTTATGCTGCACTTGTTAAACATGCTTTGCTGTGTTAAAATACCTGCTCAAGTAAGAAGCTCCAATGACTTCTGGACACCTGACTGCTTTCATTAATGTACTTGGATTACTTTGCCATTTAAAAAAAGTTGTAAAAGACCTAAAAATATCTTTGGTGGCCAAGTAACTGTCTGAAAAGTGTGAGTCATTAATAGCCACAGGCAGAAATGAAGGACAAAGGCTCCTTAAACACCAACAGGAAAAACTGAAATTAGATGATGAGGGAGAATTTTTCTGTTTGACCCTTAATGGATGTTTGCATTGGGGCATCTTGTGGCTCATTGATGCCTATATTAAGAATTAATCTGGGAAATACACTTTCCCTTGTTGGTCTTCATTTGAAAATTTCCCTATGTGGTATTAATTCTAAATACATACCCAGAAGCTATATACTTTCAGAGGATCTTGCCAAAATACCTACAAAAGATCATTATTTTTGTGCTATGGTTTTTATAGATATCAAAGTTTATTCTAATATCCTTTGTCAGTAGAGCTGGCTTTTAAATACCAGAATTGATGTCACAAAAATATTCAGGACTTGCTTAAAAAAAGTCGCGTATTTTCACTGTCCTCTGAAATTGCCGAAAATAAACTATCTGTGACTTTTTAAGGATTAACAGATCTTTTTTTTTCTTTAAGAGGCTGAGCTTGCATTTGTGATGCTGTAGGAAAACTGCATCATCAATTATCATGCTTTAAATAGCTGGAGAAATATTTATTGAATATAAATTAAAAAAAAAGAAAAGGAATCACAAACCTTCTGTAAAGTTACTCAGAAATGCCTTTTGCAGTGCAGTACCTCTGGTGTGTTGAAATGAGCTGCTCTGGCAGGAGGTTACTTTGAGGCTGGCTCCTCACAGGAGGAGGTTTTCAGGTTTTATTACACATTAGGCTTCTCAGGTAGCACATTTCATAGTATTTCACAGAGATGAACCAGCAGTTGATGAATAATCTGGAACTCCCAATGGTATCCTTTGGAATGGGTAATGATTGTGCTCTGGTATACGGACTCTGTGTCTAGAGTTATCAGACTCTAAGATGACATATATATAAAATCCAGAATAAAAATAAAATTACAGCTATTTAGGCAGTACATTTACTTACAGAAATAAGATGAAGTATGACAAGAAAGGTCCTAGTGCACTTGACATTTTCATAAGAGCCTAAGAATGAAAATTAAGATTATTAATGTAATTTTGAAGTTTGTGATTTTAACAGTGACTTTTGTGGGGAAACTTATTTCAAGGAAAAAAAGGATGCTGCATAGTGAATACATTGTTTTAATACATGATACTTTAGAGTATCACTGTAGGATGCAGTGGTATCATTGCTTGTGTAACACTGTGTCATCTAAGTGTTTCAGAGCTTCAGAGTTCAAATTCTCTTTCCATATCAAAGAGTGATGCTCGGTGGGGCATAACTTCTAAGAATCCTGCCTTCCTTCTAAGGTGTTTGAAGTGGTGGAGCGTGTGGAGGAGCTGAGGAGGAAGTGGCCCGTGGCCTGGGGCAAGCTGGACGACGGCAGCATCGGGGTGGTGACCCCGTACGCCGACCAGGTGTTCCGGATCCGCGCCGAGCTGCGCAAGAAGCGCCTGTCGGACGTCAGCGTGGAGAGAGTGCTCAACGTCCAGGGTGAGGGGCAGGGCTGGGCGCAGCGGGGAACGTGTCTGCTGCAGGATGACTTTCTGAAATGTCCGAAAGCCGTGCGAGCGAAAGGAGAGCTGGGATACACATCTTGCTCCGACGTCGACTATAAACTCACCGACATGAGATTTATGTTTTCTCAGAATTAAGTTCAACCTTACTTAAAAAATAAATGGAGTGAAAATGGTGAAAACTGAGATTTTTAACGTGATTTTCACATTTTTAACAAGCTGATGGATTTTAGAGTTCCAAATACAAATGTAACAGAACTTTAGCCCCAGAATGTTTTATTGATTTGTTTTCCATCTGCGGAATAAACTGCAAGGAGTCTAAAAATTTAGGTGTTTCTTCCTGAAATCACATTGATAACAAGGATTTTGTGTAGGCATAGCCTGTTGCTAGGTTGCACTTCTAGTCAGTAATAAACAAAGGCAGATGATAAAGTAGCTGAGTGACAGTGAGTGGTTTGCTCTGTTTTTTCATGGTGGATATTCATGTATTTGAGAAATTTTAAAATATGAATCCAAAATGTCCAGAACTTTTTTTTAAGGTAGAATAAATAAATTCAAGATTTGTTATTGACTGACTGGCAACGCTGTGATGATAATTAACATTTCAGAAAGTTCAGGAGTGATTAATATCAAGGTGAAAAAGTAAGTTTTTTAAGGAGGAAATATTCTTGTAATGGAATATGCTATTTATAGTGCATCTTTTAAAAATTTTAAATCTTATTATTCTTGCATAAAGCTCTTCATGTAAAGGGTAGCTATGAGTTCAGAACATCTAGGTGTGAAATCTGGCTGGCAAGGGCAGTGGTCTGGTTGTGAGATGAGCAGAAATAGCAACAATTATCTCAGAGATGTTTTCTGTTTCATTTTAGGAAAACAGTTCAGAGTTTTGTTCCTCAGCACAGTACGAACACGGCATACGTGCAAACATAAGCAAACTCCAATTAAAAGGAAAGAGCAGTTACTGGAGGATTCAACAGAAGACTTGGATTATGGTTTTCTGTCTAATTACAAACTTCTCAACACTGCCATTACAAGAGCACAATCCTTGGTAGCTGTGGTGGGAGATCCTATTGCTTTGTGTTCCATTGGAAGATGCAGGTACTTTGTCTATGTTCCTTGGTTAATCAGGGCTAAGGGTACTAGAGAATGTGTTTATGTGTGACTGATGGATTTAGGAAAATGATGGATGTCATCAGGGATAACAGGGAAAAAGTGTGAGTTAGCTACACCTGGTCATTGATAAACTGTCTTTTCATGTATTTTTAGTTGGTCAAATTTTCACTTTACAGTAACAATTGAAGATGCTTCATTTTACTTTCTAGTAGGGTTTTGTTGTATACCTGTTACAATTTTAGATACAAATAAAAGTAATGCGTAATTTGGAGTTTAAAATTGTGATGTAATGTGGTATTTTGAAGTTGAATATTATGGCAGTCGTAGGATGGCAGAAGACTTGAAAAACATTATTTATGTCTTGATAGGTCTTCATGGCACTAGGAAAAAACTCGTTGAGTGAATTTACATTTTATAGACCTAAATGAAGAAATGTGAAAAATGCTGAGATATGTAAACACTTACATTAAGGGTTCCAAGTTCTTGTTCTTCAAAGGGTTTTTTTTCCGATGGAAGAGCTGAAATTTTGAGATGATCAGAGATAAACCCTGCAGCTTATTCTTGAAGAGAGGAAACAGTGCACTGACTACATTATTAAAATAAAGCTAAAAATACATGTTAGTTGTTGTATCTATGTTGTGTTCTACTTTCCTGAGCAGTGCTTCTTCTACTGTATTGAAAAGGGATGTGGTTTTCAAAGATTAGAGTTGAAAAAGCCAAATGGAACTCAAACCTTTGTTTACTGTATTTATGAAATATAACCTGAATTTCACCACTTCCCTGCTGGGGCCACGTCAGGAGTATCTGTACATGAATGCAGTGATTTGCTTTAAATGGCTTCTAACATCTTATTGACAGAGAAATATTTATTGTGGGTTTAGTTCATTTTCCCCTTTACCTGGTTGGGTTTTTTAGCCATGGGCTGGTTTATGTAATGAGCTGATGAGAAAGAGCCCCTGTGCCTCCCAAGTGCTCCTTCAAAATATCTGAAATAGGGTGTGCAAAAACTTAATAAAACAAAAATACAGTCTGTCAGCATGGTAAATAAATTACAGTGCTGGCAGTTAAGGATTGAGTTTGCATTTTGAAGACCAGCAGCTGTTTATAGATGTAGAGGTGTTCCAAATTATAAAACGAAAAGTTAATTAAGAAACAAGGAGCACTGAAACTTTATTAAGATGTATCTTGAGCTTTCCCTTTAATACACCATTGTCTTGTTTCACTGAATAATTGAACATTCACTCTTTGAAAATAGTGCTGGAGGGGCTCAGGGAGGCTGCTGGGAAGATGGTTCTTTTTTAGTACAACAGGAGTAGAGGAGTCTGAAAGAAGTGACATTTCGTTAGGAAAAACAGACCTCAGAAAAGTTTAGAGTGTACTTGAATTTTATAAATATTCTAATACCTGTCAAAATGAGTCAAGACTGTAATGATAGTTGTAGAGAGCTTTGTGAAGTGTGCCCAGGGTAATCATTACATTCCTGTGTGCTCCAGCCGGACTAGACAGGGCTGTTTTAGCAGACACCCCCTTTAAACTCCAGAGCACACTCAGCCAGAGACAGCAGGGTTTTATTCTCTGTTCTTACACCCCAGAACAAGTGTTCCATGTGTAGAGAGACTGCTCGGGGCATTCTCAGCATTCTGAGCAGAAGTGGATGAGTCTCAGTGGATTTGTGGTACTTGGCAGTGGGTTTGGTGACTGAATTGATTAATCAGAGGGAATTCCATCATTAAAGCATCCCAGTGATGCATTTAATTTTGGTTTTTAATTCTCACTTAAAACCTTGCAAGATCTATTTGCCTTAAAGCAAAATGCAGAAAAAGGGCCAACTTGCATGCTGAATTTTGAAAGAGCATTTCTTGCCTCTGTAAAATCACAACAGAAATGGGCTTTTAGGGAAAACTATTTTGAATTCTTAAAAACATCACTAGCATCGCAGCATTCTTGCAAGACAGAAATTTGTTCTTTATCACAAAGTCAGCTACTCAGCAAAACGTGACACTGCTGTTAGTGTGCAGCAATCTCTCATTTTGCAGGTTTTGGGGAAAGAGCAGGGTTTGCTGATAGGCCAGACCCTTTTATTGAAGGGTGAACAAGCAGGAGTTACAGTCAAGCACACCTTTACTCTTGATATTTTTGAAAGAGGCAGCTCAGTCAGGTTTGTTGGGTTTTTTTTTAAAGTGACATCTTCAGACCTTATTTAAATATCTTTTAAGCTTCAGTAACTTCACCCAAAAAGTTCCTTTGAGGTTAAAAAAAAATCATAAGTGTAAAGTTTTCATATAGATCCTGCTGTGGATGTTAACAAAAAAAAAGACTTTTTTTATAAAGCAGTAGAAAGACATGTCACGAGAAAGCAGAGGACAGGGAGGAATGTTCTTTTATTACATGGTTTAAATAACCCCTCCATCCTCCAAAAAGTTGGAAACAGAATTTTCATAGACAAGTCATGTGTCACCTGATGGTTGTCTGTCCAACTCAAAAATACTTCTATGTGTTACAGAAAAATCTGACATGCACTAGAATTTATGGTTTTGTTTGTTTTCCACCAGAGGATCTCAATCTCTAGAAACTCCCAAAAATACTAATTTTCATGTGTTTCTGAAGTGTTTCACAAGAGCAGTTTTGAGGGTGGATCTCAGCTTTGGTATTTGTTACACTGAATGATCTGCCTAAATTCGGAGAATGTTCTTGACATCATCTGGGACTGAGAATCTGTATAATTCCTGTGACTACTTGAGCTTCAATAAATGCCTTAAATCACATACATTCCAGCATTTTAAACATTGAGTTTGCTGGTTTTGGTTTTCTAGGAAAAAATTCCAAGTTGGAGCTGTCCATGACATTAAGATTAACTGTGGTACCCAGCCAGTGCTGTGATCTGATGCACATGGACAGCCCTGGGTGTCCATTTGAAATGGCTGGGGGGCTTTGCACTGTGCTGTGGGGTTCAGCTGCAGGGAGCAGGTTCAGGGTGGATGGCTTGGTGTGTAAGATGTGCACACACAAAAAATAAGTGTCCCACAGTTACATTAAATTTGTTTTTATTTTAGCAATCACCACTGAGTCTTCCTCACTGTTTGTAAAAATCGTTTCCACAGGAAATTCTGGGAAAGGTTTATTGCCCTGTGTCACGAGAACGAAAGTCTTCATGGCATCACGTTTGAGCAGATCAAAGCTCAGCTGGAAGCTCTGGAGTTAAAGAAAACCTACGTGTTGAACCCTCTGGCCCCTGAGTTCATCCCCCGAGCTCTCCGGCATCAGCACTCAGCCAATCCCACCAAACAGCAGCAGTCACCTCCAAAGGTAAAGTGTTACTGGTGATGGGTTCTGTCAGAAACTGGAAGTGAACGCAGAGAAATAACATAAAAGGTTTATGGAACAAGCTGTTTGTTTTAAAATTACATCAATGCAATCATATCTGAATGCAAATTCCAGAGGGATCCTCAGCATTTTCAAGTGAAAGCTCCAGACTTGTATTATAAAGTTTTTAGCAGGACAGCTTCGGTTGTCCAAGCCTTGTTTCCTTACTAAAGCACCCCTTGGCTTGCTCTGGCATGTTCATTGGCAGTGTTGCAGTGACCCTGGAGAACTTCAGCCACGGAACCTCAGGGTTTAGATAAATCAGATTAAACCCTCTGAGCAAGAGCCAGTCCCTGCCCCAAGCTGTGCTCTGACTGTACCCCAAGAAACAACAGGTTGATACAGACACTGACAAGGGGTAAAAGAAGCCAACAAAATAATAGCCAAAAGGGATTTGGTTTGGTCTAAAAAATCACATTTAAAATTCAAGGACTGAAGTTACGTAAGATCATTTTTTGATGTAATTAAAAATATGTTGTAAACTGGTTTATTGCATAGATTTGCTCAGTGATAATGTCCTTCAGAAGACCAGATTTCATTAGCATCAAGAGGGCAGAGAAATAAAATTACCTCTGAGTGGTAATTTCATCAGCTCTTTTTATAAAAGCAGGTGAAGAAGTGATGAAAATACATAGCTTCCTTAGGATGATAAAGAACAAAGCTAAATTTTAGAGCTTTCTTGGGGGGTAATATATTAGTAATGAATTCTATTTTAATAGTTCTTTGTAGTTTATATCAAAATCATTTGGGTTGTAATTTAATTGAATTGTGTTTAGAGGTGGAACTGAAATGCAGGTTGTCAGCTTTGTGATGAACTCAGTGTACAGGAAAGAAGAACTGCACATATTTCCCATAGCTTTGCATTTTTGTTCCAGGCTGGATCATTGAAATGAAATTTTTACGACAGGTTTTTTTAATACAAAAAGGAAAGCCTTCCCTTTGGCAGTCCTTCCCAAAAGGGAGCTTGTAAGTGAGAACATTTGGTTTCTTCATCAAGATGCATTGCTTTCTGAAACAAACACCAGATTTCTAAAGCTTCTAGTCATGTGTCAAAACACTGGGCTTACAGAAAACCAGAAATTACAAAATTGTCTTTAAAAGCCACTGCTGCACTCTCATTTTTCAGGAGCTCTTCTATCTTTTCCTTAATAATAGAACATCATTATTAATACTTCTGGTTTCCTAAATGAAAAAAAAAAAGTACTTGAAAGTGCAGGTATAGTACATTTAGAAAAAATAGGGGAGTGAGTGTTGGGGAAAGTGAGAGTCTTGTAAGTAGACAGCTCTGTTTATTTTTCTTTAGTTTGTTGGTAAACTAAGCCCTTGTGCTGTTCAAACTGCCAGCACTGTATTTTCAGCTTAAGATGTGAAGTGTTTAAACCACCTATATCATAATTCTAAATAAAATCTTCCCTCTGAATGCCATTGACAGGCAGTGAGTGTGTGCAGTAACAGCAGAGCAGTGAGCAGGTAATAACCAAATACACTGAGAATACGGCTGGGATACATTTCCCTTTGCTTGAGTTTTAAAAGCAGATGGTTGGTTTTGCTTATTTTAGACATCCTAGTACAGTATTTAACATTAAAAATGAAGGATTAGAACCTAGCAAAAAAAATAAGAACAGTCTCCAATACCATGTTTTGTGGTGAGTTTATGGACCTTGTGCAAGTCAGGGCTTGTCTTTCACATGTGATTTTGTATAAACAGCACCTTCTTATTCAGCAGAATTGCTCCTGGGTTTATGTAGGGACATTAAAAACCTCTTTGCTGTTCAGATTTTAAAGAAGGAAAGATGTTTCAGTCTTGTCTGTCTGAGAGGCAAACAGCCAGTGTGGAACTGGGAGGGCATTGCCTTCTCCTGTATTTGTGTGGCTTGGCTGGGCATGGCAGTGAGGGAGGAACGTCGGAGCTGGATGGGGACAGCCTTTATTAAAGGTGATGATGTGGAAAGGGAAAGTTTCCAGAACTCGGAGCTTCCCTCAGGGTGGTTCACGTACAGTAAATTAAGCTCTGAGTTTACAACTTTCCTACCTCCCACTCGCTGCCTGCCAGCTTTTGGTCTGGATTCAGGCACTTAAATCAGGGTGCATCATCATCCCAGACATTTCCTGCAGTCAGTGAGGACCACAGGTCGGAATAAATCTCTCGAGAACTCTCTACTCCCGTTTGTTGACTAAAGGGGGATCCAAGGAATGATGAGGCTGTTAACTGCCTCACTTCAGTGACCCAAATCTTGGTCTGGGCTTCCTCTGAGTGCCTTTATATAATGTGGATTTTTATATTCCAAAGGTGGAGCGAGTTTTTAGAGGAAACTGAGTGTATTTGTGCTCCAGTGGTGTCAGTCACCATCTGTTCTAGGGTAGGTTTAGGTGTTTTGGAGTTGGGTGGGGATATGAGCCTTGGTGTGAAAATCTTTGAGAAATGGTAACAATTGAGTTAATAACAGACTATTATAAAATCATTAAGCCATCAAAACTGTGAAGAGGAAAAGAAAAAAGAAAGGCAGCAACTCCCTTCTCCAACTTCCAGGTGGCCCCAGTTGACTTTTATTTACCACTCTGATACAGGGACATGCTGAAGCTCCCATTGAGAGGACAGCTCCTCTTACAAACTTATGTCATTATTTGGTATTTCAGTTTTAAAAATATGGCACCTGTAAAATACAGGTCTGATAGGTTAGAGCAGAGGTTTGTCAGACTTCTGCACACGCTGCTTGCCTCTGACATTGTAACAGACACAGAAATGCTGTGTGCTGTCCGTGAGTGATTAAGGCTGTAGCTCCTCCACGTTTTTAGATTGAATCTTTCTCTGTTGAATAAACAGGCTTCCTTTGTTTAAGTGCTGCAATGAAAAGCAATTATTATTTTATTTTTCTGTAATTCATTTTTCAAATGAGAGGAAAATTTGGAGACCGGTTCTTTAATCTGGTTTATGCATGAGTCAACATTGTCAAACAACCTGTCTTTGTACCCCGACTAATTTGCTCAGAGTGCTGGAAAACTGCCTAGACTTATCTCCTGGGCAAGAAAAGTTTTGCAGCATCAAAGCATTTTTAGATTTATTTTAAATTTGTGAGCGTACTTAGGTCCAGATTAAGTAAAGTATTTCTGTGCTGCAAAGGACTTGAGAGCATCCTGGCAATGGAATATGTGCTCCCAGTTTATGAATATTAACTCATTAGTTGACGCTGCAAACTCATGAGAAAGTAGGAGGGGTAAGTCAGGTCTGTTAAAATCCTTTTGTAGTGTCCAGTTCACCAAGGAAGAGCAGTTTCCCCGGAGCACTGGGGTTCTTTACTCTCCTGTGTTGTACTTTTGGGGAGCAGTCACAGAGGAGCCACAGCCCAGAAGCTGATAGATGAGATGGAGCAGGGAGACAACGTCCAATGGGGCTGGGTCAGCAACTGAGTAAAACTGGGGGCAGCTCCTTTGTCTCCAACGTTCTTCAGCTGGAACCTGGAGCTGAAAATGGATCATTTTTCTACTAAAGCTGCTATGGCACAGGAGTACTGAGAGTTACATTGGTTCTGGGTGCTGCTCCTGAAAGATGTGGGGCAGTGGGAAATAAAATGGTGAGAAAAGAAAATCAGAATATCTGCTGTAACTCTCTTTGCATCTGAAAACAGGCCTTGGGAGAGAGTTTTCCCAGAGGGAGTTGTAGTGACCCACTGGTTAATTGAATTAGTGGTGTTTTATGTCCAGCTTTGTGAATTCATAATCAGGTGGTGGAACTGGATGGCTGAATGTGTAAGAATAATGTGTTGGGCTGACTCCTTTCAAACTCTGTTTTATGTTTAATTATCATGTTCACTTGAAATAAAAAGCTTTGGTTTGTGTAAGAATGCAAAGGTCACTACTATTGGTTTTTTTCCTTTAAAGGGCAAGGTCCATCATCATAGCCAGAATGACCATTTCCCACCTGATGGAATTGGTAAGTGCCTCTGCAGTTCCTGGGGGAATTCTTGAGCCCAGCGAAGCTGACAGTAGTTTGACATACATTGAGTATCTGGTCTCTTCTCTTTTTGAAAGGCATTTACTTGTTGTTTGCATGTGGGAATCAGATCACAGACTGTTAAGTGGACATTTGATATTTCCAAGGCTCTCCCTTTATAGGTGTTGTGTGCACTGACTTTGGAGCCTTAACACAAACAGAGTTGTTGGCCTTTGAAAAATGGCTCTGTTTGAAATTCATCGTGTGTAGCCCTGTACCAGTGTATTTGCACTAAGAGGGTTTGGACATTATTTTGCATGCACTGTTTTCTGAGGTACTTTGGAGTTAAATTGTGCTGTCATCCACCCAGATACTCCTGATCATACCTTTGCAAGGCAGCATGCAACAGCTGAATAATTTTGTTATTAATATGAAAAAGCATTAGTTTAGAGCTTGTCTTCCCTGCTAAAGAAAGGAGGGTTATTTTAGTTTTTGATGCAGTGCTTAACAGCCACTCTGACTGTCAGCATATTTAATTGGTTTGGGACATTCTTTCATTAAGGCACTTACCAGCTACCTGTTCCTCTGTATCTCAACTTGTATTTTCTGCCTCTTCAAATTTTTGAAATGGAATACGGGATTTGATTAATGCTTTCTGTTGGTGTATCAGACCTGTGCTGTTAGAGAGTCGCACACATACTTTATAAAGATAGATGCTGTTAGGATGAAAAAAACCAAAGAAATGGTCGTCTTCATGTTCTTTTTGTATATATATCTTCTTTTTTTGTATGTATATATCTTTTATTTTTATCTTTATTTTCAGTTCAGCCCAATCCTTCTGTTCTAATTGGAAATCCTATCCGAGCATATACTCCTCCCCCTCCTCCTCTGGGACCTCACCCCAATCTGGGGAAATCTCCAAGTCCTGTTCAAAGGATAGATCCACACACTGGGACAAGTATTCTATATGTACCTGCTGTCTATGGAGGAAATATGGTCATGTCTGTGCCTTTGCCTGTAAGAATTCATTTTCTGTTTCTCCCCCCTCCCCACCTCAGTTATTGTGTGCACATAAATGTATGGCAAAATCAGATAGTGAATTTTTTGCAGGTTTGTTTCAGCACTCCAAATCTGTGGGCTTTGCTGGCTTTAGGAGTGGCAGTGCAGAGGACCACCAGAAAATAAGGACCTGGAAGCTTTGCTCCCACAAATAACTCCAGGCAGGCTAAAAGCAATTTCATGTTCATGTAATTTGGTGTGTTTTAGGCACACTGGTGGAATCTGTCTCATCTGACTTGAGACACCTGCCTCTGAATTATTTGCCTGGTTCAGTTCTTAATCATTGGAGAGACCTCGGTGATTCACACCGAGTTTGTTTCTCTTTATTGGCTTCACACAGTCTAAATTACAAGTTTTGGATGTCTGCAGTGCAAGGTGTCTGAAGTGAAGTGATAAGAAAAATAAGCATAATGGGATGTTTTTCCCTTCCAGAACCTCATAGTGAACCAGTTTCCTCTCCAATCCCTTTCCTTAATGACATTTGGGAACAGAATGAAGATCTCTAATCGGGCCTTTTAGGCTACATTTATGCATGGAATTTTGGATTACAAATAACGCTGTCCCACCAAAATTTACACACATTAAAGAAGCAGTCTCTGCTTTATTTTTACCTTTCACAGTCACATATTCCAGGAGGAAAATGCAAGGAAGGAGCAAAGGCTGAAAAGCTTGTGGTGTAACATGTCTGTGTTGTACACAACTCCTGAAGACCGTGGCAAGGATGTGGAGCCCACACATGCAGATGTGTTTAATTCCATTCATAATGCTAGATGTTAGAATCCAGCTAATTTGGTTTTTTTCAATAATTCTGAGTCCTCTGTTGTTATTTGGGTTATGGATGCTGAATAGGGGACTTGCTGTAGTTTCAGTTTTGTGTCTTGGCAGCTGTAAATTGGTTTTCTTTGCTAGGCCAAGGAATTTTCCTTTTTCCAAGCTTACTAGAAATCTGCATTTGATGGATAAATTTAAATGCAATGAGAAGGCCAGCAGCTGTATCTTTGTCATGCTTGCTCACATTATATTAATATCAAACCAAGGTAATTTAAAAAGCTCTGTCTTATTGTTCCAAGGTTAATATATTTTTTATGTGTTTCCAATCAAAAGAAATGTATTAAAAATAAGTATTTTGAACTCACCTTCCCTGAGGATGGATTTTTTAAATAATTAAGTGGGAAGACTGAGGTACTAATGAGACTGCTGCTTTTGAAAAGAAGCTTGGAGATGATTTGGGGTTGTACAGATGCAATAGTAGCCTAAAGCTAAAGTTCAAAGTGCACATTTCAAGGGCAAATAGTAATTTAAAGAAAGAATTGGATGAAAGTTGTTACACTTGAAACAAGTAGGGACTGAAGTAAAATGCATTTATGTTCATGGAAGATAAAATTATGTCTTTGTTTAATGCAGTTTCCATACTCAAGGTAAAAGCTAGAGGAGGTTGCTTGCTGCCATCAGTAAAGGATGCTTTGGCAGCCTGAGTGTTGGGGATGACTTTCCCCACACTCTCCTCTTATTCATATAATTCCCTTCTTTGAATAAATTCCCTACAGGATGAGATTGAACTCATTTGATGCAGAGCTGTCTTCCTTAGCATTCCTTTTAGGAATAAAATTAAAACTGTTGTAAAAAATCCCAACTTGTTACCTGTGTTCAGGAGGTGGATTTTCCTTTGCAGTACACGTGTCATGTAGCACAGACACGTTGGAGAGTCACTCCCTGCCACTGCTCACCTCTGGGTACTCTCTGGGTCCCACCAGCAGTCCTGGTAATTTCACTGAGTGTCTTGTGGGTGCAGAAGTGGGCACAGCCCCTCCTGCTGTGGCTCAGAATCACAGCACTGGGTGCTGCAATATCTGTTCTTCAGCTTTGAGGCTTCTCTCTCTGTCCCCACCTCTGAGCCACAGCCCAGTGTCTCGTAGCTACCAGGAGAAAAGGCTTTGTATTTGCTTGAACTTCACCCATTTCTATTTAATTAGAGAAGAGATTAATCTGACATTTATTAAACTACCACTTGTCCATCAGTCTTTTCTCTCTGAACTTCAAAACCACTGAAACAAGAATGGGTTTTGATAGAAAAATTTTTGCCCAGGGTTCTCCTCGAAAATCTCTGCCCCTTGTTTTGCCAGCCCTTATAGCTCTCCCTTTTCAAGCACCACCAGTAGTTGTGTGTGTGTCAGGTCATCTGATGCATGAAAAACTCTTGTCACTGACCTAATATCAGTGCACTCGTTATCACTGCCTTTAACTGAATGTACCTTAACAGATCACATCTCTCTCTCTCTCTCTTTTTTTTTTTTTTAATTTTTAATTCAATTTTTTTTACCACATAGGTACCGTGGACGGGGTATCAGGGTAGGTTTGCAGTTGACCCTCGACTCATTACTCATCAAGCAGCTATGGCATATAACATGAACCTGTTACAGGCACATGGGCGAGGGTCCCCGATCCCGTATGGCCTGGGACACCACTCTCCTGTTAGCATAGGACAGCAGCAGCTCCCACACCAGGACAAGGAGCAGCACGAACAAACTCGAAATGGTTAGTGCTTGGAATGGCACTGAAAATGCTCTGCCTTGGGGAGAGTTTGTGCTTGAAATAGGGTGTTGTGGGAAGGACTTTCCTTCCTCCATCCTTTCTATCCGTCGCCCTTTCCTCCCTAATCGATGGATCCACAGATTGGGGAAATAACCTGGGATTTGCCATTTCAAGTAGAATAACTGAGATATTGTGAGATTCAGAAGGAATGGGAGTTGGGGAGGGGTGTTGAGGGTGTAATTGTTCCATCTGCCTTCTGCTGTACTGCTGATGTTATTTGCAGTTAAGTTGGAAGAACTACTTAGTGATGATTAATGAACAAAGTGCAGAGATTAAAGGGAAAGTGTTATTGAGGTAAATGATACTAAATGTCTGTGATGCTGTAAATGCCATACTAATAAGTCAATTTTCCTGTGTCTGGGAAAAAAAAAATCACAAAATAATAATTTTTCTGTTGAAACGAAATAATTTTGTAAATGTTTTTAGGTAAAAGTGAAAACACTGCTGGACCTGAAATCAGTAAAATTCGAACACCTGAGAAGAAACCTCTGGAATCCAAGCAGGTGGGTTTCTCTTCTCTGGCCTTCTGGTTTGGTTTGTTTGTTTATTTGTTGGGGACTCGGGTATTTTTGTTTGTTTGGTTTTTCATACTCTCTCTTAAAGAGTTTAGCCATTACTGAAATGTTTTATTTGTTTCAATGTGAATTTACAAAACTTTTTATTCTCCTTTTGTAGGTGGATTTAGAAGCAAATCCTCAGCAGAGAAGCCCAGAGTCCCGTTGCAGTGTTGGTTACCCCAATGCTAAATTCCATCGCAAAGACAACCCCAACCCCAGGCAGCTGAACCTGCACCTGACCCCGCCCCACTCCCAGTTCGCAGTTCCCACCCGCCACTTCCAGCACCTCTCCCAGATCCCGAGGCAGCNCCCGAGGCAGCCCTACCCCCAGCAGCAGCAGCAGCAGCAAAACCTTTTAAGCCAACAGCAAAATCACTTGCCTGAGCAGCCCAACCAAATGCCACCCCAGCAGAGCCAGGTAGTTCAGCAGCATAATCACTTGAATCAGCAGCCTCCACCGCCTTCGCAGCTTTCCCCTGCTTTCCAGGCAGGCCCCAGCCAGTCCTTTTTTAATAATCCCATTCCCCACCGACCACATTCTCCTGCTGTAGATGCTGTGATTTCAGAGCAACACCCCCCACCTCTGTTACAAGAAGTCAATAATCCTTTGAGGCCTATTGCACAGCACAACCCAGTTCTGCCAACCCACTTGAACAACTTCATTGAAGAGAATCCTTCAGGAATGCCCTTAGGGGACACTTTAGGTAGGTGACTTTTCTTTATTTAAATTCAGAGTGTGCAATTATAACTACATTGAAGTGAAAATGAAGGAGGTATTTACCTTTTTCAGGCATATTGCTCTGAATTGGGTCATTGTTGGGTTAGTTTCCATAAGTAATGTCATTGAGCATAATTTGCTGCTTGAGGCATGTTTGAATATTCAGCACTTTATTAGAAGATTCATGTTTATATGATTTTTCATATGATTTAAATAACCAGGTTATGCACTGCAATGCAGTTAGTGTATAATAGACCCTGGAATAAACTGTATAAAAAGTATTCTTTTTTTTTTTTCTGACATAAAGATCTTTAAAAAGGGGCATTAGATAAAATTTTTTTTTAAAACTATTTTTATAGATCGTATGCATGGAAATGTAGCTTTGGAAACAATAAGGCAGCAACAACAAGCCAGGTTACAGCAATGGAATGAACATAATGCCTATCTCAGTCAAGGCACTATTCCATATCAACACCATCACCATCCTCATCTACCACATCTTCCTCAGCAACCAATTGGATTACATCAACAGCAGCAAGTTAGGGCAAACTGGAAACTTGCCAGTAATACAGAAGATGAAACAGAGGCAACATATTCAAGGTATTTGTTTACTGAGTCATCAGAGCTTGTGTAAAATTGAGCAGTGGGCACCTATCTGTAACACTGTGATCAAGTGCAAGGCACTTAAAGGTATTGCTTTTTGCTGCTGTTATTATGAAGGTTAAAATAGTTGGCAGGCTGACTTACAACTATGCTTTTATTATGTGTTATGCTTTATTCTGTTAGTATATTGGGTAGTAAAGCTGTAGTGGAAAAATATTTTTGTGGAGCTTTTCAGTGCTGTATTTATGGAATAAGGAATGGATAGACAGTAACAACCTTGTGTTTTTATGAAAGAGGTGTCTGAGTGTAGTTAAGGCCTATTTAAGTTGTAAATTCTTCAGTTCGAAGTAGCAGTCTGAGATCTGTGTGCTTGAAAATAAACAAACCAGCCCCTCCCCAAACACTGCTCCCCAGTGAAACCTCAATTTTTCTTCCTTTTCAAAAACCCTTTGCTTTTAAAAGCAGATTTAAAAAAAAAAAAGCTTGTATTTAAGATGGAGCTTTAGGGGGCAAGAAAAGAAGCTGTTGAACATCAACAGAAAAATGGTTCCAGTGGTCATCAACTTTAATCATGTATATTGTAAAGGCTGGATTTTTAAATTGCCTCTGTTTACTGTCATCTCCCACTATGCTTTCTTTTCCATCTGGTTTGTTATAGCCATGGTAAAGCATCTAAATGCCCTCTTAGCTGACTCTTTGAAGTGCTGAATTGAATATTCTTGACCTTTTGAAGAAGTTTGGAAGTATATTGTGCAAGTGAGGGGAGTCCCTGATTGTTCTGGCTTTTGCCTTGAAAGGGGTTAAAATTTTCTTTTAACTATGTGAACTTTTTACTTTGTGTAGTAAAGCAGGAAATCTTTGCCTTTAGTTGTCTCTTAAGAGATAACAAAAAATTGATTCTTCTGACTGAAAAGGAAATCTCAAGAGTTATTAAAACTTTGAGATGATTCAGGTGGGTATTTCATCCAATTAATCCTCTTGTGCCTAATTTCTGATTGCTCAGTCACATCCTTTGAAGTTAGGGTCAGTAAGTGCAAAGATGAGAATATTTAAATTCAGTGTTCTGTGCTCTGAGTTTTCTGCATCTCGAAAAGAGCGAGATTTCAGCAAAATTTTTTTTTTTTTTCCCCTCTTTTCTTGATACATTTATTCTGTCAATGCAGATTCCAGGACTTGCTCCGAGAGCTGTCACACCGCGATCCGAGTGAGAGTCGGGACGTAGCCGAAATGCCTCCCCCCCAGTCGAGACTGTTGCAATACAGACAAGTCCAGCCCCGAAGCCCACCAGCACTCCCTTCTCCTTCTTGCAACTCCAACCACAGCGCCCACTTCCCCAACTTCACTGAGAACAGCAGAGACATTGAACTGCCCACTAACCCAGCATTTCAGCAGCATTTACCCCAAATGTACAACCCCCCTTTCTCAATGCCATCCGAACACATAACCCCATCTCCCTTGAAATACCTGCAACCTGATGGATCCTGGACTTACGCTAACCTACAGCAGAATCACCTCCTGGGGCAGGGCTTTCACTATGGAATACCTCCACTGCCCCACAGGTCGCAGCAAAGCCCTTTTATACAAATCCAGAACCATCAGCACGCAGTCGGTCAGGAGCCATTTCACCCACTCGCATCTCGAGCAGTTTCTGCTTCTTCGCTCCACAGCTTAGAAGAGGTGGGTGTTCTTGTCTGCTCTGCACTTGTCCTGTCGTTTTAATATCAAATTGTGTTGTGAAGTGGTCGTGAATGCAAAGCATCTCATGCATTAAAAGCTCACACTGGGAATTTCTCTGAGGTGGAGTCGTTCTCTGCGTCTCTGCTGTTCACCCTGAGCAGACCCATGGTTCTTGTCTCTGCAGGTGTAACATTTTCTCTGCTAAATGGGAAACCTTGGCTTTTGGAATGTTACTCGGAGTTTTTGTGCAGTCATTGCTCTGTGTCTGCATGCCATTTATCTGCAGAGAGAATCAACCACAGCCCAGGTGGAAGCTCAGGAGAGGACTCGGGACAGTCAGCTGGAGTGACCCAGCCCGTTGACTCAGTGTTGAGCTGTGAATGTGGTTGAGTTACTTCTCATAAGAAACCAGAGCTGTGCAGTTGTTCCAACATGGTCTAAAACCTGATTTCATAAATCCCACCCTGCTTGCACTAATTTGATACAAAGCCATCCTGTGTATTTTAGGGGCTGTGTGTTGGGAATCAGAGACATCCAGCTGTGCTGCCTGAGGCTGGCTCCAGCACACACCCTGCCACAGCTGGCTCTGTCTGTTTCCATCTTCTCTTGTCCTGGACGCTGAGGGGGTTTGCTGTGGGATGCAGACTGTGCCAGCACATACAGCTAGGACAGGTCATGTTTTGAACAGGAGGTTTTATTCCCTATTGGAATCTGAGGTGCTAAGGAGTGTATGATGTGTAAACGTGGAGTATCCTGGAGCCAGGTTGCATTCCAGGAATGTGAGAATTAATATTCTCACTGACTGCATGTAATCCAATATTGGTACCTAAGTGGCTTGTTCTGTGATGCATTTCTGTTTAGGATTTTACAGAAGCTGGGGAGGGAGCCCTGCTCATCACTGTCTCACACAATGCATACTGAATTTGTCTTTCAACTTCTGAAAACAGAAAATATTTAGTTTATGAGCCTGAGAAAAATAACTAAAATTGAATTCCAGTGCATTTTACAAATTTCTGTCTTATACAGATCCAGAGAGGTTAATGGAGTCCTCAGGCCCAGCCAGAGCTGTAGTAAGGTTTGGGCTTATAGACATTTAGAAATTTGATGTCTCAGGCCATTAAGTCATACCACCCTGTATAAAATGTAATACTTTGTGACAACAGTTAATGCTGTCAGTACAGCGGGACATAGAAACAATGGCTTTTCAGCAGTAATAAACCAATAAATATTCCTATAGAGCTTGTGACAGCTCCTGCTATCTGAAGACAAATAGAGTGAGCCTTTATGTAATTAGTGCAAATTCAGTTTAGTTCTTATTTCTTCTTCCTTTTAAAATATGTGACAGAAATGCCAAATGCAGTAAAAGTTTTACAAGACAGAGACTTGCTTATAAACTTTCCAAAACTGCTGGTCCAGCTGGTAGGTAGGACTGAATGCACAAAGAAATCAAAATGGGGTTTTAGGTGTATTTTTAACAGACATCCCTCAGACAAGGCACTTGTCAGGGCAGTTGTCTTGACTTTTGGTATCCTTACTAAACTGTTTCCTCAATCACTATTTATAAAGCTGTTAATTGACTTGATACTTGAAAGCTTTTGCATGTGTTTAGTCAAACCAGATCTGAACTGCACATCAAAGGGAATACTGGAGTTATTCTGTCTGGTTCTGTGCTTGCAAGTGTCCAGAACTTTGATAAATTCCTGATTGCTTACCAAAATAGCCCTTTTTAACTCAATAAATGTATACTTTTTGGGTTGATTTGGGCAGTAATTTATGAAATTTGTTTGTTTGTTTGTTTTTGTTGTTGTTGAAGAATTTCCTTAGGGGAGTGGATTGTCAGGATATCCAAGTGTTGATCCCCTGATTGTGGCGACTGAAATAAGATGTAACAGTTTCCTTTCATGCGCTTTTTTCCCTTGTCTATTTTTTGTAGATGATATAATAACAATATTGGGACCCTGCAAGCAAGTTATTTGATGTTTGTTTAGCTAATTTCTTGTGACATTTCATTAGGATGGTTTTTTTTCCCTTTACCAACTCTAGATTTACCTGTATGACTTTTCTGTTATTGGTGCTCTTGTTAGTCAGCGCAGATGGGAGTAAATAGTGTATTTATTGTTAAAAATAAACTGGAATACAACAGACTTGCTTTGAATCTTGGGAAAGCTTAGAGAGCCCTTAAATCTGAACTCTTGAAGCCCACAGGTTAATTAATGGAGCTCCTGCCGTTTTCATCTACGTGATCTACAGGATTTATGGAAGCAAATAATTTCTGTGGTTTCAGATAAAATTCTCTGCATTATTTCTCCTGAGGGCACTCGCTTCTCCAGAGCGTTTGTTTTGTATGTGCAGAATCCAGTATACAAATGTATCCTGCTTCCCCAGATCCTGGTGTACAAGTCACTAACTTATCCTTTGGAAAAGGAAAGGCCATTTTTTTCCTGACTACATTGTAAGAATATTTTTTCTTGCTCTTGTGTGTTTCTGTGCTTCCTTTGCTTCATCTGTAAATGCTGGGTATCTTCCTCCTCACTGTGTGATCCATCGCCCACATAGGAGTGTGAGATGTAAAGGTTGATAAGAACTAAGAAATCTCAGCTGATGTACTTTGCACTTCCTTTAAAATTCTCTATTTTGTGTGATCAAAATATGTTATCAGTGACTGCAGTATGCAACATATAACTTGAAATGTATTAGGCTTTTTTTCCTAAATGCAAAGGATTTTTTTTTTTTTTTTTGGTAAAACATTTCAGGGAAAATGCTGAGTGGGCAAATGGTATTTGACACATGCAGTTGAACCAAAAGAGCAAAAGGCGATTTTATGGTTTGGTGTTTTTTGTTCACAGTATGAACCAAGAGGACCAGGCAGGCCGTTGTACCAAAGAAGAATTTCCTCTAGTTCAGTCCAGGCTTGTTCTGAAGAATTAAGCACTCCTCAAGACGGTCTTGGTCAGTGTAAAGAGCTTCAGGACCACAGTAACCAGTCATCATTCAACTACTCCTCCCCTGAGTTGTGGGTGAACTCCTCCTCCTCTGCCCCGTACCCGAACATTCCATGCAACGGAGCCAGCAGAGCCGTTCCCCCCCGGGAGCTCCTAGGTGGGTCCACCTGCACCTGCCTCTCTGCACTGACCAGGCCTGAGGAAAAGGTTGCCTGTGCATTTCTTCCCACCCCATGTTTTCTGCCAATTCTTTAATTCCCAAAACCAATTTAAGCAAAGATTTTGAAGTGTTCGTTGTTTCAGTAGTTAAAGGTTTGCTTGGAATAATCCTATTTTCATGTGCCACCTTGTTAACATCCTGTTCTTCATCTAAAAAAGGAGTGCTGCTTCTTAGTCTTCTCCAAAAGCTCCAGTAAACCCAGATAGTCTCTTAGAGTGGCTTCAAGTGCAGCTGAGTTTGTGCTAGAGGGAACTAAGGTGACTGGTGGGATTTATTTGCAAGATAGATTATTTGTTTCCAGAATCAGTGATATTTTGTGTTGGTATTACAGTCTGGGGGAGCAACACATAAACTGAATTAGTGCTCTCAGCGTTTCTCTAGTAAATTCTGGTACTTCATCAAAGGAATGACGAGTTTAAATTCTCTCTCACCGTGGAAGAATCTCAGTGGAATGTGGCTTCCCTGGTGGTAGCAGCAGTGCTGATTGATTGAGCAGACAGAAACTAAATTAACTTCTCAGAGATGAAAAAGAGCTGCAAGGAGAGAGCTGGAGCAGTGCAACTATTCTTCTGTTCTTCTGTTTTCCATATTTCTTGTGTTTATGAAAAACAAAATTACCAGGGTAGTACAGTTTCTTCCCTGTGATTTTGCTTTAAGAATCTCCAGTGGTAATTTTAAAAACAAAATTAATAAAAATGCAAACAGTGTTCCAGCGTGGATATTAAAACCACTTAATAATGTGGAAAAATATTTATAAGCTGGTTTTATTGGCATTAAAAGATTTAATTGCTTTTCACCAAACTTTATAAACCTAAAACATCTTGTAATTTCATAGTAATTCTGAAGTAGGAACATGCAATGTAGAATGAATGAAAAAAGCTCTTTATATCAGCGACAGCACTCAAGAATTAAATTCCTAATGTGCCTTTTAATTTCCAAAATGTGAAAATGTTATTTTGCAAACCCATATTTATGGCAGCATCTTTCGTGCTAAGTTCAAAGCGTCAAGCTCAGGGCACCTCCTTCAATCTATTTCTATTTTTACTGAAAATCAAGGAGCTGAATGCACAGTATTATGTGGCATTCATCACTGAATTGCTCACACAGAGTTGCTCTCCAAACTCCATGGTTATCTAAGAGGAGCTCAGGAGCTCTGGCATGTTTATGTTGGGATCAGCCAGTCCCACATTTCTTTGCTTTAATGAAAAGCTTGAGAACCTGTTTGTGAGTAAAGTCCTCAGAGGAGAGATGTGTATGTGAAAAGTACCGTATACACACATTTGCTGTCGAATACTAAATCCTAAGTGAAAATATCAAGTTCTCACTGGTAACTGCATTTGCAGTGAAATATTTTTTATTGTAGTTAAGCATGGTTTCTGTTTTGTCAATAAATGTATATGAAACAGAGCCCTGTATCTAATGGTTCATGCTAACACATCTCCATTTTATGGCTGCTGTGCCTTTGCACATTTACAGCTCACTGCCTGTGATCATATTTACAGCCCCAATGGGTTTTATAGAGCTGAGGGTTAATGACCAGTAACTGCACTGTTCTCGTTACTGTTGATTTTTATCCATGAAATAGAACCCCGTGAGAATGTGATGCTGTGAAAGTCCTGTGCCTGCATTTGTTGTTTGAGAGGGAGTGACCCTGACTCCAGGCTGTTCAAGGGCTGATCTCTCCTGAACATCAAGAGTGGCTGTGGCACCAGTGTTGGGTTGGATCAGGATGGATTTATGGAGCACAGAGAGAGCTGCTGTCAATTGCTCAGGGTTGTTCTATGCAGGCACTTCCCAAAATTGCAGTTGGAGAGTTTGATATGCATTGCTTTTTCTGTTGATGGAAAGAAAGTGATTTAAGTTCTTATTCACGATGTGTATTTCATATTTTTCCTTCTGTTAGACACCTCTACCACACACAGCTTTCACCTCTGGCCCTGCTTGTCATTACTTGTCTTCTCCTGAGTGCTGTGGTTATTTTGGGAGGTTTTTTGCTCATGTTCTGGGTTGTTTGTTTTTTGTTGAATCATAGCAACCCTAGAAAAATTGCTTTGCTTGTGTTCTTTCCATATCCATTCTTCTATGGGTTGGTTTTGGGGTTTTTTTTCTGAATGCTCTATAAAAAGCAGAAGCCTGTGTGTGGCCCTTCCAGTGAGAAACTTTACTTTATGTTTTTCTACTTTTGCACTAATTTGGTGGTACATTTTTGTATGTGCACTTTAAAAATAACATTATATGACTAAAGACTGAAATAATTACAGAATATATCTGTTGCCCAGTTCCTAGGCTATTGCAGCTAGGACATAGAGCTGTGTTTCAGTGTGGTGTCTCTCTAGCTGTGCAAGACAGCAGAATTCTCCAGACAGAAGGAAGGGACCTCATTAGGATTCAGGAAATTCACTTGAAAGCAGTTTTATACCTATGGTTTAAAGCACCAGTTTTTCTGATAGTTACAGGAGTTGTTAAATGTGGAGCAAGAACATTTCAATTAGCAGGAATGCATTCAGCCTGAAATACCAATAATTAGTTGGTTGGCATTCAGGACTCTGAATTGCTGTTGGAGAATGAATTATATATGGTGCTGTAAATTTTAATTTTAGCCTATTAAGCTGTAAAGCAAGAAGAATGAAATACTCTTTGTGCTGTCTCAGTGGATAAAGTGCTTAAATTAGAGTAGATCCCATTCGGAAGCAGCTTCCCTTCAGCGCACCCGGAGAATCGGCTGTGCGGAATTGCAGGTTTGGGGTTACAGCTGGAGGGTACAAACACACGGGGGGTGTGTTCAGTAATGTCAGTCTTGTGCTGCTGCTGCACGGTCCGAGAGCTGGGAATGAAGCTGGATCACTTCAAGGCCAGGTTGGGTGGGGCTTGGAGCAAGCTGGTCTAGTGGAAGGTGTCTGTGCCCTTGGCAGGGGATGGAACAGGATGAGCTTTAAGATCCCTTCCAACCCAAACCATCCTGTGATTGTGTTGTTCTATGAACTTCATTTTCAGAGTGACTAAACGCAGCAGATGGGTGGTGTGGGAGGAGGTTACCAAAGGGGTGGTGTCAGCACTGGCTTTGGGCTTACTGCAGGTGGATTGGCTGAGTCAGAGCCCTTCATGTGCTCCAACTCTGGTTTCTCCTTCGCAGCTCCACCGAAGGCGGCCAAGCCCCCCGAGGAACACCTGAAGGCCGAGAACATCCAGCTCTCCAACTCCTTCAACTACAACGTGCTCCAGCACCTGGGCCAGTTCCCCCCTCTGATGCCCAACAAGCAGCTGGTGGAGTCCAACAGCAGCAGCCCCCAGCCCGCGGGCGGCACCAAACCCGTCATGTCCTACGCCAGCGCTCTGCGGGCTCCCCCCAAGCCCAAACCTCCTCCTGAGCAGACAAAAAAGAACAGCGACCCCCTGTCCTTGTTTCAGGAACTTAGCCTAGGTAGTTCATCAGGTAGCAATGGCTTTTACTCCTATTTTAAATAATCAGATTATTTTTTTTAGAGAGAATTTAATTTTTATTTGTGTCAGTAGATCTAAGATAGTTGGGGCTTCACCTGTAGTTGCAAATATTCCCTTTGTTTATATTAGTAAATATATCCTCACTTAATTGCTTTGCTGCTAGACTTGCAACTAATTTTTTTTTTTAATTATATTCCATTATTTTGCATTTTTTGATGTGGGTCGGGTTTTTGGAAGCTTTTCTGTAGGAAAACACACACGTGTTATTTTTTAATTTGTGTAATGTTAATGATATGTTGCATTAAACTAGCAGCTGAGAGATTACCTGTACAACTTGAAAAAAAGGAAAAAAAAAAAAGGAAAAAGAAAAAAAAGGAAAAAAAAGTTTGTCTAAATTGTATTTAAGAAGATTGTAAGTAGCATTTACATTTATTCAATAACATTAGCATACTATGCTGGGTTTCTGTACCAGAAATGGCCAGTTAATGTAAAAATGTATGTTATTTCTGCTTAAATTCATTTAATTTTTTTTTTTTAAATAAAGGTGCAGCATCTTCTAAATAATTTCAGTTTTATCAGCTTTTTTGTGAAGGGATGCTGCATTCTCAGACTTTTATAGTTTTAGATTCTATATGATGTGGTATTGTATTTTCCATCCACTGTAGGGTAAAGTAAAGGCATTCTTTGCAGACACCTATGCCATTGTTTGGAAACATTCAGATAAAAGTATTGATATACTTTAAAAAAATAATAAAAAAATCGAAAAAAGAAGAAAAAAATTAACAAAAAACCCAAAAAAACTCTACATTTTATTTTTGGACAAGCTAGTAATATAAGCTTGTTTGAAAAGTTAATTTGATAGGTTTTTTAAATGAATCATGAAGCTGAAAATAAATTTTTAGGTATGTTGGTGCTTAGTAGATTTAATAACTATTTTAAAAAAAAATGCGTGAATTTAGTAAAATACTTTTTTGTTTGTTTGTTTTAATTTTTTTTCCACTATGCATGTGTAAATGTTTGTAATCTGGCTTTTTCCTCCCCTCTTCTCCAGTGGTATAAAGAATTGTGCCGCTTTTTTTTTTTTTTTTTTTTCCGGTAAAACTTTTGGTACATTATTTGATGTTTACATTAAAATGTGACATTATACAAGGAAATTCAGATATTTTGCTAACTGTTTTGTTTGAGGAACATCATTAAAGAAGAGATTTAATGTTTGTCAAAGCTGTATCCAAATTAATCTAAATCTTCTGGGGATCAGAGTGGTTACCAGGTTATTTATCTCCATGAGCTCTGTGAAGTTCTCCATGAACCTGACCCTTAAGGAATCCAGTCTGAAAAAATTAATTATGGGATATTTAAAAAAAAAATTAAAGAAACAAGTGTGAATGAAAACTCAGAAGTTAAAAACTTTGTGGATAAAGATTTCTGGTCTTGCACACTGTCCCTGCTTTGTGGCCGGGGAGCTCCAGAGGGGGTTGTAGAGTTTCTCCTTTATTTCTCCTTAGTCCTCCTTTTAAACTTGAAATAACTTTAAATCTGGGAACTGTTTTACAGGGATGAGCTGGGTGTAGTTCAGAATTCCTCCACTTAATTCCCTGTGAGAATTGGAATTTTAGAGCTGTGTGGGGGTGATTTCAGATTTTTACAGCTGTCCATGGGACACCTTACAGGGGAGCAGTGGCTGCTGCTCTGTTCAATCAGATTTTTGCTCTGGTTACAATCAATCAGGATTATTTTTTTGCATTTGACTTCATGTGTTAAGACAAGGGTCATTATGTAATGGGGTTGATTTAAACTCAGTACACTGCAGAGGTTTGCATATAAATTTTTTATTATAAATCTTTGCTGGGTTATGATTCAGAAACTTATCTGAAAACCTTTTTCCTTCTTTTTGCTGTAAAGCAAAGCCCGTGTAACTCATTAACTTATTTCCTGATGTTATACCAAACAGACAGTGCTGGGGAGGGGACAGCCCCTGCCAAGTTCTGCTCAGCACTTCAGCACAGGACATTGAACCCAGACGACCCAAAAACGAGGAGAGGCCAAATTCTGCAGCCTTGACTCAAGCAAAACTGCTGTTAAATGGGTTTTTGCCAAGCTGCTGGCTGCAGGAATCAGTCCATGGGAGGTTTGCCTGCAGGGGCTGGGCAGGGGCTCAGTGGAGTTTGCCTCAGATTTGGTATTTTGGCAGAACTGTCAGTTCTCCTCCATGGATCTGTGTCCTGAGCACTGCCCTGTGCAGAGTCCTGGGAGAGAGGAGAGGTGGGGATCCCGTGGAGAGAGGAGAGGTGGGGATCCCGTGGAGAGAGGAGAGGTGGGGATCCCGTGGAGAGAGGAGAGGTGGGGATCCCGTGGAGAGAGGAGAGATGGGGATCCCGTGGAGAGAGGAGCAGGACTGGCAGAGCTGAGGTGGGGATCCAGTGCACTTCACGTCCCCGAGTCAGCATTTTGTAATTTCAGGGGTTTCAAAGTCACTCAGTTCTATGGAGCAGCCTTTTGATTCTGTTCGCCATTTAATATTGACTATTAAACTAATAAACATCACTTGTTAATTTACTGCTATCTGTCAATCAGTTAAGGGGGAGATGGTCTCATCTCACCACACTTTATTCTGTTTTACACTGGTATTTTATCTACACTGAAAATATTACGGATAAAAACCCATTTTCTCTCTGGCTTAGAATTTCAATTCTTTAACTTTATGAAAACCCCAGCTGGTTTTGGTGCTAAATTTTCATAAGTGCTCTCACCCAGGAATTTGAGGATAGTATGATAGAGATGATCTGACTTAACAGCTTTGGCATGAATAATTTGGATTTCTTAGAGTTAGTTTTTTTCCAAAAGATTATTTTTTTGGAAATGTCTTATCTAGCCATTGTATGTCACATATACAGCCCTGAGTGAGATCTTTGGTTTTTGGAGCAAATTATCCAATGTTTACTCAAGTCATGTTTAGAAACCCCCAAAACTGTATTTTAAACTCTCCTAGGGCTTCAATCAAACTCTTATTAAAATGAAATTAAGCCTTACAGATGGCTCCAGTGGGCACTGCTCAAGCTGCACTGTAAATTTGGACCTGTTGCAATTACAGGGAAAATTCAAAATGGAGTTTGTGTAAATTATCTCAGTTTGAGGGAAATAAGTGGAAGCTGGGGCGTATGCACCAACTGGGTATTTGGCTCCTTGACTTCTCTTATGCTTCAAGTAGTGCCAAATGCCATGGCCCTTGTGCAGGAATAATCTCCCATTGTTGTCCATGGAAAATTTAAATGATGGGTCTAAATTTAGTAAGCTTGTATTTACTATCAAGAATAATTTCTGGTTTTGTTTTCTTTAATTCCAGTTTTTCATGAAAAAAATCTGGATGCCTCCAGGGGGGTTGTCAGTGTGGTGATAAGAACTAATGAAGGAATGAAGGGAAAGATTTTAAAAAAAAATTATTTGGATTCGAAATAAAATAATAATTTTTTTTTACAATTCAAATAGAGCCTCCACCCTTTAAAAAGCCACTTACTGAATGCAGCTGGGAGGTTTTTCTGTGTGTATTTGAAGACTGAATTCTTATGAAACTGTGAGCTTTCCACTTGGCCATCCTAGGTCAGGAGCAGCCGGAGGTGATGCCGCTCTGCCGCAAGCACAGCCTGACTTGGAGCTGGGTTCTGAGGTAACATTCACACCTCCTGATGCTGTAGGACCTGCCTGTGGTGTCCTGGCTCCTCGGGGTTGTGGTGTGGGACGTGGATGTGCTTGTGCACAGCCTGGGTTTGCCCCTGGCCCTGGCCCTGCAGCCGCCAGCCTGTCCTGGAGGGCCCGGCAGGCTCAGGCAGAGGTTCTGTGGCACGTCCCTGTCTCTCTTGGTTGGTGCTGGAGGCCCTCCACGGTGTGCTGGTGCCCTCTGCCACACCCTGAAGTGCAGAGGGTGTCCCCAGGCTGTGTCCCAGCAGTGCCGAGCTCCTCGGAGCCCAGAGTGGGTTGTAGGGATGGTTCCCCTCCATCCCCCTTCGTGGTCACATGGCAGCTTTCAGTGTTTCCACAAGACAGCTCATAAATTGCTGTTTTACATGAAGCTGGCTGGGTAGAGCCAAGGCCCCAGCACCCATATTTTCTCCTGGAGGTTGTTATCTAATACAGTTTGTCCTGGATTTTTAATTGTATGGGCTGTGGTGTTGCTGGCCCTTTGCAGATGTGAGTCCTGCCACTGACTGCGAACCCTGTGAGTGCCATTGCCTACTTTGATTAATTAATGTTTTGTTCCCAGATTTGTCAAGTTCAGCTGGTTTTTTTGCAGAGATCGTGCTCTATAAGCAATTCTTTTGCTATGTATGTAGTACCCAGTGCTATAAGTAGCACCAAGAGCAGTTTGACCACTCCAAATTTTCTTTTTAGACTGAACTCAGGCATATCAGAACCTGCACATTTCCAGGGCAATGAGCCCACGATGCTTCATGCTCTGCCCATATCATCCTTCAACTCATTTGTTTTGTTAGTTTTTAAAGTTTCTAGTTTTCCTAGAAAAACTGCAGACAATTAACTTGTCAAGGCAGATGGTGATGATCTATGGTGCCTATAAAAATTTGCACATCGTATTCCTTGACATGAAATATGGGCTATTTCTGTTGGTGTAGCAATACTTGCGCCAGTCTCTTTTTGCTGGCTGTGTCAGGGAGCAAGGGCTGAATCCTTCTAAATTTGTTTTTTTCTTCCATTCAAGAGAAGTAAAAGGATTTGCAGCAGCAGCAATGGAAATGTCAGTTCAGTGTGGGGGTTTTTTGGCAACTTTAGCTGAGAAATGTTGAGGAGTTTTTACCTCATTAAGGATTAATAGATGCTTCTGACAAATTACAGAAAACGCTCTGTGATATGAATTATCCAAGGCTGGTTAAAAGATGATGTCAGTCCCTTTTCCAGAAGACTTGGCTTCCTGCTGGAGGGTAAATACCTCAACAAGACCAGCTGTAAAGCCATTGAGGTGCTCCCAGTGAGACTGGTGATACTGGGCACGAGGCTGAGCCAGAGCCTGGGGTGCAGCCTTGCCAAACAGAATTGCGCTGCTGGTTCTGTTACATAGAAAATAGTCCAGAAATCTGAGTTTATTCCCTTCTCTGCATTTCTTTGTAGAAAGCAGCAAAGCAGCTCAGTGTCTGATGCAGAGCGGGCGTGTGTGATGTCTGCATGCCTTGAATTTATGTTCAATAGCTTCAGTGGAGCCCGAGCATCGATCAAGTGTGACAAAGCAATGACAATCTCATCCTCTACTTCAGTCAAAACAAAGTTGTGACGCTCTTTTCTTGTCCCTTGGTGACAATGGAAAGGGGAAATAATTGGAATGGATGCTTTTAGAACAGGTCCCACTGCTCTGTGTGTTTTAAGGTACAGAGCAGCCTAATGCTCCTGTAGTTAAGTTATAAAGTAGTGCAGTGTTCCAAGGGGCAGTGTCCCACCGTGGACAGTGGAAACTCATTTTAAATGAAGTTTAGGCTGAGGTTTATTCTGTAACAGTTTTTGCCCATGGTCAGGTTCCTGGCCTGTGACTGCCCAGCTGCAGCTCCAGATGGAGCCCAGGGGCTCCATGTGAATCCCCAGGGCTGGAAGTGCTGCAGACTTCTCCTGACTCCTGTATCAGGTGTGTTCCTCAAGAGCTGTCAGGCCCAGGATAGAAAGTGCCCCTCTGGCCAGGGATCTCATTGCAGAGGGGAAAATTCCAAGATCTTTGGGACTTCCTGGAAATCATTTCCACAGCTGTCGGAGTGAGGAGAAAAAGGTGATGGCCACAAGGAAGTCACAGAGTGGAAAGGGGTCAGTGAAAAAACCAAAGTAAATTGGTAAATACCTGTGCCTTTGTACACTACATCAGGGTGATCAAACACCTGAGCATCCTGCATGTGCTGGCTCTTTCCAGGTTTGGACTACAGGAGAAATAGGGGTGTGTACCAGGATTTCTGGGTGAAATCCTCTCCTGTGCAGCCATCTGTGCTGCCTTGTGTGCTGAGCTCTTCTCTCCCCGCCCGCTGGTGCTGGGCTGTGCCTGCAGTACCTCGTTGCAGATGAAGGGTGTTCAAGAGCTCAGCTCGCTGCTAAACAGGCAGTTTTCTTCTTCAGGGTTGCTTGTCTGACACCTTTTCTGCACATTAAATTCACACAACACAGCATTTAAAAACAAGGGAAGCAGATTCTCTCCACGCCTCACAGCAAATCTTACATAAACAAAAACCTTCACGTCTTCTGTTGGCGTTGACTGCGATTTAACACTTGGGCTTTGGCAGACTGGGGCAGCCCAAATCTCAGCACTGTGACTTGGGCAGTGCCGGGGCACCTCTCTGTGGGTGTCCTGAGGAGGGGACAGGCACTGGTGTTGGTTTAGGGAGTGGCAAATGCCCAAGGGGCCCATGACTGAAGGTGTCCGTGGGTCTGGTAGTGGCAGGACCAATGCTCAGGATTTCATGGTGGCTGGTGGTTGTTCCTTGTTCTGCAGATTGCTTTGCCTCTCCCTCTCTCTGGTGCATGTTTCCCACTCAGTTCTTTGGCTGTGTCCCAAACCCACGAGGGCTCCTGTTGGATATGTGGCAGCCAGGTTCCCATCCCCATTTGGCTCTGGTGACTCCCTGCTGGTGAGGACGTTTCCTTCACATTTTCGTGGTACATTCCTGAGGTTCTGGTGGCTCTTCCCTGCTATTTGCTCAGCTGAGAGAATGAAAACTGAAACTGGTTACAGCTCCCCCCTCCAACATTATATTCCTTTTCCTTTATGAAGGCCAATTACTTTTATTAACTCTCTTAAAACACATTATCAGCTCTCTGGCAGAACAAACCTGCTGCAGGAGCAGGGCCCTTCCCACCGTGAATACCAATGACCGATTTAATGGACGGCTCCCTCTTCAGCAGTTCTTAATATCTGGAAGAAGAAAATGAAGTTATCCTCATGCGTCTTCTCAGTCTGACAGGGGCCATACAGAGTAGGGAATGATCACAAAGCCACAGCCTGGAGCAGAAAGAGAATAAAGCTCAATGAGTTTTAAGGGCTTTAGGAGGCATCTGGCTGAGCTGCCTGACCTCTGGCTGTGGGTGTAGGATCTTGGTGCTGTGAGCTGTGTGTTTTCTCTGCCTCGTGAGTAAAGTGAGCCCAGAGAGGCTGTAAAACCTTGGATCCAGGCCAAACCCCAGCACTCACCAGGAATCTTTCCATTGCCCTCGCTGGGGCTTGGATGAAGCGGATCAGGAGTGTGCAGGAGTTGGGTGAGACCTTTCAGGCTGTGTTTATCTGAAATGTGCATGTCTTACTCCTGAATATCAGGACAGGGGCTAAGCAGCATCTTGGCTGGGCAAAAGTTGGCCCATCAGGATAAGAACCCACCTAGAACTTACTTTCTCCTGGGAGAGGTATTGAAAGAGAGGAATGGCCCTTCAGAAAAGGTGTGGATGGGTGAAGGGCTTCCCAGGGACACAGGACATGCCACTGCTCAGCGTGGGGTGACAAACTCAGCCCCCTGTCCCCAAACCTTGCTTATCTCAACCCACACATGTCTGAGGTGATGATGATGATTGCTGAGCTGGGAATGCTGTTGTTCCTGCCAGCTGCTCTGCTTAGATTAATCTTTGCTGTGTAGGTTTGGATGTCCCAGCCTGGGGTCAGCCACCCCAGGGGTCACACCGACTACTTTCCTTTCTGTTGTTGCATGTAAAGGATCTCCCTAGAAACTAGCCTCTGTTTTCCTGAACAATGAAAATGCAAATTCAGGATGTCAGCTCTGTACCCAAAAATAAGATTTCAAAACCATTTAGCATTTCAGAGTGGTTCTGTGACAACGTGAAGACTTGCAGTTGTCTCTCATGATGAGAGACAGGCAGAGCTCCTCAGCTCGCACTCAGATCTGAGCACCAATGAGTGCTTTATCCCCAAACTTTATAATATATGTGTTATTTGTAGTGCTTTTCAACTTCAAAGAGCTTGAAAAACATTAATGCAACTTCACAAAAGGCTTCTGTTCTCGCTGCCACTCTGCTGATGGGGAAAATGGAGATGAGCCTGAGTCTGGCTGGGGCTGCTGGGGCTCAGCCCACCGCGACGGCGGGACCAAGGGCAGCCCCTCGAGCCAGCACCGAATTGCTGGGGAATTTCTCCAAATGTCTCAACATGCCGTGATTTCAGACCTCTTCAAGTTGACCAGAGATTTTCTGTTAGGAATTCTGGTTTTCTTTAGGGTTGTGGACAGCTAAACACAGAGGGAAGGCCACTTCAGTTCCCCTTTCTCTTGATTTTTAAATTACTGGGTGAAAAGAGTACACTGTAAACCACGTACGTTTTCCTGCTTGGGGGAAAAATGCTGAGCAGATTCTGAAAATTGAACTGTAAAAAAAAGAAAAAGAAACACCCCACCTCTTGGTGCTGGGGGACCGTGAGGGCGAAAAGGGTTTGGCTGGAGGGGCTGGGTGAGCGTGTGGGGCTGGGGGACCCCCGGTGCTGCAGGTGGTTGGATTGGGGGTCTCCCAGCCCCCCCCGGTGCTTCAGGCAGCTGTGGCAGAGCCCTGCAGGGTCTCAGCAACAAAGCAGCGCCCGCAGCATCCCCCAGCACTGCCTGGGGTCTGCGCTTCTGCAGCAGCAGCAGCAGCGAGGCACGGGCAGAGCGTTCTCAGGGCTGCCTCTCCCGGCCCTTTCAGGCTGAGTCCTTTCCATCTCAGCAGCTGCTCTGAAGAATTTTCCCTGAGATGTAGCTTTATGTACACATGTGCCGTGAGCAAAGCACGGTGCTCCTAAAAAGCCACTCGTGGGGAGCACATGAGAGCTCCGTGCTGCAAACACCACCCAGCACTGCACTGTCAATGTGGACCTGGCAGAATCTGATGGGCCAAGTGATTCATCCATCAAAATAATTTTCCAGAAAATCATATTACCGGAAGATTATGCTTTTTATTAAAGGAAAATAACTCTTCGTGTTCAGTACTTCTTGGCTTCACCACTGAAGTTTAAGCAAAACAAAAGACTCTGTTTTGTGGGGTTTTATGCTTGATTTAAAAGAATGGAACTGCAGGGTGTAAATTTGGAGGGGGGATTTTTATCCCGATGCTACACAAAGTTCGGTTTTGTTTTTATATCAAATGTTAATAGTTTAATAGAAGAGCATAAGGATCTCCAACGTATTCTGGAGAGACAAGTTACCCCTTCTGAGGGAAGGAGTATGGCATAAATGGGGACATGGACTCCCCACAGAGTCTCTCTCTGACCAAGTAAGGTATAAAAGCCTGATATCCCTCATGTATCTACGCCCAACTACACCAAACATCTCCATAACAAAGCTGTCTCCTCTGTGGCCCGAGCTGTCTCAGACACAGATTTCTCCTCAACTGCATCAGCACAGGTCAGCCCCAAATTGGCACAGAGCAGTGCCATTCACACACACCCATGATGGTGTTGAGTGGTCTTTCTGCTTTCTTAAAAAAAGAAAAAGAAAAAAAGAATCAAAAAAGAGAGGAAAAAAAGAGAGGAAAAGAAAAAGAAAGCAACAATTGCAATCGAACATGCCTTGGTTCAGTAATGACTCACTTGATGGAGAGCACATTGTGTAGTGAGACCCAGACATTTTAAAAAATACAAATCTTTTCAGAACGCTTTCTGGATTTTTTTCATGGATGCAGGGAACATCAGTGCTCCGGTTCTGCATCCATGCAGGTCTCCCAGGGGTTCTGGGGGAAGCGGGGCAGTGCGATGAGGAGGAGGGCAATGCCGCAGACGAAGAGCAGCACGAAGGAGGCGCAGGCACAGGCGAAGGACCAGGAGTAACTGTACTTGATCCAGGCTGTCTCCTTGCTGTCAATCATCCTCTTCACGGATTGTCTCATGACTTCAACAGAGATGATGATGCAGAGACCTGAAGGAAGATAGGAGCAGTGGGTTGAATAACCAGCTGTCAATTTTTCATCCTTAATTAACCGCCTCATCTGTTGTTTTGCATACAGGAACTGCAGAGAGATTCACAGGTGAGTCACTGACTTCAGTGTTTGAAGGAACCAATGCTCAGAATTGCCAAGAGCTCTGCCATAACCCAGGTCAGCCACTGACTTGTTGAATGTGATCTTTTAGGCAGGCTTGGATGGGAAGCTCAAAGTGGGGGAGGAATAATTGCATTCCCTGGGGAGCTTTTTCAGAGGTTGAGGAAGATTTTATATTGAGGTGACAATTTGCACCTCTGTCTTTCACTCATTGTGGCATGTCAAGGTGTTCCTGGCTCATGTAAAAGTGCAGTCTTCGTGTGCTTGGGAGGCAGTTGAGTATTTTGGGCCTGGATCAGCCATTTTGTTGGTTTGAGTCTTAATAAATGAGACAGAATATTGTGTGTCCCTGGTTCAGACTAGGGTTGGCAGCAAATATACTAGAAGGGAGTGAAAATACTTTTAAAGGGGGTTGGAGAAAATACAGACCAGCTGCTGAGCAGGACGTTCTCACACCACACAGGGACCTGTAGTCTGTGGCCAGGAAGAAAATGCTTTCAGGGCATTTTTAGAAGGGTCTCCATCCCACTGGATCTATCTTAAATTTCTCTGTGTTGTCCTATGAACCAAGTGCAGAAATGTGAGCAGCCCTCCTCGTACCTGCGAAGGTGTAGAACATGGATGCTGGCTTCAGCAGATAATCCCTCTTCTTCCTGAAGGACAGGAGGACGCAGATCGTCCCGATGATCGAGAAGCCAACGCTGAAGATGGCAATGGCTGCAGCTGAAATGCTGTATTCTGCCAAAGGAAAAAAACAAACACCAAAAATGACAGTGTGTGCACATTTTGAGCCCGCTGCCATCAGCTGTGGGCACACTGCAGTAGCTCACTCCGAGAAATACGGGCACTCCTGACGCTGGGGCGAGGTGGCTTTGGTGAATTATTTCCCTCAAGTGAAAACGGGCAAGTATTGGCCATGTATCTTCTGAATGGGGAGGGTATGAAATCAGAGCAGGAAGGGGAAAACACTCTCTGAACACCTACTGAGGGAGCCCAGGGCACCTTTGCTCATCAGCCCACCTGTATGGGGCTGAGGGAGCGCCGGGCTGGAGCCGCTTTGGCTCTGCCGTGGAAATGTTATTGCTTAAAGCCTTGCTGGGCTCCCTGCTCTCATCCCTTCCATTCCCCCACACTCTGCTCCCAGGGTAAATAGACAGCTCTCTGCTATTTTTATTCCATGCTTTCTGCAGAGCCCTGGCCCGTGCACGGTGCTGTCCCAGAGCACGGAGAGCCGAGTGCTCTGTGGGTTCAGCACCCGAGCGGGCACAGCAGGCCAAGGGTGAAGTGTTTGCACTGCTCATTTTTATTCCTTTGCCTTTACAACAGTGATTTCCAGCTCTGTGAAAACCCAGCTTCTTCAGGGCACGGGATTAAACCCTCCCCAGAAGTCCTGGTTTTTGCTAAGCCATGTGCTGGACACTTCCCCCAGCCCAGCACAACTCCGTGCCTGGGTGGAGGGGGAGAGTTGCTAATTGAGTAATTCAGGCCTTCATTTGCATGTTGTGTTCGTTTTCAGATTAGTTTAATATTTAACACATGTAGCCATGCATGAACATCACATTGCCTGATGATATTTGCCTTTCAAGCCATTAAAAGAAAATATCTCCCAGGCAAAATCATGAAGAATTTTTTTGCCTGTTACTAATTAGCTCCCATCCAAATGAGCTGTTTCTGTGAAGGGGAACAGCAGATCACTCTTTGTTCTCACTGCTTTTCATATCTCTGTTTTATTATAATTTCCTAAATGTTTCTCTTTTCTCTGTGCTGGAACTGCCTGAAAGTGTTCGTTTCATTGTAAAATCTTTTGCTGGGCTTAAGATTTTCTTTTTGCCCCAAAGAAAAGAAGTTCTTCCTGAATTTTTTTTTTTTCTGAAGAAGAAATTCTTCCTGATTTTTTTCTTCATTGCCCTGAAGGCATTGGGTGGATTTTGAAGATCGGGTGGCTGGATCAGATAGCAGATAAGTGAGCAAAAGCAGGTGACTCAGATAAATGCTTTTCTATCCAGTTAAAACTCCTGTCTTTCCTCTCTTAGGAAGCTACTTTTTTAGGCAACCTAAATCTCCAGGATTTTCCACCTTTACAATTTCCACTAGAAGCAAAGCAGATTAATACATGTAATGTAACCATTGGCTCACATTTTCCACAGTAAATACGTGGTGTGGCCAACTAGGAAGGAGTTTTTCCTCAAAGAGAGGATGAGAAAGAGAGAAGAGCATATTAGAGGGGCCCTCAAAATATTAGGGCTTATTAAAAATGTGAAATTTGTCCATGAAAGACTATTTTGCTGTAAACACTGACAGTTCATGTCTTTGTAGGATCCCTGTTCCTTCCATCCATCGATTGCTCTGTTTTTTACATGACTTTCATATAAAATCAATATGAAGCATAAAATTCCTAATGGTCTTCAGAGAGCCTCTGCACTTCTTTTCAGGGTCAAGATTCTGCTTGGGGTATGATTTATTAATTTAGGTTTTATTAATATATTCCCCTTCGATGGCAAAGGCTGAGTGTCATGGATAGTGCCAATGTTGTAAAGTCATTTTTATGCTGAAAGGACTTTTTGCAGTTTTCCTGCGTATTGACATTGTTATATATATGTAGGACAACTTATGTAAAATCATGTTTATGAGTGTGATCATATATAAAAATGATTATCCCCAGGAAGCTGGGATTTGACCTTGTCCAGGGCATTTTCCACATTTTTCCCAGCTGATGATGCCTGTTAGAAATTCTGCTGTTTCAGTGGAACCAGGGCTGAACCCTCATTTTGGGGACCCCTTTCCATTAGATCTTCTGTGCCCATCACTTCATCCAACATTAGGAAAATATTCTTTTGGAATCATTCTCACCTTTCTGGGTGGTTACTTCAAATATCTCAGAGGTCTCTCCTGGAGTGAAGTGCTTGAAGTAGGAGCAGTTGTGGTCTGACAGAGAAAAGAAAATTCAATTTTGTGCGCTTGGAAACATCTGATAAAATGTAGCATAACTGAATTAGCTTTTTATTGATGTACCAAACTTGCAGTGGTTTTGAGGCTCCCTACCCTTGATGATACCGAGGAACTGGAGTTGGATCTGATTTCCTCGGAGCAGATGAGGACACCAGACTCCAGCACGGACAAGGCTGAGGCCCCTCTGATACCTTTTGTATCCCTCTCAGAGCTGATTGCTCTTCTATTTAAAATATGAATTGCAGATGATTTTTCTCATTCTGACTTTGGCCATCACACGTTTCTGCCTCTCGGTGTTGCAGCATTTCCTGGGGATGTGACCTGCCATGCCCACAGCTGAGCTGGCAGCTCCCCTCCCTCACCAACCCACCCACAGTGGCATCACCTCATCGGACTATGGTGACCTTGGAGTCCAAAAAGGGAGGATGGAGTGTCCTCATCCACCTCTCCCTCCTGGCTCTTCCCTCCTGCAGCTCACAGATCCCTGTGTGGCAGTGGGGGGTTTTGCTGCATGCAGGAGGTTTGCTGAGATGGGGGTCCCAGAGATGAGGCTGCTGCAATGCAGCAAAGCACATGGTGTTTTACTAAAATAGGGATGCTGAGAGCTTTTTTTTTGTCTGTCAGTAAAAAAAGACCAAAGTAAAAAAAGACCAAAGCTTTTTGAAGCCCAAGCAGTTGCCCAGGGAAGGGAAGGCCGTAGGACCCAAGGGCAAAGAGGCTCTCATTCTGGGCTTTATCTAAGTTTGATCCCATCAGAGCAGCCTATTAAGGTAATTTGATAAGACAGCAGAGTTAGATAGTGGGAGCTTTATGAAGTTCCTCTGTCTGGACTTCACATGAGTGCAGTGCCAGGTACGGGGTGTTTGTAGGGGGGCTGAGAAGTGAGCAGGGATCAGGATTGTGGGGCAGGGGGATATGGGGACGAGGGAAGTTGTTAGCTGAGTCTCGTGATGGCCAGGATCCTTTTTCCTCCTCAGCCTGGCGAGGGCCAGCCAGGGGAGCAATGTCACTGCTGTCAGCAGACACCCAGGAGACTTCCAGCCTCAGCCTCCCAGCGGGATGGGAAGGGTCTGGTGAGGACCTGCTGACTCGGAGCTTTGGCAGCAGCAGGGAAAGGGTGGAGGGTGTTCTTGCTATTTATAACTGATTTAATTGAGGGTTTGAAGGGGTGTGGAGCTGGCAGAACAGTTGCTCGCCAGGAATTTGGCTGGAAGGGTGCACTGGCGGAGACGCGCTGAGCAGCGCCAGCCCCGACTGCGCCGCTCTGCTGAGCTGGGCTGGGGGGGACACGCTCAGCACCTGCCCCAGCACCTCCTGGGCACCCAGGGGGGCTCCCAAGGGCCCAGGAAATGGAGCCAGGGCTGCCTCAAACACAAAACATAGAGACCCCTTGGTTAGTGCCGGCGTCGCTTCCATTAAATGACAGAGTTAGCACCAGCTTGCAGAAGATGCTGGGAGGAAGCCTGGGAGGACGTTGTGGCCCTCTCCACATCCAGGCTGGGACGGGCTGCTCCAGCACAGGGCGAAGCCTGAGCCAGGCTGGGCGCAGGGCCCTGCAGGGACTGCTGTGGGTTTCTGCCTGCGGGCACAGAGAGCATTTCAGTGGTTCCTTGCAGCATTAATTTCTCTGGCAGAAGATCCCTGTGTTCTACCTGTTGGTTCTTGTGGGTTTTTTCTGTCATTTAAATGGTGGCTGCTGGAGTTAGTGACTCAGGGAGGATTTATTTTCCCTCTCCCAGGAGATAGGTAATTGCAAAGCAGCGTTTTTGGGCCTGTTAGTGGAAGATTCCTTCGAGACACTCTTATCTACTTAAGTTTATAAGCTGACTTTTATTTCATCTGCAGATTCTTCTTGCTAGAGATGAGGTTAATGTTTAGCTCTGGCATCTCCTGACCTGTTCTTTATTATCCTTGCAAATGACTGGAAGAAATATATTTGATCTCAGCCCTCTGTGACTCTAATTGTGAATTTTGAGCCTCAAAGCAGTGGTTGTGTGCCTCCACCAGCAATTCAGTGGTGGCCGGGGCTGAGCATTTTGTCTGGGACACTTTCTTTTGGGATTGTTTGGTTTAGCTTTTCATTAATTCTCTAAAAAGCCTGAACTCAAAGGAGTCCCCAGGCGGGCAGTACAAAGGTGGAGGCATCCAGGCCTGGTGTGGTGGGAGCACAGCATAGCTCTGTGTCCACTGCAGGGGATCCAAACCAGCCCAGTCCACCCTCCATCCTCATAAACCTTTTAGGGGTGGACTTGTCTGCAGGAGATGGAGCTGCCTCTGTCCTTTGTGGCTCTTAGCAAAGCTCTGCCAAGGTGTGGTAAAAGGGGTCATCACACAAGTGGGTTGGTGTTTTTGGAAAATGCATTTGTTGTGGGAAAATATAACTAGATTGGTTTTGGTGAAATGCTGAATTGTTTTCAGTTTTAAGATGCTTCCATGCTCTGTTGAGCTGGGGATATCTGTTTCAACAAGTCTGTTATCCAGCAGAACCGAGGCACTGCAGTGACTCTGGTGCCATCATGAATAAGAGAAAAGCCCATTTATGTCACAGCACATTTACATAACAGGATTTACACTGGGGTTGATAATGGATGAACACTGTGTGGCAATCTTTGTTTCTCTCCACCCCAATTGCTTTATCTCTGCCATGAGGTCACCCCAGTGTGCTGATGGGGACAGTCCAGGGGCTCTGTGGTCACATGAACTTCAGGGCTGTAACGTGGTTTATCACAGAGTGTCCTCACCCATCCAAGTCAGCCCCTCACAGCCTTCCTGCTCCCTGCCCTTCAGATCCATCACTCCTGGATGCAGGCATGGGATGCAGGAGAAGTGCAATCCCACTGAACTGTGGTTGAACCCTGGGGAGCTGCAATTTGGAGACTTTGTTGGGGAAGAAAGGGTGGAAAGACCATGAGATGTTTGGGCCGTGCAGAGTTTCGTGTGGCAGCTTCCCCTGTAAGCATTGGAGTGACAGGCTGGGAACGGGCTGGAGCCCACCTTCCTCTGGAACCTGAGATGGACAGAGAACGGGGGGTTTGTGGCAAGATGGATGGTTAGAAAATCCAGGATTTTAGTGTGGGGTTTCCACTTGTGATGAGTTTGGGAGACAGGACCTTAGAGGAGCTGTTAAGGTGAGGGCTGAACAGTGGAGGGTGCCAGGCCTTGGGCTCTGACCTGGCCAACGAGGCCTTTGACACACACAGAGTTTTGGAGATAGTCTCTCCAAGCAGGTTAATTTCACACCTGTCTTGCAGAGTGAGTGAGTCCCTTGTAACAGGGAACAGACCGCCCTGCTCACAACCCATTTGCTCGAGCACTTCTCCTCTCCAGTTGCCTGCACTCAGGTTCCTGTATTTACAAGGACTTGTTTAAGCTGTTGAACATCCCTGCTGCTGCCCAGAGCACAGGAGCCACTTTTCAGGACAGCACCAGCACTGGAGTTACGGGCAGTGACGCCGAACTCCGTTTACAGCTGGTAGTAAAATGCCCCGGTGCCCACTGACTACAGTTAAAAATGTCTCAGTATTAATCTGGATTTGCCTGGTTTTAACAACCATCTCCCTGATCTTTTTATTTGTTACAGCAGGATGCTGAACCCTTTTCAATTTGTCAACACCCTTGGATGGGTGCTGTAAAATTTTAAAGCTCTGCCTAAATCACAGCCCTGCTTTGTGGACTGCGAGCCAAGTCATCTTCCCCACTTTGCACTGTGCTGAGCTCAAAACCTAATAAATAACGTTAATCATGCCATCCATTTCCTCCACAGGGAGCGACTGGTAAATGGTTATTAATTCAGTGATAAATTCTGCTGCCTCTCTCCCAGTCCTGGCAGTAATGTCTGGTTATGTCTCATGATTTTCAGGAAAAGCAGCGCCCGCATCTGCTCTTTTACTGCGCGTTTGTTCATTCACGTTTTCTCGGCTGCTGCAGGTTTCACAACCCTGGTGTTTCCCTGCCGACATCCCTTCCCAGAAGTGTGAAATCAATCCAACAGGAGCCGTGCGGCCGCAGCCTCGCTCGGCAGCCCCAGCCCCAGGGCTCTGCTCCCCTCCCCTGGCTCTGATCCTTTCCTGACTAAAACAGGGATGAAGGTATTTATGTTATAATTGAGGTGTGAATTTCACCCTTTGGAACACGATTATGACGCAGGCTATCATCCACATTCCCAAATATCTTTAAAAACTGGATGAAGCAGCTCTGGTGTGGGGGACAGTCCAGCCCGTCCATAATTCCCAGTTATTCTGTGCCTGGCGGAGTGCGGCGCTGGGATGTGATTCAATGTCTGTGCAAGCACATGCTGATGTCTGTCAAAGATAGTGGCTGCTTTCCTGTGCCCTGCCTGCGAATCTGCTTTGTGCAGACAGCTGGATATTTATGAGTTTTATATTTACCCCACGGTCGTGCAGTTTTGCTGTTTATCCACCAATTTCTATTGTTTTTCCTTTTGTGGGAGCTCTCCGTGCGCGGGGGAAGGCGTGCAGCGAGGAATACGTCTCTAGGCACGTAAGTACCTTCCTGAGAGACATGAGGCATATGGATGACACACTCCCAAGTTTGGTTAGAGGCAGATCCACATGCTGAGGCTCAGCTCCTCTCTTCACAACATGTAATTTGGCCAAAGAGATAAAGGATTGCAGTAATACAGGCAATAAACAGGCAGCCCGAGCAGGAAGATTTTTCACAGGAAATTTTTAAATATGTGTTAACATATATTTCATTTCAAGCAGTGAGTCTAACACGAAGGCAATCCTGTTATTTCTGTTCTGGAAAGCATCCAGTACCCTATAAGCCTTCTAAAAAAGCAGCGTGGCTCAGTCACAGAGGGAGTGTATTAGTGCAAACGGCGCGGATGTTGCTGACTTGGCAATCAGCAAAAACATAACGAGCTCCTTTAACCATGGGAATGGAGCAGCCTTCCCGGAAAGCTGCCGTGCCCGCTGCCCTCCCCATCGATTGAACTGGAGGTGGAGACGTGTGTGGGAGCAGGTGCCTCTGGTGAGAGGTGAGGAGGCTCCCTAAGTCCTTGAGAAATTGATTCAAACTCCGTTTATGACTCTTTTTCTGGAGGCTGACAAACCATCCCACAGGTCCCTCTCCCTCCCTGCCCTGAGGAATGGCTGTTGTTGGAACAGCTCAGAGACAACCCAGTGCCCACCGTGGATGGGATTATATGGATCTGGAAGTCCTAAAGGTCCAGCTGTGTTTGGTGGACCCATAAATCATCTCTTGCCTGCTGCTGTCAACATGCCTGTAGGACCCCTGGCTGGGGTTCAGCAAGATTCCCTCCATCCCAATCTCCCTTTGTGATTCCCACTGTGCCCAGTCCTCCTCCCCTTCTCCCCACCACTGTCACTGCTGCATGGGAGACTCAAATATGGTCACAAACAGACGTGCAAGGCAGCACAGCAAAGCAACCCCAGCAGGAGGGATGGCAACGAGGTGTGTTTGCAGACCAACATGAAAACAGCCCCATGCACCCCATCCCAAACTCAGTGCCTGCTTCCTTCTGCCATGGGGGACATGGAGCTTATTTTCCCTTCTGCCAGGTCCTCCAGCCTCCTAAGCAAAGCCTGGTGTGAGTCCTGGTGCTTTCTCCCGTGCATGCTCACGTACCTCCTGGCAGGCTGATGGGCCCACAGCTCTTCTCTTTGGGACCTGGCTCCTGCATGAAAATCCGCTTGGTGCAGAGTCTCCAGAGCCCGAAATGAGCCGCCTCGCAGGTGGTGGTGTTTTTCTCCACACTGGGGCTGAGCACGGCCCAGTGGTCAGTCACTACGGCTGCGAAGAGCAGCGAGATGCCCACCAGGATCACGGAGAACGTCAGCCGGACCTTCAGGGGTTTGCTCTCGTCCATCCCGCTCCGGAGCGGCGCTCCCGGCGGAGCGCGGCGGGGGATTCGCGAGGGCTCCCGAAATCCTGGCGCATCTGAGTGCCTGGAAATGTCAGCCCCGGGGCCGCAGGCAGCTGCTGGGCTGTGTCAGGAGGCTCCCAGTGCACAGCTCAGCTTTCGGCCCCGTCCCACCCGGCTTGTTTTGGATTCCCACGCCCGGCCGGGCGGGCGCTCGCTGGAGCGGCCGCAGCCGCCGCTCAGGGGCTGAGATCTCTTTGACTTGCAGCATGCCCAGAAATAGGCATTAATAGGATGATTAACTTTTCAGCGGGGTTATAAAAACATCTGTGTTTATAATAGTGCTGGGCCTGAGTTCAGACTGATCCGAAACAGTTTAATAGCCCNGGCCCCTGCACGGAGCTCGGGGCTGGGTGTGCCTCCAGAGCCCAGCACTGCGGCAGAGAGCGATAAAATCGGCCAACTAGTTTATTTTATTATTTATTTTTAGTATAGTTATTTTTATTCTATATTTTTATTATAATTGTTTTTAATTAACCTGAACTATCCTGAGTAGTTGGCGGGGGGTGGTTTGTGGGTTCCATTTGTTTCGGGGGTTTTTTTTGTTTTGCTTTTATTTTGGTTAGTTTTTTTTTCTTTTCCTAATACAAAATCTCTCAAATGCTTGTTTGCTTTCCTATCAACCAGGTTCCCCTCGATGCCTACAGTAACTCCAGCAGCCACCCAACACATCCATTCCTTCTTCCAGAAGTGACTTCTCTTGCCTTGAGCCCAGATTGCTGGGGCTGGGCCAGCCTCTCTCCTTGCCTTTGATATTTCAGCTGATTGTAAAGCCAATTTGATGGTAATGTCAATGCAGAGGCCACTGTGGAGGTGACATTACAATTGTGATGTCAAACTGAGGAGGATGACAGTACCTGAATGTTAAAAGAATGGTTAAAAAAATGCCAGTGGAAAGCTGCAAATATCATTGTGTCAAGATAATGTCAGAGCTACTCCAGTCCTGCTTTATTAACACCCCAGTTTGATGTCAAAATAAAGGTGCAGAAGTGTCAGCTCAAGTTGATGAGGACAATGTGGAGCAAGGAATTAAGGTGTAGGGAGAGCATGGGAAAGGGAGAGAAAAAAAAGAGTAAGTTAAAAGATGTTGGTCTAAAATAACTGTAATTGAAATATGACTTAGAGGGGTTCACGTGTGACAGAGATAGCTTAGACATCCCTGTGGAGCAGAGGGATGTGTGGGCACCCAGGATGGCATCTGGTCCCCCATTCTTGCTGGAATGTGGGAACTGTGGGCAGGAGTGAAGGTACCTGGTGCAAAATTGGAGGGGAAGGGGGCCGGGGAGGGCAGTGGGGACGTGAAGCAAGGCAGGGACCAGGCCCCACAGGCACAGCTGCGCTGGGGCTGGCAGAGATATTAGAGGCTTCCATTTAAGCCAGAACCAAGAGTTCTTATGAAAGCAGAAAGGCCTAAAGGGAGCAGACTTTAAGCCAGAAAAGAAATGCATTAAAGATGTAATGCCTTTTCCTTTGAAGCAGACTCTTGTTAAATTCACTAGACATCAGTCGATCTCAGGAGCCGCATCCCGACTTCAATTCCGTGATGCTGCAAACTCCACAGGTGGAGCAGAGGGAAGTGAATGTGTGTTTGCAAATGTGGGCACAAAGCGAGGCTCTGGTTGCTGAGGCATCAAGTGCTAATGATCCTGCTTTAGACTAATTACAACCTACAAGGACTGCAGGGGTGGGAACTCATTAATTTTTTCACTGGTGTTGGTCTTTGTGCCTCTTCCAGTGTTGGCAAGAATCACACTTTTTGTTCTCATTTAGATCCTTCATTCTGGAGAAGTTCTATGGGTTTGGTTTGGCTTTGAGTTTCTTAATTTCCAGGAAACAACTGAAGTGGAATCAGAAGGGAATAATTGATCCTTCCCTACTGCTGAGTGGAGCTGGGACTGTGAGCAGGCTTCGAAGAGCCCCGGCATGGGCAGCAGTGGCTTCCCAAGCTCACGTTGCTGCAGCTGAGGTGAAACATTGTCCCCAGCCCCTGAAAATGACCTAGTGCTGCCAGCCCATGGGAAAAAAGGGTTTTGTGGGTTATTTGTGGGCATCTGAAAAATGCAGAAGGAAACCAGATTTCTGGAGGAGCACAGGACTAAAGCAAATCCTGGAAGTTCTCTGCATGTCCAGAAGACCATGATACCTAATCCTCTGGGAATGGTTCCTGCAGTCTCCCTGTGTCAGCTGGTAAATATTCACATTTAAAAATCGATATCACATGAAATATGAACAGACTATTAATGAGGACCTGTTGGAAATCAGGGAGGACTGCAATTAGTTGCACTTTAGCAGCAGTGAGTGAGGGACACAATTCTGTTTCTCTTCTGGAGAAAATGCCAAAGGAGGCGTCGTCTGAAGCCCAACTATTGTGTTGGCTTTTTTCCCTGGCAGAGGTGGTGACTTGGCTCTGCTCCCCAGCACTTGCACTCTTCTGTATTTCTCCCAGAGCAGCCTCAGTATCTACCCCAGCCAGATTAACCTCACTCTGTGGTTCCCTGCTTGCAGAACGATGCTCTGCAGAAGACCCTTCCCAGGTGAGAATGACCAGAGAGGGGGAGATGGCACCTGCTCTGCTCTCAGCTCAAATGTGAGTTCAGCAAAGAGCTTTCTTCAAACAGGGGCTCCTCAGTAATATCTGGGCTCCCCAGCTTGCACTGCGCCAGCGTGGTGATGCCACTGGGATCGGGGTGGGCTCAGCACAGCCACTACCCGGGAATGCCACCAGTGGCACCCTCCGAAAGCTCCTCAGTTCTGGGGCTGAGATCATGGAAGGCAAGAGCTAAATATGTGTGTGTGTTTTGGCTGGCTGTTTTATTTCTCAATAGACTCCCACCCCGCTGTACATAGCTGGTCATCCCTGCTGCCCCTGTGACTGATCCACAGCTCCGTGCTCCCAAAATACCGCCGGCCGTGCCGGCTGTGCCGCTGGGGAAAGCGATCCCTGCTCCGGGAGCACGGAGCGCTGGCTGAAAGTCGAGCTGGATTGCAGACAGGTGCAGAGCCTCTCCTTTCCCTTTTAGTTTGGGCACTGCCCATGTCTGTTAGTCTGCTCATTCCAAGGAAATACCAAATCTTCTTTTTTCAGCTACCCGAAGCCTCTCTCTGCTTCCCCCCTCCTCAAACACCACCACTTTTCCCAACACCCCTGTTCATAGCTCCTGGGGTCACCATTTACCCACAGACTCGGGATGTAAATGGGGGAAAAACCTTTATTCCAAGGGAAGCAGCTTTGGGCCTGAGCTTTAAATGGCTTCACTACCGCGTGTCAGAGGCATTTGAAAAGATGAATCCTCTGCCTCCCTCCAGACGTGCCAATTCATCATGAGCCTGGGAGAGGTGGGTAGAGACAGGCAGCCAGTCCTCATCTTTGTAGACAGTCTGGAGGCTGAGGAACTGGGAGGTGAAGTTAAAAGAAGTATTTGAAGAAGAAATGTTGTCTGTGATTCGGGGATGGTTGGGGATGTCTGGGAGTGGGGAGAGGCTGCTCGGCTGCTGACCCGTGTTCGGCACCGCTCGTCCCGCTGGGATTTTGTGGTGGGGATCACAGCAAGGCTGTGAGGAGCTTCAGCACGTGGGGTCAGGCTTCCTTCAGGCAAAATGGGCAAGATCAGGGAGAGGAGGATGCTTGAGGTGAGTTCATAAGAAACCTCAAAAGCTGTAGGAAAGCTCAGGCCCAGGGAGGGCACTTCAGAACACACTGGGTCGTTTTCCTTGAGGGTGGTTTGCAGCGGCCTCTGGCCACCACATCAGGATCAAACTGGGCACTGAAACCACAGTGTGTCTCATATGGGACAGATTTAAGCTGGAAATGAGAAGGTTTTTCTTAATTTCCAACCAAATAACTGGAAATATTGTGAAGATAGCTAGTCTTGGAGATTTTGTGGTCTGTGGGACCACAAGAATAATTTTATCTCCTCTGAAATATTGGCTCCCAGTAACATGGCCAGCTGCAATCAAACAGTGAAAAATGTGAAAAAAGAAATGTCAGCTCAGAGAATTTGGAAATTAAAAATCTATATACCTTTCTCCACACAAAACCAAATACATTTAAAATGGTTTATTGAAAAAGTAAGGATTAAGTACATTATACATGGTTGTGATTATACCAGTAGAACTGAAGCACAGTGGAAATAACACTTTAGAACTGCAGACAGAGATGTAGCCTCAAGGGACGTGATATATTAGCCCTTGTGGATATGTGATCCATACAGAGAGAAAAGGAAATAGAAAAATAGTTTATTGTTAGATGTCTGGGCAGCTGAAGTGATTTCTCCTTTTACTCCTATTGTGTATGAGAAACGAGGAAGAGAGAGCTCATGGTATACCTGAAACTTTGTTTCTTGGAAAATCGAATCTGATCCAATAGCATTTCTTTTTTTTTTAGTTCTGCTGCTACAGTATGTTATATACCAAAAGACCAATTACTGTTAATGATATGGTTTTATGGTATCTGCAGGCCTTGCTGGGAAATGGGGCTCATTTGTTCGATGCTGTCCAGGGAAACCAGAGAGATGTGGAAGAACAGATGATTTTTTTTAAACTATCGCTGAGTGGTTTCAAAGTCTGAGCACAATCTGACTCTGTTCAGGTAGATCAACCATGGAGCAAGACTCTTCATGGGCAGGAATGCTGCAAATTTTTCAGTTTTGTCAGAATCAAAGTTTTCCATGGGAAAGGACTGGGTTTTTGAGGATTTTTTTTATTTTTAAACTGGAATTGTCAAATGAATTTTTTTGGTTTTGGCTTTGGTTGAAGAATTTACTGCACTGCAACTTAACGGCTGAGTTTCAGTTGCAGCCCTTGTCCCACAGGACAAAAGCTCTGGTCCCTGTTATCCCCGTGCCCTTGTTCCCTGTCCAGACCCCATGAGCAGCCCATGATCCCCACTGCAGCTCCATTTCCTGAAGGTGCCTGCTGGAGAAGGAGCAGATGCTCCAGCTTGGACCAACACAGGGCATCACTCTTGAAGAGCTGCTGGGCCCAGCCCTGCCCTGGGGGAGGAGGCTCCAGCAAAGAGCAGCATCCCAAAACACTCAGCAAGACTTTTTTGTGCCAAAAATACTGCACGTGCCTCTGCAGGTCTGAGCTGGGCTGAAGAAAAACCTTGGACTTTGGCTGGAATCAGATGGGTGGTTTGAAGCACATTCACTGGAGAACGACGACTAAAAGAACAAAACCCACGCGCGGAGCAAACCTCACACTGTCCACTTCCAGTTCAAGGTACATGAGTTTAGAGAAACAGCCTATATCTAACTCCTTGTTTTAAAGGGAATGGTTTTATTCTTAATTACAGTAAACACGGATGAGGACTTAGTTCTAACTATTAGTTTATTAACACAGTGGGAAACAAATAGTTCTGGGAAATTGCACTTGAAAAATACATTGACTATAATTAGATGTAAATTAATTAGCACTTAGTATGACACACTAATGAGACAGAAGGTTGGTTTTTTTCATTGCAAACTTCTACTTCTATCATAGCTAATCAAAGTATTTTAATATTACGAAGTCTCAAAAAGTAGGAAATAATTTATTGTTTGAAAGCATAAAGATTCTTGTAAAAAAAAGCTTTCATCAAGAACTTTAATAATTTTAGAACCCTTTTATGTTGTCCTAGCCGAAAAGTAGGTAAAAAAGTTTTCTTTTCTGCCTCTGTTTGAATTTTTTTTAAAAAGCTTGTGTAACATCTTTCTCCATAGTGTGTTGATTCAGAAAGTAGCACAACATTTTCTACTTTTAAATCGTTCCCATCGCTCCATTTGCTTTAGCTCTCAGAGTTCAGAGGTTTGAAAAAAGGATCCCAGCAGAGTTTTAACCTGAATGGAAACTCTTAATGAGCAGGGATGAAGGCTCCAACCCACCTCTGCCAAAATAACAATGTGGCTCTGCCAGGCTGAGGGCCAGGCAGAGCTGAACAGTGACTGGGGGAAGACTCTCGCTTAAAGTTGAGAATTGTGTCTTGGTTCTTGCAAGGAGAGAGGCTTGAGCAGGGTTTATCTGGGGGGAGAGGGGGTTTAACTTGCTTTTTGGGATGTTAAGGCAGCTTCTCCGGGATTTCCCTGGAGGACTTGGTTGCACTAGCTGAAAGCCTCGTATCCAAACCACCACTGAGTCTCTGGCCCTGAGGCCATCGTAGGATAAATTAAGACTAAAGAGGTTTTAACAGTTTGGCTGAGATCTCCCACCACCAGTGACCCAAACTTTCCAAATTATGGATTTTTTCTTGTCACCACTTGCCTAGTCTTCTGCTAGCAAAGATTTTCTGGGCAAAGATGATGGGGATATTCAAAGGAATCTACCGGAATTAGATGCTCCTCTCTCACTGCATCTAATTCATCTGAGGGGAATCGGGCACCTCATTCTCATATGGCTTGGTCGAGTGGTCACTAAAATCAGCATGAGTACTATTAAATTAAATTACTTTTGAGTCAGGCCCTCGAGCTTTGAGATCCAAGCCTAAGAGTAAAAACTGAAAGCAGGAATTTATAAGGAAAAAAAAAATATTTCAGACTCTTTTAGAAACATACAGAAGCAAAGGGTACAAATTAGTTCCCTCCTTACGTGATGCATAGAGTTTGCTGTGGGCTCTCTGCACGTAAGTAGAGGCATCATTACAAAATAAATTAAATTAGGTCGAACCACCATTTCCATCTAAAAGCAACTACACCTTGCACCATGCGGCACTTAATTCATAATAAAAAGAGTTTAATAAATATCTCATAAACGGTGATTTTTTTTTTTTGTTGTTTTGTTCTGTTTTAAAAAATACAAAGTTGTCATCTGCTCTGTTAACACGCGGCTCCCGTTGCTGCGGGAATTTCGCCAGTCCGGGCGCGCGAGCTTCTCGTCAGCTGACGCACGTTGCTCGGAGATCTTCGTTTCCAGTAGCGTTAGTGTTGCACTTGTGAAGCAGTAAGGAAATAGGAACGCGGTCGCAGGGGAGCGGCGGCTCCGCGGCTGCCCCGGCTCAGCCCTGCTCCTCGCCTCGCTCTAGGAAGTCTCTAGGGGCTCCTGACAGCCAGCACTCAGCACCTTGCCGGATCAGGCACTAGGGCTCGTCAAAATGAGAATTCAAGTTTTCTAAACGTTAGGCAAGAAATGATATTTGCAAAGATGCTCAAGTCCCACCTACTTTAATCTTTTCCCTTTCTAGGTGTTTCAAGACGCACCCACCCTCTGCTCCTCGGCCTGCATTGCCCCAAGGGATGCCTTACCCCAGGAATGGGAGACCCCCTTCCCACCCCATCAGGGAGTCTGTAATGCTCAGTACGTGGGTGCTGTACGGTTTCAGTGGCACAGGTCAGTTTTAGAAAGTGTTGCCTTCAAAAATATTTTCTTTTTTTTTCTTTTTTCCTTTTTTTTTTTTGAAAGAGGCAAAGCTTACTCCATGTCAAAGGAAAGTGGCTCACTTGATGAGTAGCTCATATTCATCCTTGGGCTTGGTTATAAATTATATTTGCAAGTTTGTATTAAGGGATCTCAATATTAGAAAAAAAAAAAGTCGTACAATAATTTTTCTGTAATCCTTTAAAACACACTGGTGGCCAGTCCTTTGCAGTTTCTCCAAGACTGTGTACACACTACAAAAGTGCAGGAACATGAACTGCCTTCATCTCGTGACACCAAGAACGGAAATAAACGAACTCCAAATAGCTTCAAAAAAAGCTACGAGCGTGTAAATATCTTTATGTTGGTCCAGAGGATCTCCACTTGCTACCTCAACACATGCCACAATTAAAGAGGTGAGAGGGTATTTTAACATCGCTCCTGACAGATCCATTCTGTTTGGACATCTCTTCAAAAAGCACGAGGAAGGAAGGTGCTTCAAACAGGCGTCGTTCTCCTGTTGACCATGTTCACGTGGAGTCCTTCCTTAAACTCCTTCTGGAGGAAGTTGTGGACCTGCAGGAAGCTGGCTTCTTGGTCTGCGTTGTAGCTGGCAGCCGTGGTAACCTTCAAAGGCTCCCTGGAAAGGGTGTACATGGAAATTTCGTTCATGGGGATGGTGCCTGCTATCTTCATGCCAACCGGAGAAATGTCCCTGGATGGAGAAGGCTCCGTGGATCGGGAGCTGGATCTGGACCTCCGCCTCCTGTACCTATAGCTTGGCATCCTGGCATAAGGAGAACTGGAAGAAGTCTTAAGGAATTCCCTCTTGGTCTTAAACCTCAGCTCTTTGTTCTTCTCGATATAAATGTTCACAGCCAGAACACCTATGGTTTCGGCCACAATAAAAGACAAGGCTCCAAAATAAAAAGACCAACCATAGTTGTAATGGTTCTTTTTGTCCTCATCTCGCTTGTCACTTGGGTCACCTGCATTGCTCGATATGTAGACAATGATACCTATGATATTACTTAGACCTAGAGGAAGAAAAACATAAATCAGTGGTTATGTGGCTGGGGAGATAAAATTCAAGCCACGTTACTTTCCGGACCTGAATGGTTCTAAGACTGGGAAAAGGAAATTTTATTATATTTATTTACTCTTCCATTTATCTCAAGGTTTCATTTATTCCTGAAAAACAACCAATAGATCAACATATGGGTCACGTGTGCTCACATGGATCCCAAAATACTCAGCAGGACTTCTTCCCATCTCTTCACTGCCACAGTGGGAAAGAAGAAGCATATGGGAGCTTGCTAATATTGTTAGTGGGATTCTAACATCCAGAAGAATGATAAAAATACATTTGGAGCTCAGGGCTATGGCTGTTCACCTTGATCAAGATAAGTTCTCTTCCACCTTGCTGAATTTTCATCTAAATGCAGCATTGCTTAATCCAGGCTTCAGGGAGAGCTATTAACAAGGGGGCTGACTCTCTCAGATGTTTCTGGTATGAAAAACAGGTTCACCTATCAGAGGTGAAAGTTTTCTGCCTCCATACTGAAAAAAAAAGGCCCTAGGTATAAGAGATGCCTGATTCATGTAATGTTTAATATATTTTAAGTAGTGTCAAACATGCTTGTTACTGAATTCCACTTCCTTCTGCAGGAAAACCAAAAGCTTTTCTAGAATATACTTATTGTAGGGCTTCAAGAGCACAGTTTTTTCTTGAGAAATTTGCCTGGTGTGGTGTCATTAATGCCCTCAGTCCAGGAAAGGGGTGCAGGGAAAGCACTGCCAAGGAGCTTTTCCACAGTCTTTTCCAGTTGAAAAAGGCAGCATTTCTTAAGAACTCAATTTCAACAGAACATACCTGCTGCAACAAAGAGAATCCCAGCGCTGAGAATAATGTTGTTTTTGCTGTTGTAAATCCTTCCTGCTCCGACACAGAGTCCTCCCAGCAACAGCAAAATTGTGCTTAGGATGGGGAACACGCTGGAGGCACGGACAATGCCTGGAGGGAGACAGGTAGGAAAGGGAGAGAGACAGTAATCATTTCTGATGCCTCCTCAGGTGCAAGTGTGGAGATTCGAGTCTCAAACCCCCTGTTTTTTCCCTAAAATCGTTAAAAAGAATGATTTAATAGAACCAGAGAATTGTTAAGGTTGAAAAAGACCTTTAAGATCATCAAATCCAGCTGTGAAACCAGCACCTCTGCCATGCTTAGCACTGAACCATGTCCTTGAGTGCCACATCCACATGTTTTTTGAACGTACTCGGGGACCGAGCACTGTTCCAGTGCTTTATAACCCTTTCAGTGAAGAAATTTTCCCTAATCTAACTTATTATTACTTTTTTGTTCCTTTTTGCTAGAATTATCACTGATTCTGCATTTCTGGGCACGGTTTTGGGACGACGAGGCCATGAGGTGGTCAGTGTGACAGAGACTCTCAACTGAGTGGCTTCAGTCTTTTGAGCTTTCTCCCAGGAAGTCCAGCGTTATTGGCATTTTCTGATGCCACCGTGTGCACAATATTTCTGGCAAAGCATGAGGTAAGTGGCAGTAAGACCCAGCATCATGCAGGGAGCAGCAGTGAAAAATTCATGATCTGGTTATGAACCCTACGACGTTTGGGACAGCTGGAGCAGACGGATCTGTTCCGTGGTGCACGCACAAGGTGAGCAAATTACAGCTCTTGAAGTCAGCAGCATCCATGTTGCCAGCAAGCACAGCTAATAACCCCTTCTTCTTTTGCTGGATATTAAGGACATCGAAACCTTTCAGATTTCTAAGGAAGGAATTTTAACAAGTGTGTCTTAGATGTTTGTGTTTAGTTTCCTGACAGCAAAGTAGTCATTTAAAATTCTGTATGCTTCAGTCCATTCACCAGCGTGGGCTATAAAATCCCCTACAAAAATATTAAAACACCACTTCAAGCCAGCTTTCAAAGTCGGGTCACAAGAAGACAGAGCAGCAATCGACAGGGAAGCAGCAGGGAGGGAACAAAAGGGCTGAGAAAAAATAAACAAGCATGAGAAGAGAGATATCTGTATTGTAAAAACCAAAGGGGTAAAAGCTGGCAGGGGTTCCTGAAAGGCAGTGAGGAACCGAGTTTTATTGCTGTAGAGAGAGGATTTTTTTTTTTTAAGAAGGGGAGATAAGGTGTTGAATACTGCTGTGGAAAACAGGATCACCCTGAAGCCGGGGGAAGGCGAGGGCACGGAGGGGAGCCCTGGCAGGGCAAGGGGTGCCAGGCTGGGGGCATCCCAAGGCGAGTGAGAGTCAGAGGCTGCTGTCACAGTGCCATGGAAACCCCACAGCAGACTGGGAGGCCACGGGCACCCCAGGGCTGAGTGAGTGGAGAGGAGAAAACGCCGTCTGGGCCGCTGCGGTGCCGTGAGCGCCGCGGTCTCTCCGGGCGCATCCTCCTGGCTGCCACGCACGGCGAGCGGCGCCCGTTTCCCCGGGAGGAATGGGCGGATGTTCCAGCTGCTGCTTTCTCATTGTGCTCTCGATGGCCGTGGCGTTCCCGGCTCAGTGAATCGCTTCCTAACGATTCCCTGGTGCCTGGTGGCAGAGCTCCCAGTGGCTGCGGGAGGGACGGGGCTGGGGGTGCCACACCAGCACCGCTCTGTGTGCCCCGCACGGCCCCGGAGCCCCCGCTCGGCCCGGGCCTCGGCGGGAGGGTGCCGACACAAACCCAAAAAGGCAGTCCCTGCCTGGGAAGCTTCTGCCTGTATCGAGCTGCAGCAGCGAGAAAAGCCCGTCCCTTCCCAAACTGGCAGCGTCGCTGCACGTGTCCTTCCCAGATGGGGCATTTTCCAGCCGGATCTGAACCCGGGCCAGGCGGGTGCATTGCTATTCAGACAGCGTCTTGCAGGAACTGCCAAATCCAAGTGATGTGGGTGGGTGTAAGGTCTCTGGTCAAAGCCTGTTGAAAGGTGAGAGCTTGTTCCCTCGTCCTGGGTGTACCCCCACGTGTGTGGTATGAATTAACAGCACTTTGGCTTTTGGGTCAGTTTTTACATTAGAAAAAGATTTAAAGTCAGTCTCTGCTGCTGGACATTAAGGCACCCCAAATCTCTGTCTGTTTGTGCCCTGGCTAAAGGCTTAAAATCTCCTGTGGCACTCCCTTTCTGGATGTTGTTTCCTGTACTTTATGGTCATGCTGTTTATAATGATTCCAGTTAATCAAAGAGCTTTCCCAAAATGCTTCAGTGATATCATTGAGAGGAACTTGTCAGACATGCCGAATATAGGGGGTGGGTTGTTCTATTTGTACTAATAATCTCCAGAGATAATTTTTCTATAGTAGGTAATTAATGCGGAGAGAAACAAAACACACAGTGTTCTCTTCCCGAAAAACTCCACAGTATATTTTTTCTTACAAAGTGTACTTTTAGCTCTGAAATTTCAAAGGAAGCTCATGAGGTACCACGTAGAATTTACATATGTCTCCTGATACTGGTAATAAAATGACAGCACATCAAAAAACATTAAGGCAATCTGGTTTTTGCTTTCTGCCTGGCTTTTTCTCCCCCCTTGTTTACCGTCCTGTCGGTTTGCATCGCCGGCTGCGCACCGCTATGTGCGGTGACACCTCCTTCGGTGGAGCCGCGGCGCTGCTCCTCCCATGGGGCTGCAAACCCTGCTCGGCTCGGGCTTTTAATCTCCAGAAAGGCAAGAGCCGAGGGAATGGCTTTGAAAAGAGGATGCTCTAACATGCAGGCAAGGAGGGCACCAGAGTGTAGCGATGCCCCTGAAACGGGGTCCCCCTGCTCAGAGCAGCAGAGCCCCGACACCCCCAGCGCACAGGGAGGATGAGATCCCCCTTCTGCAGAGGGAGAGGTGCCTGTGCTTCCTGTGACGCTGGACGGGAGCAGCTCGGGTTTTGTGTGCCCGAAGGAATGCGGGAGAGGAGGGAAGCAGGAGCCGAGGGAAGCCGGGGCGCGGCTGCCGCCGGGGATGCGGCGGCTCGGGCCCCGCGCGGGCTCAGCGTGCGGACAGCGGGACATCTGCTGCTCGCCGGGCCCTGCACAGGCACGAGAGGGGGACTTCTTCAGCCACGCAGATTGACGCGTGCTGCCCAGGGGAAGGTTCAATAGGAAGGGTCTTGTTTGAGCTCCTCTGCACGTGCCAGTTGTCACCGCGCTGTCGTTCGCTTGGTTTTGCAGGGAGCAGCTTGAACACCAAAGGGCAAAATCCAAACTCCTGCCTCTACCCACACCCTGGACCAAAGCCTCTCCTAAAATCAGTCATTTTTGCCACTGATTTCCATGAGGTTTTGAACCAGGGTTCGATCCTGCTAGCACTACAATGTTTGCATTTCTCTGAAGCCCGAATTAAATTGGGGACTGTGGAAGAGGCTGAGACCCCTCACGCTGCTCTTTCAGGAGCACGAAATACATGACTGTTGGTGCCTTTGTCTAAGCCAGGCAGGAAAAATAAGGATTAGTCCCAACATGTCCCTCTGAGAACCTGTGCCAAGAAATGGCCAGAAATAGTGGAGAATGATATGGAGCCAGTAGACTGCAAAGGTGTTGCAGAGGGCAAAAACAGGATGGAAGCTCTCACGTCCCTTTGAAACAGGATGCAAATATCCTCCTGCCTTAGACAATGATTTGGTCCCTATTACATATAGGTATGAGCTCATCTCCTCTGGATTTAGACACGTAACCTTTCAGTAATCTCTAAATCAACTGTATGCATGGGAAACTGCAGTTCTTCTTACGAAAGTTAAAGCCAAGGAGCCTTGTCTCCGTGCAGACTCTGTGAAGTGAGCTCTGCTCTGCGGGGGAGACACCAGAGGCTGATTTTGCAGAAGACATAAAGGGTTGGACCAACTTGTTTTTAAGATCTGTACTTAGTCACTTTTGCAAACAGCTTTTAGGAACACCCGTCACAAGCACACTTACAAACAATTTACCAGTCTCATGTCTTAATGTGGAGCTGGAGACTGTTTTTCCCAGTTCTCACTTTTCTCCATATAAAGAAGGCAAAATGTGCTTTTATCAAGATGCTACTTAATTCCTCTTTCCTTTTACTAATGATGTTTGTTTCCTAAAGCTGACTTGGCATCAATTTAACATTAGGTCCAAGGCTTTGTATGAAAGATAGATGCAGCTGTGCTCACACTCTGCCTTCGCCTGAGCTCTGAAATCGTGTCACCCGGGTGCTATGACTGATCTAAATCGACAAGGGCAAAGAGGAAGAAAACATCTGGGCTTTCTGGTGAGGCAAACTTTTCGGAGATTTTTTTCCTTCTTCATGTCTTAGCAACTAGAAGTTGTTGCCCAGAAGTGAGCAGAAGGGCAGAGTGGTTCTCTAAGTGGTGTTTCAGGTAATTAATATTGTAATTGAGGAGCTCTCTGCCTTGCCAGCAGCGCTGTTCTCCGCTCCCTGATTTCCCAACACCTTGTGAGCTGCAGTTCCTCTCCCTGGGAAAGGGCACTGCTTTCAGCTTCGCTGCTCAGCTCTTTTGTTCAGAAGGAACAACAAGGCAAGAAGTCCTCTGGGGAAGGGGAATCCAACTTCAGCTTTGCAGGTTTCACGATTGGGTTCCAAGCCTTCCCATCAGCTGAGAGAATGGTCATGTGGAGGAGGTGAAACAGTTGCCCTTATTTCAAGCACCAGGCTGGTGGATGAAATCCCTTCTGGGGGGAATTACATGCCAGCACGGAGCAGCAGTGGCTGGCTGGCCAGGCTGGGATTTTGCTGTTAGCTGCAGAAATTTCACCTTCTTTCCTACAGTGCAGTAATTTCACTGTAGGGGAAGGTGGCTCAGCAGCTGTAAAGGGTTGGGTTTAAGCATTAGGTAAAGCTTCCTAATGGGCTGGAACACACTCCTCAAACCTGTTTTGTTACACTAACCCTATAAATACTCCCTCGGTAAAATACCCTCACCAATCTGGGCACGATAGCTGTAGTTTTAATTTGAAAATTTGCCATATGATGTTTAGAGAATGGACACCAAAACCATGATCATTCTCCTGGCTGAAGCAAACCCTTGGAAAAAATCCTTGAAACCCTATGGCAAGAGGGTTGGAACTAGATGGTCTTTAAGGTCCCTTCCAACACAAACCATTCCACGATTCAATGACTCTATGAAATTGGTGTTCCCCAAGGATGATGGTTGTGTCAGCTGCAGCATGAACTGGACATGTGCTACCACTGGGCTGTGCAACCCAGTTTGGGCCAGTCTGGCAGTGAGTAAAACTGGGATTGCTCTCTACAGAGGAGACAGCCAGGGAAACCTCTCTGGCCACATCTGCGTGTCAGGTATCACTGCTCACTTACGGAGAAGGTATTCGGAGCTGTCGTGGTCGTAGTCATCGTCTTCAGGGAAGTGGTTGATTCGGAAACAATGTCCTTTGTAGATTCCTAAATGAAAACAAAGCAAACAGAACCCCTAAGGAACAGAACCAGGTAAATGTGCTTTTTTTACCCTGTCAAGAAACCACCTCCAAAGTAATGAATTTTGGGCAGATTGGGCTGAAGGAAGGGACAGCCAGGATTCCTGGGCCCTTTCCTTCAGCCACTTATATCGTTCTCTTGAGTTTTTTAATCTCTAAGTGCTTCACTTTATCAGTGCCGTGCTTATCTTACAAGCATACTGAGTTTGCAAAGCTTCTTTTTGCTCCCAGAGTGCCTGTCACGCTGGGTCCCTGCTCCATGGCTGGGGCACCAAGTGCCAATCTCGCTGCCATCACCCTTCCCATCTCATCCCAGTGAAGTGTAGCCTTCCTTTATCAGAGCTGGTAAACGCTGAATTGTCTGAGGCCTCTTCAATTACTCTCTAGGCTGTGAAAACAAGTCCATAAATCTCTTCCTGCTGCAGTTTAAGCCCATATGTCCCACTCAAGGTTGGCTCAGCTTTTAATGGCATATTTGTTTAGTTAACTGGGAGCCTGTGCACTAATTCAGGGCACAGTGTGCACTCCTGATACCTGGAGGGACAAATCTGGAGCTGGCTGGATGAACCCCTCGCTCGACTGAACAGCTCAGCACTTTGTCCACGTAGGTAAAGCTTTCCACGAGCATTTTGTGCTCTTTCTTGTCACAGTTACCCATAGTCTGAGCTGGAGTTGGGTTGCTGTGGCACAGGGAGCTACACGGGGACCTCTCCCCAGAGAGCTTCCTGCAGGAGTGAGCCCTGAGCTGTGATTGTGCCGTGGTGCTTTCATTATTCATTAACCAGCGCTCTCCTGCTTGGGAACACATCACCCAGGCTGAGTTATCCCTGCACAGGAGCCTCGGTGCTTACGGCTTGAGCTGGCAGAAGGATTTAAAACCCATCAGTTAATACTGCTTTAACAGAAGCACAGCTGCAGTCTGTAGGATATAAATGTGGATTTATTTCACTACCTATTACCAATGATTACAAAGATCTCAAAAGAATTACTAATCCGGAGGATTTAAATTGCACCCTGTGAGTGTCAGCCGCAGGTTTGCTGCTACAGCGCATTTAATTCTTGCAGTAAATGATGTATCGGCTCTAATTGCAGCAGCGGCTCAGGCTTTCTCTGCACAGCACTTCAAAGGCTGGGAACAAGATGTAAGTGGCTCATGTCACATCTGGAAGTGACACACCTGTCCTGGCTGCCAGGTGGGGAGAGCACTTCAGCTGGGACTGCTCCTGCTGAGCCTGTGTGCCCGAGCACCCCTGTGCTGGCCATCACAGGGTCTGCTGCTCCTCATGGCTCTCGGGCAAGGCAATCCAAAACTCAGGTTTTAAAGATCCCAGTGCCTATTTTCATGGCAGCTCATGCAATGGAACTGAATCATTCCCAGCATTACAGAGCCTCTGAGACTGGATGGTCATTTCATTGAGTCTCTCCATTAAGGTGTGCAATTTACAGGAAATACATTCAGAGTGTGATTTTTATCTTCTCTATTTATTAAGGAAAAATATCTAAATAATCTTCCCATCCTAATTTTCTGTGGAAATAGGCTTTTCAATGACTGTGCTTGTGTGTGTATGGGTGGGGCCATCTCTCAGTCTGTACACACTTCTCTGTCTGTAGGTTTTGTATTTTGTGTCCTTCTCACACTGACAGAAGGCAGAATTAGATGGGGTATTAGGAAGAAATTCCTCCCTGTGAGGGTGGTTGCCCAGAGAAGCTGTGGCTGCCCCTGGATCCCTGGAAGTGTTCAAGGCCAGGTTGGACGGGGCTTGGAGCACCCTGGGATTGTGGGAGGTGTCCCTGCCCGTGGCAGGGGGTGGAATGAGATGGGCTTTAAGGTCCCTTTCAACCCAAACCATACCATGATTCTATGATTCTCCAATAAATGTTAAGGTAATTGGTTGAATTTATCCAGAGCTGATATAAAAGCAGAAGTATCCCAGGTCACCGAGCTCCCGGTGCAGACAAGGAGATGCCTGAAGGAGAGAGCTCCATGCCCCCACCACCGGCTCCTTTCGCACGTTCACAGAGCGCGGACGTGGCAACAGCCCAAACAAACACCTCAGCTCCAAAACTCACTTAACAGACAAGAAGTCTGCAAGACTGAAACGTTCCCCAAGCCACTTGAGTTGCAGCACTGATGGACTGATGGAGGGGTTTGGGCTCTGTAAGATGGCCCAACATAATTAAACTGCTGAGTGAAATGGGCCCCTCAGCAGAGCTTTCACAGAGGCCATGAAGCCTTTCCTTCCACCAGGGGCTGGAATGCACCAGCAGGACAGCAGTGATGAGACCTTCATTTCCTGGCCCTTATATTTAGAACCTCTCACATGAAAGAGTATTAGCAAGACTAGCAGAGGTAAAAAATGGGATAACCCCACCTCCCCCCCCCCCCCCCACAAAAAAA
>VWZW01001414.1:554785-575769 GCA_013397115.1 Edolisoma coerulescens | reverse complement strand
CCAGCCCTGCCTGCATCCCAGCCCTGCCTGCATCCCAGCCCTGCCTGCATCCCAGCCCTGTCTGAATCCCAGCCCTGCCTTCATCCCAGCCCTGCCTTCATCCCAGCCCTGCCTACATCCCAGCCCTGACTGAAACCCAGCCCTGTCTGAATTCCAGCCCTTCCCGCATCCCATCTCTGCCTGCACCCCAGCCCTGCCTGGCTGAGGAGCTGGTGCCCCTTCCTGCCAGAAGGCAAAGGGATGCATAGCCACTGCCTGATGAAAATTAAAAGCCTTAAACTTCTAATTCCCAGGACTGATTTAAATTATTACAGCTAACAAATGACGTAACACATAAAAATGGAGATGGCTACCAAATAGATCCGTTTAAATGAACACATGCAGAAGAGATTCCATTTGGCTCCTGCACCTGAAACTTCCTATTTCCTAATGCAAACTAAGCAGTGACAAATAAAAATGAGGCTGCAAAACCAGCATGACCTCTTTAAGCTTTAATTATTCATGAGAACTGTTTTCTTCTCTGCTGAGATTCAGAGCAACACATTTATGCGGGTTCCTCTCAGGTTTATGGAAGACGTAAGTTCCTTGTTACACCAGCTAATAAATGCAACTAAACACAATGACCCAACAATATTTGTAGAAACAGCATTTGGGAAAATGTGTTTAATGAATCAGAAGAGCCTTAATCTAGTCAGTCTTGAAAAGCAAAACATATCATGCGAAATTACCATGCACCAAAGCACAGACTCATAAATATTTTATTGCCGAGATTTCTGAGTTTACTTTCACTATTTCAGAATTGTGTTTTACTATGAAATGTCTCTACCTGCACAGGGGAAGGATAGTGGTGGTGGGAGCTTTGAGCAATCCAATTTGGAATCTCAGAATTTGCTTTAAATAATGTATCTGAGAGTCCCAGGCCTCACCATCATCAGGCACATCTGCCATTGTAACCAGAAATGCTCATTGCCTTTTGCTGTCCTAGGATGGCATGGAAGCAGCTGGGAATGTTTACAACTGGGAGGAGAAAACCAAAACATTTTCTTTTTGGTGGGAAGAGTGGACAAAAGGCAAGTCCCCTGTGCCCAGTTGTGGTGGCTGTTGTGCCACTGACTCCTTCCCCCTCAGCCCTTCATGTTTCTCCCTGCCCTTGTATAACAACATCTTGGGGACCAGATTCCCCCCTGAGTTTTGAAAGCAGGGGAGGACCAGTTTGTCACCCCCTTGGTGAGACCTCCTGACAGGTCCACATCAGGAGTCGGGCAGCAGCTCCGACTGCCCGGGAATGCTGCCATGCCCAGGGGGAGATTTACAGCTCCTCTCCCCTTCAGACACCTCGTATGGCATGATGCAGAGCTGACAGCTCCTCATTCCCAGCTAGTGCAACCTCCTCTTCCTCCTCAGGAGCCTGGGTGGGCTGTTTGGGGCCCCTCAGGCTGAGTCCCCCCAGGGCACTGTCCCTGCTGCGGCCCTGGCAGACGGGCAGAGGCAGCCAAAGGGCAGCTTTCCAAAACCCGCTTAACGGGGCCATGCTCTGGTACTTACTCAATCTTTACAACTCAGTGATATGCTGCCAATATATTTTTGCCAAGGAGACAAAAATACGTCTCTTCTTCCTACTCCCCCAGCCTATGAAAAATCTCAGTTGTGTGCGCGAAGAGACGCTCTGTGTGTGTGTATATGTGTGTATATTTAGAGGGGGGAAAAATAGAGTTTCTGTTAACTTATTTTCCAGTTGAAAGTCTGCCTTGTAGCCAGGGAAGCACTGTTTTCATTGGTTATAACTTTGGGCAAAAAAGCCTTACTTTGTGCTGAGCAGAAATGGCAGCGAGGGCAGTGGGAAATGGGAGCACATCCTTTGACTTCTCCATGGCCTGTGTTCTCTGCTCGAGGATGGATGCGTGATGGCTTATAAATGATTTGGGGATTTATGGGTCAAGCAGCCCTATATCAGCAAAGTTGCCTAATAATCGGCAAAGAAGAGAGGCATAATCCTTGCAAGGTGGTGGGGTTCAACTCCCCAAGGGCCAGAGAGACTCCAGGTATTCCACATGTTAACTAAGACTCTTCCACCTAGCCGTGGTTTGGAATTCTGGCTTTGTTTTCTGAATGATTGGGGTCCTTTAAAACCACCTCGTACAAAAAGGAGGGACTGGAGGCTTTTTCTCAGCTCCCCAGCAACTTCGCAAACTACACGTTCCAAAAAGGTGCATTCCTTTTTCCTCCTTTCCCTCCCTTTCCCCCCAGACCTTGCATGACTTCAAGGCATCAAATGTTAATGAAAGTTTGCCAGGCTTCAAGGGCTGTGAAATGGAAGTTAAAAATCCTGCACTATAGGACGGCTCTAAAAATACTCAGTCATGTTGAAACATCACCCGGCTCCAGCAGCTCTCCTGCACCCAGCGCTGCCGATGCAGCAGGGCTTTCTCTCCCAAATAAGCTCTGGACAAAGTTTGGCTGGTGACTGTGGATTACTTCTGCTCTACAGACCGGAATCACTGGGTTATGGCCAGCAAACACCTACTGGAGAGTGAGGATCTGCCTCGTTGTTTAACTCTTGTGGTGCTGCCAGGGCAGTGCCAGCGCCCTGGGAGGGATGTGCCGTGCACTCCTGCACTGCTGACTCCATCCAGAGCACTCAGAGATGTGATGTCCATCCCTCAGGATGAGCACGGCCCCAAACATCAGCCCTGTGGGTTGTAAAGGGGAGGTCTGATGTCAGCCCACTCAGCATCAGGGTCCAGCTCCTGCGCTCTGCTCTTCAGTGTCATTTGTTGTCCAGGGCGCTGGGGTTTGTAGGCTGAGCTTTGACTTTTAGGCACAGCATCACCTAAACCCCTCTGCAGACCTGCTCCTGCGGGCTCTGGAGTAGGAGAGCCATACCCTCATGAGACATCAGTGTTTTTCTGCAGCAGCTCCCCACAATCCTACCTGACATGTCCTGCTAACCTGCAAATACACCAGGGATTCCTTCATGGACTTCTGGGGGGCTCCAGCAGAGATAGTCCCATCCCCTTGTGCTTTAAATGTGTTTTTTCTTGGATTTTCTTTCTAACAGTGCTCTCACAAGTGGGAACCTGGGAGCTGCTTTTCCCACACCACAGCTTCCTTTCTCTTCTCAGAGAAGAGCAAAATCCTCCCTCCCCCTGGAGCAAACGAGGAGCCTGAGCACCATGACTCGGATGGTGAATTGAAGCCCAATCCCAACACGGTACCTGAGCCGTTCCCATCACAGGAGGAGCCATGGGAGGCTGTGACAGCTGCACCTCTGAGTCACAGAGCTCGATGAGCCCCTGCTCCCAGGGGACAGCACTTTGCCCTTGGCCTCCAGTGACTCCAAGCTACGGCTCAGACCTCAGTGAGATGTCTGCACCCCAAACTCTGGCCATTCCCTGATGAACCATGCCCAGGAAGGGACGAGGAACACACAGAGGGTGTCCCCAGCCCACAGTGCCTGACCCAAGGCAGGGTATGTGGTCCAGGTGTGTGTAGAAAGTTTTGTGTCCCCAGGCCTGGCCATGCTCCAGCCCTGTGTGAACACATTGCACAGGCTCAAATCGCTATTTTTGAGTCAGTCACTAGAAATAATTCATGTATGTGCAAGTTAAAATTCTGCTTAAAAATTACCCTCTGCCTCAGAAACCTAAAACCTGAGACATCTACAGAAGTAGATGCTGAATTTCATTTTACAAGGTTCTTCCCAGCTGTTACGGTAACCTTAGAACCTCATCCTGCATTTCTTTACTTTAAGGATCTTTTTTCATTCAAATATCTCCAATTTTAGTGCTGGCAGGAGCAGGGGCAGGTGCAAGTGTTGTGAAGAATCTGCGCCTTTTACTGGACTAGATAAAGTCTTGCACCAAACACTGAGATCCATGGTATTTCTTAAAGTGAAAGTTCAACTAATAAACATTCAACTTTTAAGGACTTAAAAATAAATTTCTAAATATGTCACTAATTTATTTGACGGTGGTATGAACCAAGGTTTTGGAAAGCTCAAGGTGTAGGTTTGTGTGTGTTAACTGTGAGCAACAGTGCAAAAGGAAAATGCTTTTTCATCCATATGAGCTTCTGTAAAGTGTGTTCTATTCTTAGGAGAGTAAACATAACATAAAAAAAATGTAATCATTTAAACCTTGCAGGAAAAGAGGCAGGAGTGATGGGAAGCTTGGAAATGATAAATGTATGAATTTATTCCACTGCCACTGTGGGGTTTTAAATTAGTTTTATTTTTCTTTTATTTCTTCTTGTTGACAAGCAGGGCTGCACTGCTCTACAGATCTAATGTTTACAGATAAGGAAATATTGAAGGTCAAAAATTCTATTCTTAGTTATTCTTGTATAAGGTAATCTCCTTGTGCTGGTGACAATGCAGTGATCTCATGTCGCCATGGGTACCTGAATCATGCCTGTCGAACAGCAACATTCTCCATTCCCATCCCCTCCCCTTAAGTTCTTACGTAGAAAACCCAAAGATATCTCCAAGAAGAGCTTCATGTGTGATGCAAATGATGGACTGGAGCAAACACTTCCCTTTGAGAGTGTGCACTGTGCCAGTACCTGCCTCATGCACAGCTGGGGTGAGGAATCAGTCTGCATTTGACTGTGACCAGGAAGAATCCTGCCAGGAATGCAGGCGGAATCCAATGTGTTACTAGTGCTCATTTAATGCCTGCAAATGGACATCAAAACTGGCAAATTCAGACGGGCAACTTTGTCCCTCAGATGGGTCACTTTGTCCCCATGGCACCCTGGGCCAGGGGGATGCACAGCAAACTGAGCTGAAATCCAGATTATGGGGGGAGAAGCGAGACCAGCATCTGCCCACAGCAGAGCATGGCAGGGACGTGGCAGGGCAGCACAGAAGTGTGGTGAAAAGGAGGTGAAAAAAAAAAAAAAGAGAAACATTAATTATGTCTTCCCATGTCTCTGGAGGTTCAGCTCAGTGCTCTAATACCCACTGGATGTAGCTTTCCTTGACAGTTTTGTAACATCTAAAGGGAAGAAAAGAAACCAAAGAGGAAGCAAAGTGTGGGGGCCTTGGTGGTGACAGGGCTACAGCTCTTTGAATGCCAGCTCTTCTCCCTGCTGCAGCACGCAAGCTTTTGGTCTCTGCTAAACCGAGCTTTGAGCCGATGTGGATGGATCAGGCACATGAAAGAGCAGCTGCAACAGTTCCTAGAGGCTGACAGCAGGGCTGTGGATCAGGACTTCTGCCTTTTCCTATAGCGATGGAAGGGTCTGAAGTCTAAATCTGGGTCTTTGTGCTCAAAGTCTTGATATAAACTTATTTTATAGGGAAAAAAGAAACCCACAACAAGAAGTAAAAGAATCCTCTCTGGGAAGGGGGATTGAGCAGTGTGAGCTGTACATTCTTCTTAATATCAGGATTCCCTTTTTATTAGACCATTTCTGACCCCAGCAGTGTGCAGCAGGCAGGAAAACCAGGTTGGACTTGCAGTTTCTGGCGACAGGACAGAGGAAATCAGATAAACCAGCTTGTACCTACCACCTTGCTGTGAATTAGGGCTGTCCTTGTGTTTCACTTTTGTACAATCAATTTTCAGAATAAGAGCCTTTCTTCTGCACGGCCAAGGGGTTTAATTCAACACTGTAATAAATGGCCAGCTAACAATGGGCCAAACTCAGCTTGGATGTTGCTCTAGTTAATTAAGAAGAGTAGCATTGGGGCTAAATTTGGCAAGGAGTGCGAAGTGACTGCCTTCAGAGGCAGGGAAGAAAAACCCTTGCTTAGCTCACTGCATCCAGCTCTTCAAATGCAAATTAACCTGTCAACATCTGCATGCAGCCACCCAGGACAGCTGCAAAAAGGAGCTCCCTGCACCCAAAAGAAGGGCTGGAAATGTTTAGTTCCAAACAGCTATTTTCTAAAATAATTTCTAGTAAATAAGAATACATTTAAAGTGGTAAACTGAGCATCTGCTGCATGAAATGAATGGAGGACAGCATGTGAAAAGAAACATATGTCAAGTATGCACTTCAGATGCATTGACTACTTGCCTCCAAAACAGAGAGAATTTAAACATATTTGCAGCAAACACCAAAAAAAATTTGCCTCTGCAACCCAAAGAAAAGCCTTGAATAACAGCACAAGTTCAGCTTGGCCATACCTTGTCATTCCCGTGGTGGAAGGGAGCAGTTTGTTGGATTTCAGCTGCTGCCTGGCTTCTTTTCCTCAGGCACCCGTCAGGAATGCCAAGCCCAGGCGGCTTTTGTTTGGAGCAAACAATGTCCCTTTACCAGGACATTTAAAAACCCAGAAACCGAGTCACTGCTGCAGCCAAACCCTGCCAGATTTGCTTCACTGGAGGGAAGACAGAAAAATACCCCCGTGCCTTTTACACAGCGCCTCATGTGCAGTGTAGGAGACGGTGACATCCTGCCCGCGACCGATTCGCGACGGGTTCCGCGGAACCGCTCCGGCGCTGGAAGGGCTCTGCTGGTGACTCAATCTCTGCCTTCAATACCCTGCAACTCAGGGAAATTGCATTTCAGTATTTCGTTGAGCCCATTATCCTCAGACAATATCTCTGCTGACTTAACTGAAGCTGTTACTTACAAAACAAGTACAGGGTAAGGCCCCTTCAGAGGAGGAGAGGTTGGATTCCAGCTCTAAAGGGTGAAACTCTTCTTTGCGAAGCAGTGTGTGGGAATATTTTCAGTATAACAGGGCATAGGATAAACTCTGATGTCCCTTTTTTTTTTGTCAGGGGTGCTGTCTGTCTGTCTGTCTGTCTGCTGAGGCTTTGCCAAGTGTTTGGTTCTGCAGCCGTGATCTCGTGGTGCAGCCATCTCCTGTGGTCCCCTTGGGAGGGAGGGGAAACAAGCCATGAGCAGCTTCTGCAGAAACTGCTTTGCTATGATAATGTGGTGTAATTAAACAGGACTCAAAAATCCCAGAGTTATAAAAACCCATGGCTTATACCAACACTTTTACTCATCTGTGGGTTTTCAGGCTGAATCAGGGCTGAGCAAAGAGATCATGAGAAAAAGATCTTTGACTCAGTTGACAGCTCTGGGCTTTATCCTGTTCACCTTGGCACACTGTAGCATCTCAATAACACAATTAAGAAGAAAAAAAAGAGAAAAACCTCTGGAAAATTCAGAAACCTACTGGTTCTCACGAAGAACCTCAAAATGGAGATATCCCTTCCTGTCCCTTCTCCGCTTGGGTTTGCTTCAGTATTTTTTCCCCCCGATCCTGGGAATTACATTTCCAGGAGCAAGGAGCTGCTGTTGTTGTGGCACTGAAGTGCCACGGCCCAGCAGTGGGGCTGGGGCTGCATCCCCTTGGCTTGCAGAGCAGCACAGTGTTGCTATTGAGTGTGTGTCCACATGGCAACAGCAGTGGTGCTTCAAGAATTCGATTTCCTCAGCGCCCCTGGGCCGTGCCTTGACATCTTCATTGTTCCACGGAGAAATAAAAAAGTAAAAATCCAAGAGTAGCGTAAATGCAGTGCAAAACACAGAACACTTTAGGACAGGGTTACCTAATGGTTAATTTAGAAAGGAACATAGCATTAAAAACGTATGAAGGTGGCTACATATTGATGCTGTATAAATATTTAAAGGGATGCCTCTCGTAAGGGCAGAGTTCCAAGCTACACCTAAAATAACGTGTGTGAAAGAAAATTAAAAGAATATTTCACCATTTGGACTTGTTTAATCTGCCTTGGAAAGGCTTTTTATGCCCAGCTACTGAACATTAGTATGGGAAAGGATATCAGACAGAACTCATTTTTGGTGTAATTCTACCAAAGTCAGCAGAGTTAAACTGAAGACGGTTTTTCTGGCCTTTTAAATAGAGTGTAATTTTCTCCATGGGTAGTTATTAAATGCTATTGAGAGAGACTGCGGCTGCTGTTGGAAGGGCTTTCTGGAGAGGTCATTCTGTCCCATGTGAACAGCACCAGTGAAAAAACAGGACCTTTGTAGTTTTTACAACTTGAAGAGTTCCTGGAGGCTCTAACTCCACCACACGTCACTGCCTGACCCAAAGCTAAGAGCACAAATCTATTCTGAGTTGAGATATCCTGGCTTGACATCCACTCCCACATCACAAGAATTCTGCCTGTAGAAATTGCTTAAAATATTGGAGGGGGCATTGCAAAAGATATCTGTGTGGACATTTGGTCCATCTCCATCAGAGAGGACATATTCCTTAAATACACTTTCTGCAGCTCAGCTGCTCAATCTTGACATTTTGGGGCTGTTGGGGTTTGTGTGCTTTTCACCAGCTCTCCTAAGCACTGGCTGAGGTGGCCGTTCTCTATCCTTATTATTTGGGACACGGATTCCTGCAGCCTCCTCTGCACGTGGACCAATCTGAAGGGTGTAAAAATGCCCAATAAGGTACCTCCTGCATGGACACAAGGCTGAATAAGTCCTCGACTAAAAGGTTCCTATTTTGGGGGAAATTGGGAAGATGTCAGGATCTCTCAAAAGGCTCCTCAAGGATCTGGATCTCCCGTGGGTGGCTCTGCCCCTCGCACGGAGTGCTGTGCCAGGTACCCAAAGTGTGGGGCTGGGCAGGAGCCAAGATGGGTTTTCTTCCTGCCTGCACAGCCAAGGACTCTGCCCTCTCTTGCAGAAATTAAGCTCAATCCTCAGGCAAAGCAGCCGCAAAATTTGGATCATAAATCAAGACAAATCTTGGTTTAAATGGGGGGCAGAACCCAGAGAATTATTTAGCCATTTTACAAAAAGCCTAACATCCTCTTGGGATGAAAATGGGAACACATGAGACCTCATAATTTATATACGTATTAACTTCCCACTGGTGAAATTAAAATGCAAAATAGTGTCTCTAAACAAAGCTGTGAAGCTCTGTCCCTTGAGAGAGTTAAAAATGAAATGGGCAAAGCATCTCCCACAGGATCTATTCTTACCCTTGTAGGACTTTGGGCTGGATCGTAGGTATTTTCTTTCTCACAGCCACAATGCTGAGCTCCAAGAAAGGATTTGTCTGTGCAATACAGTGAAGCTCAGCAATAATTACCCATTGTGCTCTGTGATGAGCCATCCCTTTGGTTCTTCAGTAACCCATGCACCTGGACTTTAACTAAAACCAAATAATATGCACAGAAAACATTTTTATGTAAGAGGAGGTGAACATCACTAAAAATCAGAGAGCCTTTGTATGGCATGCCAAACTGCTGAGGCGAAAAAATGTCTTCAGTGAAAGGGCTCAGATGTGAGCATGTTTCAGTGCACAGCTCCAGGAAAAACTCTGATAATAAATGTGAGCTTGTTATCGTTGCTTTTCAGTGGGAAGTAAAGCCGGAAGCAGGGTCGTGCTGGCTAATTGAAGCTTACATTTTCATTCAAGCACTGCATTTTAATTATAAACTGGTGACACAAGTGTCACTTAGTTCCTACCCTGTTTTAAGTGTGCACACGTATAAAAAATATTTTTGGTTATTAATTTATTCTTGTGATCATATTCATTATCCTGCATTATGTCTACCAGGCACGTGTCTAATGACATGTTTGATACACGCTAATTCTTATGCCTCTTTTAATACAGAGCTTACACAGACATTTTAGGCTGAGCACGGTGCCAGTTGGCCACCAAAACAGGTGCACATTAATGCTATAAAATCAGCATTAGGAGCTGTGTACCCATATTCTGGCCAGCTGCAAGCACTTGCTCAGCCCTCCCGGGGCACAGCAGTCATGCCACAAAAAGGGATAACCTGTGGGAGTAGCTGCATCCAGTGCTGATGCCTGGAGATGCTGATGGTGAGGTCCTGCTGCCCCAGGTCTGGCCCTGATCCTGGACCAGGATCCAGCTCTGGCGTGTGAGCGCTCCCCAATCCCACAGAGCTGAATGTGCTGGCTCTTTGTGTGGCCAAGGCCCTGGGTTAGGACTTCAAAATTCAGGTGGAAAATTTCTGGCCTGTTTTTCCTTCCCCATGGGGTTTTTGTGCTGTGCCCAAAGAATGTCTCCAGCTAGAACGCTGCCATTTATATATAGAAATTAAAATAAAATGAGGAAAAAGGTCACTGGGAAATGGCTACCAAGAGACACCGAGTAAAGTCATTAAAAAATCAGACCAGGAGCGCAAGTGAAAACAAGGGAAATATCCCTAGAAAGCAAGTTACGAAGGTAAACCTCTTTCAAAGGCACGGGGTGGAACAGGATAGCTGTGTTTTTCCCCTCTTAATTTTCTACCAAACTATAAAGAGGATTCTGTTTTAATAAGCACCTCCGTAGCGGGACACTGCAAATGAATTGTTCAAATGGTTATAATTAGAAGTGGTGCTGCGAACATCATTCCTAAATGCTACATGGTTTATTTCGGGTCTTGCATCTTTAAGGATCCCAAAGCACCTCGGAACCGTCTGCGTTTGTCAGCGCTGAAGGCAAGGACAAGAGCACAGCAAAACGTGCAGAGCAAAGGAGAAGCACTTCCCATCCTCTGGAGCAAACCACAGGATGTTTCATCTCACAGTGAGCAGATATTGACATAGTCTTGGATAAATATATTTTGAAACACCCAAGTAACTTAAAAAATGAAATTTGGTTGACTCTCAGTGCTATGTAAGCTCAGATAGAGGTCGAAAGCCTCACCCTTTGGAAAGTCTGCTCACGGTCTTGGAGCATCTTTTGTCGACAGACAAGAATGTGTTTTCACAGTGGGCAGAGCTGGGGGGACGTGGACCAGCTCTGATCCAAACACAGGGTGGGAACATCCCAGCAGCTCCAAACATGAGCCAAGGAACTCAGCCTCTTGCTACATTCATTGGCTTGGGTTCAGTGTGTGCAGAGGGGCTTTTGGACTGGAGCTGTCTGTGTCCTACTGCTCCATCTGGAAGGGGTCAGCCTGTCTGCAAAGAGCTCTCTGGTGACCCCCAAATTGCTGTCATGGCAAATAACTGAGCCCCTGCTGGCTGGCAGAAGGATGAGGGTAAGGACCCAACTGGTTTGGGTTAGCAACTCGGTTTTAAGAAACATTTCCAAACTGTTATTCAGCTCCCAGATCTATTAATTGATGTTTTATCACGTCTAGGAGAGCTCCACTTGATACTGACGTTTTCCAGCAGTTGCCCTAATAAAACCCAGTTGAAATGGTTAATATTGTTCCTGAGCTCCAGTGGTACAGAATAAACTGCCAACTGTACATCAGGTGGCAGAGTGGGAACAAGAGATGTTAAATTTGGGAGGAAGCAGAGTCTGGGGCTCTCCCCCTCCAATAGAAATCAAGTACCTGAAGTTTTGGGAGTTCACAGCTGCAAGCAAATCACCTTCCCACACTCAGCAGAGCCATGTCTGGAGTTTAACAATCTGTTTTGGGCTATTGGCTTCACTGGCTCCAGTACCAAGGCTCTGTTCAGTGAATTTGAGGGATTCAACCCTGTTCACAATCCCCGTGGATGAAAATGTGATGTGACACAATGCAACTTGCTGTTTCATCATCTGGCTAAAACCAAACTAACACACAAAGAAACCAAGTCTAGCGAATTTTGCATTAAAATATATGCATTATGTAAAGGAGCATTGCTATGGTTTACTTGAATTCAGAATATCCACTGGACAAAGATGATTAAAGCCCACTACTGCCATTAGTGAGTCATGCACGGAGGAGTATCACAAACTTTCATATCTGGATACCTTTGAAAGCTCAGCCTAAATAGTCACAAGGTCTTCCAGCATCGCGAGTTTGTTATTTCATTTGCTTGCAGGCAGTTGAATGCTGGGGGCTGAACTCTAAAAAACCCAACAGCATGACAATTCTTCCAACAAAATCACCCAGTGCCTTGCTATCAGCTGTCACTGATAGCCAGCGAGCTGTGAGATAGGTGTGCACAGCTCTGATAGGTATTTGCAATAAGTTATAGTTTAGATTTGATTACATTTAGGCAATGTTCCTCTGGCAAGATCCTATTTCAAGTCATAATTGCGACATGTCATGGTTCCTTTTTAATGCCTTGCAGCACCAATAGATAAACTGTGCCTCTGGGATGCAAGGAAGACAATAACAATCCCACTGTTAATGAATGCTATATATTTGGACAGGAGAAAATATCCAGTCATCCATATTCCACACAAAACTGCATCATTTAAAAAGTGTAAATGGGAGACAACTGATCTGAAAACCCCGGTAGAGAATTGGCAGTGACTTAAAAATGGCTATTAACTTAATCTGAAAAAAAACCCTGGCAGCTAAACAAGGGTGGTAATTCCTGCCTGAACTGGGTCCCTCTCCCACTCGAGCAGGGGATGTTCTGCGCTTCTGAATATCTCAGAAACATTTGGCATTATCACGCTAACAGGACTGGCTAAGTGAGAAACATTCAAAGGGCACAACTAAGTGGCACAATTCCAAAACAGCAATTAAAAGGCGGAATGCTTGAAAAAGAACAATAAAAGAGGTTAATTTGTATCAGGGCTTGGCAATTGGTACAGGAAATACTGTAATTCCATAACGTGCTCTCCCTTCACCCAGCTCTTCATACCATGACCGAGTGTTTATAATCTATCATTCCTTCATGGATAACATTTGACAAGAAATGACTCAATTCTGTTGAAGAAGAACGTACAGGGTTATTTGCAAAGTAGGCAGGAGCCTGGATTAATCCTGGGAAACAAGTAAAACAGGTAGAGAAAAAGAGAACCCAAATGATACCTTTGGGCAAGTAAGTGATGAAACGTTTTTCGTTGAGATGGTCGTTTGACAGAGATGGTCAAGAGTTAAGGAGAGAAACTAAAAATCGTAAATTTCTGCCTGGGGCAGTATCTACTTGTTTTCTAGAGAAGGACTCATGCACTGTCATTGAAGAGCTAATTTCAAAGGTATCTCTTTAGCAGAAGGAAGCTTACAACATTTCAGCAAGGAGAGGCAAAAAGAGAAAGAGAACAAAGATGTTGAGATAACAGGATGGCACGGGAAGGAGGAGAAAGAGGGGCTGGACTATCTGCCAGGCTAAATCAAGAACTGCTTCAACGCTTCCACTGCATTTGACTCACAGCATGCAACAACTGGCAAAAATGCCCCCAGATCTGAAGGGAAATCTAGCTAAAGTCTGTCTAGGCTGGGCTATCCATCCTGCAGGCAGCTTGCCCGGAGGCTTGCTATTTTGAGATAGTAGAGAGGCCACTTGTCATTAATATTATGACAAATCTCAATATAGAGAAAGCCTCAAATGTTGCTGTGGTCCCCAGCACCTCTGTCTGCCCCTCAAAAAAGTCACAACCACACTGAAAGAAAAAATATGAGCTGAAGCCCAGGAAAGAGCCACCTTCCACGTTAAAATGTTGAAGACAAAATGAACTGATGTACTTTGGGACTGGAGAAAAATAACTAAGGGAAAGAATTATTTGGGAGTAGAAGAGGGAGGACAAAATATATTGCAATTTAACTGATCAAAACACACTGGAAAAGTGAGAGGCTTTAGAACAAGGCAGGAAAAAACCATGAAGTCCTGCCCAGCACTGGTGCTGTCTGCTGAAAACACCCTTTTGTTCTGAAGTCATAAATGTGTATCAGCCTCTCAGACATATGGGCAGTTGTGCATTTATCCTGTTTATTTTACTACTCCTGTGCATCCTGCCTTGCCATCTGTTGGGAAGAATTTGGATGCTGAACCATAAGTCTGAGACATAATAAATACCAGTAAACAGAAATCTAAAATGAAGATAAGCACCGAGTAATGTTTGGAAGCAGGACCAGTTTTTCAGTTTGATAGTTTGATTTATTTCCTGAGATGAGCCTTGGCTCAGAAAAGAAGGACCAGCAGGAAAAGGTCCAATTGAAGGGACAAATCTGCGATCCCTTCTCTTATATTGGCTTCATATTGGCATAATTCCACCGCCTTCCTAGAAAGCAGTTAAGTTTATGTAGGTGGAGAATCAGACTTAATCCTGTCCCTCAAGGAAGTCATGCTTAAACACCAAATATTGCATGTATAAAACATAAGTTGCAAGCAAAATGCTTCAATCCCAGTTAAAGCAGTGTTCATGCATCTTCCTAGGGCTGGGCAGCCCTATCGCCGTGTCCCAGTTTCTCCACATCTTTGTTTCCATTTTATTATTAGAATGAGAGGGAAGTGGGTGGAAAGGAAGCACAGTTATCCCTCCTAGTCAGGGGCAGGAAGATAAAGTAACTGGCCCTGGATCAAGCAGGAAACCTACCAAAGCCCAGAGCCACAAGCCCATCCTCCTCCGCCTCCTCCTCCTCCGCAACCTCCTCCTCCTTCGCGTCCTCCTCCTCCTCCCCCCTCTCCATTTTCAGTTTGGGGATACAGAAATTCTACAGAAATTGCTGCTCTTTAACACATAAACCACAGAGACACCAACTAAATATCTGGGAGCTGAGAGGTGTTAATAACAGACTTCAGATTACACTCAGTACCTAAGTACTCCTACCTCCTCAAAGGAATTAGAGATGAGATGAAAGCACTTGCTTCCCTTCCTAAGATTTTTTCTTTTTTTCCCCTGTTTCTGGAAAAATACACAAGACTACAGAATGGAGACATCAGATACACTCCTCTTCTCCCTGAGTTTTTTATGAGGTGTTTTGCACCTGGCAAGACTCTGACCAAAGCTACAGGTGGGACAGCACGACCTGAGCAGAGGTGACACTGTGTGACCCAGCAAATGGGACAGAATGTACTGGAAGAATAATCACTGTGTAGAAATTTCACAGGAGCAAAAAAAAATACATTGTTGTATTGACTTGTTTTACCAGCTCACGCTGGCGAGGGTCAGTAGAGCTGCCAGAAGGCAGGGCAAGCCCTGGCAGTATCTAAAAAGAGCAATAAAAGCCCATGGCAGAAGGTCAGTTAAAGGTAACAGCTGCTGGACGAAGCCCAAAGACTGCATTACATCATTGCAAAGGTCCCCACAAACCCCAAAATGAGTTACTATGGCTCTGACAGATCCTACCACAAATGCCATCTGTCAAGTCCTCAGAACATGCAGTGTAACTATATCCAGAATAAAACAGTAACTACAGCACAACACAGCCACGAGTATCCTATTTGTACAACCCAACGCCTCCTTGACTCTTCACAAAACATTTCTGAAACCTCCCCAGAACAATCCTGAAACCGAGGTAAGATTAATATTCTCCACATTGCATCCTGCACAGTAGAAGGAGCTTTACAGCTGGATTACAAATGTGCTTTCATTGGTTTGCAGCCTTCGGGGAGCATTGCTAAAGCACACAGAGTCTTTGGGTTCTAAGTTTTGCACTGGGATATCTGACATGCTGAGAGCCACGGAGAAAAAACCAAAACCTTCGTGTAGCCTGATAGCTCCCTACTGGCTATGGAGCAGATCGAGTTCAAGAAAGCAAATTAATTCATTAAAGTGACATATATTCAGTCAATTAGCTTCAGATCCCTGTTTCATAGAGCAGGGAAGAATAGATGTTTTGTGACATCAATAAGATCATTTGAGAGCCTCTGTACAAATGTTCAAAGAGGTGCATTGAGGAGACACATGCGCTTTTTTTTCTGTTTGAGAATAGATAACATCTTAACCCATCTTCTGCTGACAGGTCCTCCAGAACCAAATTTCTCAGCATTTTAAAGTATTTTATACTACAGACAATATTTCAAAGGGATTGAACTCTGTGTCCATAAAGGCAGCTCCAAATTCAGAAACTCTAACAAATGGAATGCTCCTGAAAAAAAAAAAATTAACTTAAAAAGGCTGTTAAAAAAATCACTCCATCAGTTGCTGGCAAAACTGCCCTGCTTCAGCCAGGGCTGCAAAGCTGACATTGGAGTGCTAAGAATTGCTCTTAAAAACTGTGAGTAAAGCACATGGACCTTCCCAAGAGCTTGTGTTTTACCAAGGAAACGGAGATGGTAAGAGCAGGACGTATGGAATGCAAGAGTGAAAACATGGGCAGAATCTCAGCAAAGCCCTTCACTAATGGGTTTATGCTTGTGTTGAAAGATTCATGGGTGAAAGTTCAGGAGTGCAATAATACGTATATATTGTCCTAGAAATAGGCCGTGGCATCACAAAACAAGTTTTTCAGAGCAGAGACACCCATCTGTGTATTCTCCATTTGCAACCACTTTTCTTTCACAGTGTGAGCACAGGCTCAAGTGCCTGCAAAGACTGAGAAGAGCAACCACCTCTTAATGTGCCTGTGGACACAACCTCCAAGGCAGGTCATGCCTGATCTTAGAGTGATTTAACATTTGCTCTACACCAATTAACACTTTGGCCACAGAATTGGAAGAAAAAGTTTGCATTGTATTCAGTTTATTACAAACAGTGGTGGTGCTGGAGCTTCATAGCTGTGCTTGGAGAATACTAAGGAATATTCATTCTTTTTGGATGAGCCATGAATTTGCAGTATTGATGGATAGCAGCCTGCCTCTATTTGCTTGCCTCAAACATTGGTATAAGCATTTTTATTTTGTTTTCAGGAGTATCCATGGAAGCAGCGCATGCGGGTGCCGCAGTTCCCGTGTTTGTGCGCATTCATCCAAGCTGGAAGACTCGCAAATAATTGTGCAAATGTGCGTTTGTGCAAGTTTTCAAATCATAAATGATTTACTCGATCCTTCCTCCCCATTATAAATGTTCCAGCCACGCAGCCAGGAAGGACACGTGGGCCCACGTGAATGAAATAGCCAATTGCACCACTTGAAAAGTAAATGGCAAACAGGGAATACTAAAAGAAGTAGACACAATGGGTTCAAAGAGATTCATATGCTGAAGTGTTTAATAAAATACTCTTTGAATAAATTTAAATTACAAGTGCATTACTTGATTTCCTATCTTGATGTCACAGAGCCGGCAGAGCGCTCTATTGTGAGCTGTCCTATTAACTTCAGCACGATTGTTCACCAAGATAAGCAGTTTCAGTGGATAAAGTGGTGTTTTTAACATTGTTTTTTCCTAGGCAAATACTTTAATCAGATCCTCCTCGTAAGACTGTGCAAGGCTTACGAAGCTGTGCTGCACATTTCCCGTAGGAATAGGGGCTGCTGGGAAATCAGAGTGGTTTAATCCCCCTTTCTCGGGTTAGGTTGACCACAAAATGGTTATTCACAGGAGACAGCATTTGCTGTGTTTGCAAGACCCTGCTCTGCACCCAGGGACCCACAGCTTGTGACAGCCACCACAGCTCGAGTGTGGACATGGAACAGAACAGCAGCCACCTGACACGGGGCTGATTTGCTCTTCTTGTGAATTTGTGGGCTGGGGTGCAGGTTTCAGGTTGATTGGCTGCATGGGGGCTCCGTCAGAAACTCCCTGCTCTGGTGACATTTTAACTTCAGCTGCCAAGGCTGCAGTTATTGTGGTTGTCTTGGGCCCAGAGAACCAAACCCCAGCTTTGCCAGGGAGCCCCTGGGCCGTCTTCTGCAGAGGCTCAGCCACTTCTGTTCTGCACATCCACACCAGGAATCATTCCAGTTTCCAACTGAAGGCAATTACCTTGGATATAACTTTTAAAAATCCACGCAGAAACAGTGCCATTATTTAAAATCCACTCAATGAACCTCCTACCTCCACCTTTGACAAACATGCTAAAAGAACAAAATTGGGATTAGACAGGCAAAAGTTTGACTGATGTATCATTAACGCTGCTTCTTGAGTGACTAAGCTCCATAGTAGTATCAACTACTAGTACTGAAACATGATTTCACCCCTGCAGCTCCAAACAAAGATAATATGCTTGATCCCTAAGCTGTATCACTCCAATTATGATGCCAATTTGTTGCATAATATTGTTTAAAAGAAAATCAGGAAAACATTGAGGAGCACCTGATAATTGAATTATAAGGTTATCCTTTTACATCCTGTTTCAGCAATTTTGTTTGAAATCTGGGAACTGGGGCTACTGAACAGGTGATTGCTCAAAATTCAGCATACAGATTGTTTTATGGATAGAGTTGAGAAAGATTTTACTGGGAAATTTCAATTGACCTGAAATTTGCTTAGCGAAATGCTTTATGTATGTCAAAAGCAATTTCAGAGGCTGTTTAAGGCATTTTCAGCTTCTGCACATATGTGTCTCAGATTTGTCTTTTTGACATAAGAGTGAAATGGCAATAAAGACCATTAAAATAAATTAAGGTGGTTTTTACAATTATTTCTCCAAAACACCAGAAGATTTCTAAAAATAGGTTTGAAGCCAGACCATTTAATCACATATAAAAATCCATAACCGAAGTTATGTTCCTGCTATGTATCTCCTCAGAATTGCAATATTACCTTTATATTACTAAAAGACTCAGCCACTTCAAATGAGTGAGGCTCTGAAATGGTCAAGAGAGTGTTGTTTTAAATCAGCTTCTGGAAATGGTTTTATTATTTTATAAAACAAAGGAATGGTTCCATGTTGGAATCCAAGTCCCATGGTATGGTTTAAAACATGAATAATTTAATGTATCTATAGATTTTATCTTACAAAACAGAACATACTGAAAAAAGAGGAGAGAATGTAGTCTCTGCTCCTCATCTCTGTGAACAGATGACAGCTTTCTCAAATTGGGCATTCTTAGCACATATTTGACAACTTTAAAAATTGTAACTTTATAATTTGATTATGAGCATTTGAATTTTGAGCAGAACAGCTCCCTTGCTGTTTGATTGATGCATCCCATGAAATGCCTTTTTATCCCCTAAACTGATGGGGGTTTGAGCTTTACTTGCACACAGCTCCTGGGTGCAACTGTTCAGCAAATACCCTGGCGAGTGCCAGGAGGGCACCGGCGCTGCCCAGTGATGCAGCGAGGCCGGAGCTCGGCCGTGTTACTGGGACCTGCTTCAACACTGCCCGCTCCTCACAGCTCCCCTGACTGCTGTTCTCCTAAATAAAGTTCTGACTTAAGCCCAGGTGAAATCAAGCCAGAAATTCCACCAGTTTCAGTCGAAGCTGCAGTTCACTTCTATGAATGGTGTTACTGGGAGACCACACAGAAATCCTGACATTGGGAAACTCGGGGATTTTTCCTGACCGGTCCAGCCTAGCTGAGCAAGCTCAGCAACTCCTGCAAGATGCAAACAAACTTATTTTCCATGAAAAATGGAGGCTGAAGACACTTAGAACAAGCTCAGTGAAGATCACAAGATTCAGTTCAAGTGGAGGATGCTCAGCATCTCTCAAGCAAACTCAGGAGCTCTCAGATGTAAGCCCTCGTTTTCCAGGTGCCATAAAAGCCCATGCTGAGAGTTAGATTTCCTTTAAGAGTCATAAAGCCAAGCATTGCTATTACCCATAAACCTTCACATTTCAATAATTCTTTCTCTCTTTAGCATCTAAAAATATTTCCTTTTCCTACAGCTCTTCCATGTATGCCTACTATTACTAGGTAGCAAATCTAGTATTTTAAGAGAAAAATCATGTTACACTGTAGCCTTGAATCATTAGCTAAAGGAGAAGATGAGAACAGACGTGGGAATGAGGTGTTTTCTACCACGCCACAGCCTTTTCTGGGGAGAAAAAAACCCATCTGAACACAGCTGCTTCTCTGAACCAGAGCTGGGCTCGTCTGGGCTGAGCCGTCTGTCATTTGGAATAAAGCACAAAGCCAGGTTTGCGAAGTTCCCGTGTGCTAAGCCGTGCTGATGGAATTGGGTGCACAGCAGCCCGGCCGCCAAGTGCATCCCTGTGGGGAGAAGGGCTCCGCTGTGCCCCCACCCCCACGAGCCACAAAGCAGCTCGGCACAAGTCACCAGCGTTCCTCTGCTCTCCCTTTGCCCCCTACTCTCCCTTTCCTCCAGCACCACGGAGGCTCTGTTGGCTGTTCACAGACAGAATGGACCAGCAGGTGAGGAGCTTCAGAGCCACCGTGGCCACGGCCCCCACTGCCAGCGCGTGTGCCTTTCCCGGGGATGTGCCGCTTTCCCACGGTCAGAGCCCCGCGCTCTCGGCTGGCAGATGTTGTTTCCCATCTGGGCTTTGCGACCTGCTCTGCCAAATCCTCGCAACACCCATGTGCTTCTTTGTCCCGGCAGTTACCGCCGCGCCTTCTCCGCAACTCCATTTTCAGAGCGGGAGCCACATGCTCGGCCTCTGCGGGGAGCGGGGTCCTGCTGCCCAGCCCAGCCGCTAAAACACCCATCTTTTTATCGTTACTGTCCTTCAGCCTGGCCCTCGGGCTGTGTTAAGTAACCCCGAGTCCACACGGAGGCACCTGAGCGGTGGCAACACCACCTTCACCCGAGCTCCCAGTGTCTCTGTCTGAGGGCAGACTGGGAGGAACTGGAGTTCCCGCTGTCCTGCCCGAGAGCTGTGGTTGAGCTCCAAAGCTCCTAAAGCCAAAGTCCCGGGGGGGAACCCAGCCCCGAAGCCTGCAGGGCTCAGGTGCGCCCCAAAGCACCCAAAAGCCCCGACCCCGCCAGGAGCCCCCAAAGCCCCGAAGCCCCGGCGATGACCGCGGAGCGAGGTCGCCCCCGTGGGCAGCGCTCCCCTGGGCAGCGCTCCCCTGGGCAGCGCTCCGCATCCCGCCGCCGGTTCCCATGGCAATGTCGGAGATGCCGGTTGCCACGGTAACGCCATCCTCCTCCTCGGCCGTGTCCGAGGCAGCGGCGCGGCTCCGGCTCCGGCCCCGGCTCCGGCGGGGCTCAGCCCGGCGGCTCCGGCTCCAGCTCCGGCTGGGCTCTGCCCGGGCTCTGCCCGGCGGCTCCGGGCGCGCAGCCGGGTCCCCCCGGGAAGTTGCCCCCCCCCCTCCCCGGCGCGGCCCCGGTACCTTCGAGGCAGCAGATCCTCCAGAGCCCCGAGTGCGTGAGATCGCCCCGCGCCCGCCGCGGCGGCCCCTGCGCCTCGTCCGTCGTGATGTTGGTGCCGTTGCAGATGTGGGCGCTGGAGTAGAGCCAGTAGTCGGTGCCGATGGCGATGGCCATGAGGCTGAAGGCGGCGAAGGCGCCCACCGTGGTCAGCAGCATCTGGACGCCACGGTCACACCACACCATGGTGCTTCATAGTCCCCGCACGGGCGCGGGGGGCCGCACGACACCGCCCGGCAGCCGCCGCGCCCGCGGGAGGCTC
>VWZW01001414.1:506519-554689 GCA_013397115.1 Edolisoma coerulescens | reverse complement strand
GGCTCCGCCGCCGGCCGCGCCCCCGCGCACCGCCCCGGCCGCGCAGGCACCGGGGACGGGCGGAGAGAGGCAGGGAGGGAGGGGCGGCCCGGCCGCGGGCACCGGAGGCACAGAGCCTCCCGACCCCCGACGTGACGCCGCCCCGCTGGGGAGAGCCCGGCCCCGGCCCGCGGTGCGCGCCCGCCGAGCATCGCTCCGGTGCCTCGGTCTGAGCGGGCTCTGCCACACCTGACGTGTTCCATCCCGGGAAGTGTTCCAGGCAGGCTGGACGGGGCTTGGAGCTACCTGGTCTAATGGAACGAGATGGGCTTTAAGGTCCCTTCCAACACAAACCATTCCATGATTCTGTGAAATTCACAGGGCATGAAGGTGCGAGTGTGAACGAGGTTGGCTCTCAACCCTGCAGCGTGCCAGGATCTGTCTGGAGAGCAGGGAGGTCTTGCCCGCTCTAGAGGTGCAAAGCTCTGCACCTTCACTGCTCTTTCTTGGGCGGGTTCTGCACACCTTCCTTCTGCTGCATGGGCTGCCCTGGAAATCACCGTGGAAACGGTGCCAAACACAGTGGGGATGAGGCGTCGCAATTCCAAGAAGATGCCCACATTGCCAGGGAGCTACAGCAGAGCCAGCAGAGCCAGGGTTTAGCCATGATTTCCTCCTGCAGCCTCACTCTGCGATTAATTATGCAAGGAGGTTGTAGGCAAGTATTTGGGTTGCTGGTTTGCTCCTGTTTGGAAGGGTATGGAGACAATCCAGCACCTGAAAATATTTTTCCTTGGAAAACCAAGGGGAGAAATATCTACACCATTTTTGTCGCGTTATCCTGTCTTCCACCCCTCACTCCCATCACCGCGAGTTGACAAGTCGGTCCTGCCTCCACCTCATCCAAGTGACAAGCCAGATGAATGGGAAGGCTTCCTGATCAGCTAATGCGTTTGTGTGGAGGGAACGTGGCAGCACACCAGTTTTATGTATATGAATTAGGGAGTGGGAGGACAAGAGCTACAAACCTCGAGAAATACAGTGCTCTTGCCGAGCAGTGCGTGGATGGCTGCAGGTGCTTGTGTGACTCCAATGCTCAGCATACCAACGCAGAGAGGCTTTTCAGCTGCTCGTCCTTTTCAGAAAAAAACTGGGAGAACAAAAAGCAAATACAAATTAAAAGCTGGTCTTTATTTCACAGACACCTCGGCGAATTGCTCAGACATGAAGCCTATAAACATAGAAGAGCTCCAAAGTCAGATGCTTGGTTTAAAAATGTAAATTATGCTTTTCTTTTCAGTTGTGGTTTGTAGGTGTATCAGTGCCTTTGCAAAAATCACCTTCTAAATGAATGTCTCCATTAGGGATGGAAGAATGAAATCAGGTAAACTCAAAAGCAGAGAAGCCTCGTTCAGAAAAACTGGATCAAGCATTTAAGTTTAATGAGGTTCAACAAACTTCTCATTTGAAATATATGTTTGTACCTCTGGGCTTTGGGGGTTTGGACAGAGTGGGGAAATGAGATACTGAAACAGCAGGAGAGAAGCTATTTCCATAGCTTTTTAAACCTATCAAGCCTTAATTAATATTATTTATTTGTATTACGGTATTGCTGGGAGAGATGTTTATGGCTGTCTCTCCACAGCGAGGAGCAGAGGGAGGGGGAGGGCTGGGTGGGCTGTACCCGGAGCAGGGATTCCACATGGCACTGAAACATCCTCCTCGAGCACTCCCAGCCCAGACATTCCACAGGACACAGGGAGGGTGGTGGTTGTTCTGGTGGCTTCTCAGCAGCCTCCACCAGCAGGAAGGGGACACACAACAACAGGGTTTCCACGGGCTCAGAGCCGCCAGCCCTGCAGCACTGCTCCTATTGACTGTGCAAGGTAACAGCACATTAACAGAATTTACTAATAAAATATCCTGCCCCTCTTCCTCCCCCTCCCATTTTTGCAAAGAAGACATCTGTTTCTGTTTCTCCTGCCCTAAGAGAAATAACTCAGGCTCCTGAAGGGTTACAGAGCGGCATCCAAGGCAGGCAATCATTTTCTGCCCAAGCTATCTTCTTTAGTTTAAAAATGTTCTCTATTCTTTTGAAATGCATGAAGTAGATTGTGGGAGAGCTAATATTATATTCCACTACAGAAAGCTGGTGGAGTATTTTACATTGATGTCTGGCTCTAGTGATTTTCTAAGGATTTTGAATTCATTAAATCCAACCATTGAATAATCTCCATTCGTGGCGGAAGGAAGGCAGAAGTGCTTACGCTCTTCAACAGCAGAAAAGCGTGTAGTCTTTTCTTAAACACGAAATCTCTCTGACCCACTGCATGCAGCAAAGGTTGCCCACTGTGTCACCTTTGATTTGCAGGCTTTGCTTATGATACAGCCTTATAAAGCTGCCATTGAACATAGCAGCAGAGCAGCCTTGGCAGGGTGTTTTGCACTGCAGTAGCCTCCTCCGTCCTCAATCAGAATTAAGATCCGATTGTTCCAAGCTCAGACCAGAGGCAGAAGCTCAGGACAATGACAAGAGAAAGCCCCACAGCATCTCCCTGTAATACAACACGACACCGTGCAAGGACGAGAGTCCAGACCCAGAAATAATCTTTACCCTGGAGAAACAGAATCTTGAAACAGAATTGGTTTGGTTCCTTGTCGTTGATGTTCAAAGCTTTAAATGAAATCTTGTGCCTGATCATTTTATTTCTGAACTGAGTAACAGTTACTTTGGAGACAAAACTTTGGCTTTAACTGAATTCAGTGAGAGCTGTCACTAATAAAATCCTGCCCCAGAGACACCGCTGGTATCAGAAGAAAACTGCAAGATGTTACCATTTAGCATTACTGCTGCTAAGTGTCAAACATATTGAGTTTAACAGATTAGGCTTTCTTATTTTTTTTTAAATCTATCATCTAGAAAAATAACGCTAGAATTTCACTGAAAGAAACTTTTGGAAATTGCTCAAGAAGAACTCGAGAGAGTTCTTTCTCAGAATGAAAATAATCACTTCAGTTAAATAGGGCTTTTGATGTAGATACAGTCTAACCATCATCAAAGCCTGGAACAGACATTTCATCTTCCCTTGTTCTTTCTCAGCTTTTAGCTCTGTGCATGTTAGAATGAATTTTAGCATCTAGGAATGTCCTAAAACTATAAGGAAATTTATATCATTGGTGATTGTCATCTTCTATGGGTCTTGGTGTCTTTCCTATCTCGATTGATATTGGGGAAAAATAATCCTTAATAACCTCCTTCAGATTACACTATGTATGGAGAACTGGATGTTTCATACATTTTGTACTCTGTTGGATAATCTCCTTTTATCCCCAGGGCAGTGGTGGGATTTGATTAAATCCTCAGGTCAGCAGCAGAGCTTCACATCTCCAGCCTGAGCACAGAACCTTGCAAGAACCTGGGATGTGGCAGAAGGTGTCGGTGGGTCACAGGTATGTTTAAGAAGGAGTACTACTAAAATTGTCCCTGGAACTGTGTTTTCATGTACTTTGGATCGCATCTTGCAGATTATCATGATACCTACTGAACTACCTTGGGAGATCTTTGCAGAGCTGGATCCAAATGATTTACCAAGCTCATAAATTCTGTGGTGAAACAAAGGCTGAATTCACTCATTTTCAGGGATGGCACAGAACCTGACCCACAGACTCACCTATTCCTTCTATTATAATTCACCATAAATTGCAAGGACATTGTGTCTTTCACCTTTGAGGACCCCACTCTGTGCAGAGGGTCTTCTTCCTCCAGCAAGGCTGGCAGACAAGTCACCATCACATTTCAGAGTGTTCAGTCTAGGAAAGGGTGAACTTGAATTTGTTTGAGGCACCATAAAGATGAATTTCTTTTTTAGTCCTTTAAAAGAGCATCTGGAGTGAGGGCAAAGAGTTTCAGATTGTCCTTCAGAGCTGAACAAATGCTTGTCTTAAAGGAAAAATATTGTCATTCCTTGCCACTTGAGGGACAACAGCTTGGCCTCGATTCTATTATTCCTTTTAATATATTAAATATTCTTTGGCTTAGTCATGGGAAGCAAAGCAACACAACTGCTTTCTAATAAATAAAATGTGCTCAGAAGCAAATCTGAAGCTTTCCAGATAACTGCATTTCGAGTTTGCCAGGAAGCCAGATGCTGCTATTGGAAAAGTAGCTGCTATGGTTTGTCATCCGAGCCTAGAAATTGATACCCAAGAATGATATGATGAGACAGACTCGATGACAGCACTGCTCCTTCTATAAATAATTTCAAGAAAACTTTTTTCATTAAAAAAAAAGAGAAATATTTTTTGTTAGAGACTTGCACAGCAAACCAGAAAATTAAAAAGGATAGGCATGCTGTGTTTGAATAGGGCCAACAAAAGAACACGATACACGCAATTTATAGAAGAATATACGGCAGCTCTCACACATTTTACACTACATAAGCTCTATTTTTCCCATAATACCAATAGTTATGAAACTCATTATCTTTTTGACAATGGAGAAATGGAATATTATTCCTTTACCTGCTTGATCATGTCAAATGTCAGAGCAAATTATGAATGCTTGTCCTTCAAATACTCAGCCCTCCTGGAAAGATATTTAATATCAATAGCATTCACATCCAGCTACAGAATGAACTAATATTGCACACGTCTCACAGACCTAAAGTTCACTGTGCCTGTTACCTGTCATGCAATTCCATGTCTCAAGTTCTACCTTGTCCCTGTCCCAAGCAAAGGGAAATTCATTGCAGTGGCAAATGGCACATTAAAAATACCTGGAGGAGGAGTTAAATCCGTGAGCAGGGATTACTCATGAGTTCAAAGTGTTAAAAAGGGAATGGGAGAAAGAGCAAGTGGTTAATAGGAGCCCTGATTTTGCATCATACTTCAAAGGATTTGGAGAGGAGTGTCCTGATGAGACAGTATGGAAGTTTCTAGCACAAGAAACCTGCTAAGAGAGCAGTGAAAATAATCATTATCTTTTGAATGTTGGAGAAATAGACGTGCTGAGTGAGGGTTCATCCAGACAAGGCACTGCTGGAATGAGCTGTGTTCATTCTCAGGGCAGTGTCCAGAGGGAAATACAAATTCTCCTCGGGAATACAGCACAATGATGGGGAGGATGAAGAAAGGGAAAAAAAATGCCTGTGAGGTTCTTTCATTCCACCCATTATGAGCCACCTCTAAGAAATAACTCTGCAACTGTTTATGCTGTACAAACACACACCCAGAGCTACTCCACACAACCCTACATGAGCTGCAGCCAGTCTGGGCAATGGAACAGGGAGTGGGATGTCCCGGTGATGGATGGCGTTTCTGAGGGCTCTCCCTGAGCCCACACGTGTGTGTGCACATCCTGCCAGCACTCCTGGGCACCAGCTCCTAATCTCCCACAAACAAAGCAACATCAGTCTCTTTAATGGCCCTTAGAAAATAAATATATAAATCCTCTTTGGAACAAACGCTCCCTCTCAGACCCAAGGGGGAAGGTGCCGTAGAGCGACGCGGCTGAAGTCACAGGAGCGTAAAAAATGAGGCAATCTGGTGGAGAGCTCATTGCCTCTGAAGTACTGCATCACCCACAGCCCCAGAGGGTGCAGAGAATCCCCCCTGGCCAGCAAGAGGGAAATTGCTGCACTCAGGTTGATTTTTAACCTGAAAAAAAGGGGCTTCAATGGAAGCGTGTTCGGAGGCGGATTGAGCGAAACAGGTTTTTAGGATAAGTCTTAAATACTTAAATCAATCACGATAACTTGCTGCACTGAATTTATCTCCTAAGCTGCCTAAAGTAAATTCCTCAGATCTGTCTGAATAATTTGGAGCCGATAATGCAGCATTTGAGTAGGAAGACTGTTGGCCACTGAAAGGATTTTCTCATTAGAATTTCAGCCGATTATTCACCAGAGAGATGGTCTTTCAGGAGCACACTCCAGCAGCTCCCTTGAAAAAGTTTTATAAACACTCAGCCTGCTAAAAAATGAAATTGGAAGGTGAAATTACAGCTAGTCATTACTTCTGAGAGGTCAGGGATAGAACAAGCAGCCACAAGTGGGTTTATCTGCTCTTCCCTGTGCTCTGGCTCTTCTTTTCTACACAAGACCAGGAAATGCTTTTGGATCATCTGGAACCGCAGCCTCTGGTGCTGAGCACGAGTTATCAGAAACATGCTCCTGATCAGATGTTTGTACCACGGGTCTGAAGAGCTGCTTTTCCACCGAATCACACTTGGGAGATGGGTGTTGAACCAGGTAGTCAGAGCTGTGCTGGGAGGCTCCTAACAGGATGGAGATTATCTAAACAGAGAGGCTTTAAGCCTGTCCCTGACAAGGATTTCTCATTCCATTGCTCTTCTCCACTTTCAATGCAATTATTTTTCCAGATAGAGAAGTCAGCAAGTGAGGGGAGGTGGGAGGTGAGAAACAGGGAAACTCAAGGAGGAGTTTTGCCAAGAGGAAGAGCAGAACTTTATACCCAGTCCCAATTCCCGAGCTAACTGAGGTGGAATAAAAGCTGGAAGAATCCATTCACCTCTTCCTCATTTAGCAACTGTACACGGAGTGGCAGAGACCCTTTTCCCCAGACCATTATGTGACAGAAGCACTGAGAAGAAGAGGAAGAAAAGCTGTAGCAATAATAACAAAACACCCTGGCACGGTGTTTTAAGTGAGCTGTAAATACAGCCAGCAGAATTCCATGAAGCCTTGCTGTCCACGTTGCTCTGGAACTGTAATTTGTGCTCTCACTTCCTAAAGCCACACCAATGTCTCCATGAAGTATTTTGTTTGGGCTGAGTAAATGGTAAATGGTGCATTTATTGATTTTTATCTCTCTTCACACCTCAAATGCTGCCTGTCTGCTCAGAGCCAGGTCACAGCACACTTACTCAGCAAACACCTACTCCATGGCTGAGCCAGAAACTCTCTGGGACTCTTTGATCAGCATAAGGTCCCAGGGGTTTCCTCTCCTCCCCTTCCTTTTCCAAGAACATCCAATGCTGACCCCGCTGTTTTTTGGAGGAAAAGCTGGTAGGACCAGTAGCACGTCACATCCTGTTAATGCCACATGAAAAATGGTTTAAACTTGGTACAGTTTAAGCTGAAGCTTCTGTACTCAACACAGTGATTAAGTACATCCAGCTGGTAGCACCTGTAGGTTGAGTTTAAATTCTTCCCCCAAGGTGGTGTGGGGGTTTTTTTTTGAGGGGGAAAGAGGTCTGCAATAGATATTTAGCAATAAACCGTAAATGCAGAAAATTCTGTAAGAGGGCTTTTGTTACAGCAGCCAATAACGAACCAAATCAAAAGCAACCAAAGAAAAACTTCTTAAAATTGTCAAAAAAGAATAAAATTCAGAAGCACCTTGAATCAAGGTGACCTTTTCTGTTCCCCATCAAGAAACTCTTCTCAGAAAAATAATTAGAAGAACGCGGAAGAGATTAAGAGATTCTGGTGGGACTTCACAGCCCTTCAGGGGTCCTGGTGCTGAGCTGGCCAAGCTCCAGTGCCACCAGCATTCCTGCTGTGATGGATGAGGTGTGCCAAGGCTGGGAGAGCCCAGCCCAACGCTTCCCTCATCCCAAGGGAAGCACGGATTTGTCATCAGCTGGAAGTGCAGGGGTAGCTCGGATGGTGGAGTGGGCAAACCCACGTGGTTCCAGTCCCTGAGCTCCTGCTTTGGCTTCCCCATCCTGAGTATGGAAAGGGCAATTCCAGGCCGTGCCCTCCAGAGCTGATGGCACTGGGGGGATGCTGCCCTGGCACAAAGCAGCTCTCAAGGGCTGCCAGAGAGCATCCAGGAAACAGGAAAAAAGTCTCATCAGCTCAAAAGGAAAATGAGTTTTGGAGAAAGACAAGGAATTGCAGCAGCCAGAGCTGTGAAAAGCCTTGACAAAATATTTAACATGGAGATACAGAAAACGCTTGCCAATTGTTAGAGGCTTCCTAATGCAGGTTATTAGATGGTTACTGCCACTGCTATTAAAAAGACACTATTTTCTGAGTGATCCATGCAAAGAAGGGCTGGAACACACCTACAGTTTTTCCATGTGCTTTTAGCTCTGCTAATGGAAAAAAAAAATCCTCACATGTAAGACTCAATTGAATTATTATTCAATTCAATTAACAAATAAATAATGTGCTGTTTTGTGGTGTATCCATTAAACTTCTGCGTAGGAAATTCAATAGATAAATCTCTAGAAAGTCTTTTAGGTTCATCACACGTATGTTGATGCAGCCAGATTTTTTTTCTTTGTAATCTATGAGGAAACTGTAAAAGAATGAGGATGAGGTTTCAAAAAGCTGAAGGGAATTAGTTTTTCACTGAGCTTCACACAACAATGGTATCATGTGAATAATTCTACTATAATTTACTTAGTAGAATGAAAAATAGCAGCAGTGATTCTGGTTGCAAATAACCCATTTTCTCATAGCAGAGAACCATTACCAGGTCAACATCTACTGTCAGACTTCATGATTAAACTCATTAAAACTGTCCTGTTTAATTCTATTTTTCAAAGGAAAATCATGCCTTCAACTGTTTGGGTTTTTTTTTTTTTTTGGCCGAAAGTGCCCACTTTTTTTGAATTATGTACATGTTCTTACATGGAACTTAGAAATCCAAAATATGAACATCTGATCCTTCCCCATCCTATCCCTCCTCCTGTCCCCTTTTTTCCCCCACCCTATTCCCACTCAGGTCCCATTTTTTTATTTTTTGCATTATATAGGTGAACATTTCTAACATAAATGTTTTTACCTTTTTAGAGGATTTTTTACATTTTTTACAGGAAAGCATTCCAGAAAGATCTCTATTAACACAATGGTTTCTAGGTAGCAAGGAAAAAAAAAACCCACAGCATCTCTACTGCAAGAGCTGGCAGATGTTGACTTTTTCCCCATAACAGTAATGCTGCTATAAAAAAAGTCCATTCCAGTCTTACAAGCGTTAAAATGGAAAATAAATAGAAGTGGCAAATATGGCATGGCGAAGATTACATGTGAGGGACCAGAAATTCCAATCCCCTCTCAGAGGGGACATTGCAGGGGTAATGAGAAGATGGAGAAGCTTTTCAATCTCCCAAATCAGTCCCTGATGGCACATCGTGGAGGCAGACGAAGCAAACGGGGCAGCATGGGTGGGCAGGATTATTTAATGAGTATTGGCTGCTGCGAGACACCCACGGCCACCCCAGACTGCAGCTTCGCCGAAGAAAGTGCCAGAAGCCATCCCCATTTGCAATAAACTGATTATGTGCTGGGGATTTTCTTCTTGTTTAGACCGAACGTGATGTTTTATTTACAGTTCTGTGCAACCTCGTGGAGGTGGGGAGGGTGTGAGGGTTCCCCAGGCAGTGCTCAGCTGATCAGGGGGGGCTGGAATGCAGCAAACCCCACACAGACCTCGTGGGTTTGGTGACGGGCAGAGCAAGTGCTCCAACACCATCTCTACAAAATGATATTTTAAATGTGGAAAGCCCCTCACGCAGGGCTGGGATGGCACAGGGTTTTGCTGCTCTCCACCCTGGTGCCAGGTAGGGCAGTGGTTGTCACACTCTGTGGGGACAGGCTGGGGGAGCACAGGGGCTCCCTCCCTCTGTGGATGGGCAGCAGGTTTTGATCGCTAAACTTCGAAGCCAGCCCTGCTCAATTATTGCACAGAAACCTGCCTGGCTGAGAATAAGAGCACAGCCAGGTCCTGCACACACGCACTCTCTCTCCTGCCTTCTCGGGGCTTGGAGCCTGCAGGGCACCTTTTTGTTCCCCTCCCACTTTTGTAGCACAGCCAGCACCTGTCCCCACAATCCCAACCCAGGGCTGAAGACAAAACAAGGCTGGAGAGGAAAGAAAGGTCAAGTGGATTCTACTCTGCTGCTAAAAGCTTGGAGTAATTTGCACTGTTATAATTCCAGCAGTTGAGATAGCCAGAAAAATACATTTAATATTTCAATTTTTTTCTGCTTTTTTTCCCCCAAGACATTTTTTCCTCAGTTGGGAAGAGCACTAACAATGACTTCAATAGCAGAACCAAGTTTAAAGCCCAGATCTTTCCAATTCTGCTTATTCCTTTAAGCTATTCCAATCCCCTTTATGTTCTTTCTGCATACACACATCCGTCTTCTTCAAAGCTTTAACCATCTCTGACACACCTGACCTTTCCATCCAAGCGCAATGGTTGGATGCAAAGAAAAACCCTTTACCTACAGCAAGTAACTCTTTGTTTTGCCAGTCCCACGCCTGGAAATTTTGCTGCTGGAGGAAGTAAAACGGTGAGCAGCCTTCCCTTTGCTTTTGAAAAATGGAACTGTCATCTCTTTGAGAGAAATAACAGCTTGTCTTTATTTTGTCAGACATGACTCTTAGTTATTAGAGTTGTCTTAAGAACATGCTACAAGTAGAATTAGGACAGTATTGTCACAGAAATGTCAAGAGTTCAGAAATTAATTTGACAAGATCTGGGAGATCTCAGATATCTAATTAAACTTTCTGTGACAGTTATGTTGTGTAAATACTGGAAACCTCTTAAAAGAAAGAATCAGGTAAAACTAGTTCCATATTCAATTAATAGATGTTAGACCCATTCAACAGCCGTTACTCTGATTAAACCCATTCAGTTCAAGCCAGTAAATACAATTTCATCTATTCAGGCACACAAGGTTCATCCATTTTTAACAAAAATATCCAATAAATTTACTGCATTAGGTAACACTACATTATATTTTATACTATATATATATAGGCTATTTTTTTTGCTGGAGTTTTTATAAACACCCTTCTCCTCCACTTAGTGAATGACAGCACACATTGCCTTACGATAACAGCACATGCAGCTCTGGTTTTGAAGGTTTTAGAATAATTTCTGTAGGAAAAATGTATTCCATAGATGAAGGGAATTTAGGCTAAGAGGAATTATGGCTAATAGATTCTGACCTCAACAGGCTATAATGCAGGCTGGATTTGCACTCAGTAATACTTGCATCAAGCCCATATCTCATAGTTGTGTTAAATCATATCAATTCATCATTTAAAGAAGCCACTACATCCATTAGTAAATTGTTTTAATAGTTAATTATTAGCAGTATGAAAAGGATGTGATTATCCCCAGCCTGAGTCTCCAGAGGCACTCTCAGCACGTGGATCATGCTACTGCGGCAATTCCTATCCAAAGCCAGCAGTTTAATGAAATATGAGAAACGGTTCTGAAACTAAAGATGTTGGCCTTGGCTGTCCAAAAGCTGGGTGTTGGAGCCACCACTCTGGGCTTAGACAGAGCATAAACGGGACTCAGACTTAAAACACAGAGCTGGCACAAGCCCATCCTCATCTCCCTCTTGCAGCCCAGCACTGCTCTGCACAGGGTCAGTGTTTCTGTCCGAGCACAGGCAGGCTGTGCATCCCCAGGGATCGCTGCCAGCTGGGATGAGGTTGCTAAGCAAGTTCATCAATACCCATTAATCCTGGAGGCGACATTTCCTGCACACGAGCATGGCCAGGAGGTGCAGGATCTGCAGCTGGGGAGGTGATTAATAACCCCGGCCGCCGCGGTGGCCGCTGCTTCCATCAGCGCCGCGAGGGAAGTGGAAAGTCACCAAGGCAGCTCCTCGCTGCCAGCCAGACCTGCACAGTCATCCTCAGTGCAGGCACATGGGCTCAGTGCGAGGAACAATGCTCAGAGGCTGCTCAGCACACAGAGCTTTTGTTTGACACACTACAATATCATAAACCAGTTGCTTCCGTTATTTGCTGCAATTTCTCTCACTGATCACTCATCTCCTTAGCACTGGGGCTGGTTAAGAAGGAATCCTGTAAAGCTTTTGAAAGAAATTCCAATAATTTAAATCAATTCCCTTCCCAAACTGCTTTCTGATGCAAAGACATGAAAATTATGCGTTGAATTTCCAGTTCGTTCTGTTGATAGCTGAACAATGCTTATTTTTCAACTGCCATTTTCTCTCTGCACCCTCAGCTGTTCCCATCTCTTATCCAGTTAAGCTTCATGTTCGCTTTGCTTGGCCAAAAACACATCAGAGGGCAGTTACCTCTGCTGGTCCTTTGGGACCAGCAGTCACCTCTGCTTAGGTGGCCAGAGGGGAAATGTGCATCTCTCCAGCAGCATTCCCAGCGGAGAAGGGCAATGCCACAACCTTCATCACCAAACAAACCCAGTGAACCTCACACCCTGCACTTCCACTGAAGGGGAAGGACCAACCTGAGGAGCTGAGAAAGAGGAAGGTGCAGCCAGTAAAAGGATCTGAGACTAAGAAGGAAAAAACCTTAAAAAGAAAGAAGACAATTATTTTGTTTTTAATTTAGAGTGAAGGGTTCTTCTGTAAAGGTTTTTCCAATGATTAAGAAAGGAAAACCCAAACCCCCCACCAGCATGATTTGCTCTGGAGGCAGGATAGGACAACATCAAATCCCATAAGCAATTTGCAGGGCTCTCTTACCAAGCACAGCCTGGCAATCTTAACTCTCCGCCTCACTTAAAACAGCATCTCTGTTCCTGGATAACCCCCAAACCCATGGTGAGTAATGAATAAGAAAACAACGGGTTGTTGTTTTTCTTCCCATTCCCAACACTCACTCTGCATTAGGCTCCATCATTTCACAACTCGCTTGATGTAACACGATGTGGCAGAACGTACCCTGATCCACGAGTGAACCCTGATGCAATGCAGAACAGATGCCTTGGACTCAAACTGCTCCTTCCTTGCCTTTCCTACCTTTGATCCACATTTTCTGCTTGTGACAGGCTGTTAAGTAAATATCAGTGACAAGGCCTGATATGCATTTGTTTTTCTGCAGCTTGTTTTCTTTTTGTTCAGCTCTCCAAACTGAGCATCTTGTTGACAAATATACACACTCCATTACCAATTAATGACTTTAGCCTGGTGTCCTCTACTCTCCTTACTCCCCAGTGCCACTTCTACACATTAGCCTGGGTAACATTCAAAGATAATTGTGTTTTGTTTATTTGTTTTGGGAAGTAACAGCAATCAGACAGGCAAATCCCAGTCCTTGCCAAAGCTGCAATTCTGTCTTCAATGTAGCCTGCTCCGAGGAGAGCTGGGGAAGCACACGTGGCATTTGCTCAAGGTGAAACTTCACTTCTCTTCTTTCACTCTTCATTTTTTTTCTTCTTCCAAGGAAAGGACAGTTTTCTCAGCACTCAGGGCTTCCTGCAGGCTTTGCACATCTAGGACCAGGTTTTCTGCAGCCTCAATATTTGTTTAGTCACTTTTTAAAGCCCACCCTTGTTGCATACTGCAGTTAATTGAAAATGAGAGGTCATTCTCAGTAATACACAGAATCACAGAATAGGCTGAGGTGGAAGGGACCCACAAGGATCATTGAGTCCAGCTCCTGGCCCCGCACAGGACCATCCCCCAGAGCCACACCATGACCCGAGAGCATCGTCCAAGCTCTCCCTGAGCTCTGTCAGGCCTGGTGCCATGCCCATTTTGTCAGCCCCTGCACACACGTGTGGTCAGGACCCCACATTTGTGCACAGAGATCTATTTCAATGCTTGAAGAAACATCTCATGGATATTTTCAAGTGGCCATTGAGTTTGGGTACCTCGATTTCCAACACAGTTGAAGTAATGGAATTTCTGAGAATTGGGTACTTGGGACCTTTGCAAGCAGAAAACCCAGAAATCCAACCCCCTCAGGAATCCGTGTAAATGAGGTCCCTGCGAGTCCTCTCTGGAAGAAAACCCATTTGATTAGCACTAAGTGCAGGCAGAGGTGGTACAGCCTGAGCTAAATTCAGCCTCCTTTTTGTGCTTGCAGAGATGTAAAGTCTTGCTGAGCAGCCGTGGCCATGCTGCACATTAACCGAGGAGACACGGACACAGTTGGCGGAACACATTAGCATCTTCCGCTCTGATAATTAGTTTAGTGAAAAATTATTGCATTATCTGTTTGGTTTCATTAGGGACCAATTGCATTCTTAAAAAGAACGGCTCACATTAGGTGCTTTTAATAAGACAATAAGCCCTATAGTGTTTCCAAACAAGATTTAAAGCCCATTCAGCACGTGAGTAATTAGCACAAGTCAGGTTGGAGGCCAAATGCATTATTTAGTAATGGAATTAAATTTCCTTAGAAAAAAAGAAGCCCATTAAAATCCACAGAAATGCAGAAGTGTCAAGGCAGTGTATTTAAAATATACTGCAACAGAACCCTTAACTTCTCAGGGGGATGTGGCTCAGATTTTAGCCAACAGGCACCCAGTCTTGCAGGTCAACAATGGAGATTTTACTCCAGCTATGTAGGGAGAACAAATCCTACAAAGCCATATTGCACAGCAGGTGTTCATCTTGCAGATGGGTTGAAATCAATTATCAGCACTGACTGCTGTGCCATTGGGTAAGAAGGCTGAGATCCTCCAAATTACCCTCAGACTGTCCCCATTTTCATCCCCAAGAGTCACCAGAGATAGGTTTCCTAGCACAGAAAGTTCTTCCCTTACAAGAGCAACCTTTTTTTCCAGGAACTCGACACAAAGCTGCATTTTCCTACATGCTGTATTTTAATTTTCGTGTGGCATGAGCAAATATAATTATCAGTACAAAGGATTCAGAAAAAAATAGACTATGCTTAGCAACCTCCAGCAAAACTAGCAGAATGCACTTGACAAAACTTGCGCTCTGTAATGAAATTCCTATGAAGGCATTTGGAGCTTAAAAAACTAGGACAAATTATGCTGTAAGGAGTAGAATATGTAAACGTGGCAAGGAGCTGCATTTTACATTCTGGCTTCAGAGGGGTTACATCCAGCTGACAGCAGTGTGAACAAGACCAGGGCAAGGCCCACGTCCACCAGCAGAAAGACAATGCTGGCTTTCTATAGGGGAATAGAGAAACATCTCTTAACCAGATCCGTGTGTAGGGAGTTCTGAGAAAGATGGAGTGTTTGCATCTTTGCCATGAGTACATGCAGACCCTCTCTTTTATGGCAGCTGAAGAAATAACAACAATTTTGGAGCCAAACTATCAGCCCAAACACATTAGCGACTCGCCAGCTCATCCCTGTAGTAATTCTGCAGACCCAGGGATGCACGTACCATGTACCAGGACCACGATAATTTCTGTAATAGTCAGCCAGCAGTGACAAATGGAGGACAAAAAGGAGGAGAAGCAGGAAATATGGCAGCTCACTTGGCCCGGGGGCTGGTGGCTCTGGGAAAAGGAAAGGATGGCTGCTGATCTCTGCTGCAAGAATATGAGGTTTCCAAGAGCTTCAGGGGATCCACAGGTTTTCCTCCTTCAGATGCCTCAGCTCTGGGGCTTTTCCTATAAATGTGCCTCTCCAGGTACCTTCAAGGCTCAAGTTCTCGTTGCAAATCAGCAGCAGAGCTGGGAGCTGGAAGAGGTGCCTGGCTCTCCCCATCAGGGCTTACAGATAAGCACTCGCTGCAGAGCAATTTACATTCCCAGGATTTGGACCTAATCCTGCCTCCCTGGGGTAGCTGTTTACTTTCAGAGCCAATTTCCCTGATGGAGCAGGAATATCCACGTCTTGCTTTTCTTCCCTTTTTCTTTCCATCTCTGCTCAGTGAGCAGGGAAGGGAAGGCTGTTCAGCACAGAGGGACAGTGCTCCCCCAGCCACACCCTCTGACCCTGAAAGGGGTTCTTGCTGCCCTCGGAAAATAGGCACAAAATGCAGAACAGCTCTGGCTTGATATATAATTCAATATACTGAATTATGTCAATTATATTCAATCAATTTTCCCCAAGCAGCTCATGCTGTTGACATCGGATTCTGCAGCTTGAAGCCAACCATACTTACTTCTCCTTCAATCAAGTGGAGAACCCAGTGCTGGCTGGGACACGCCTCACCAGAGCCCCTGCCAGACCTAACCCATGGGCAGGGCTGCAGGAAAGGACTTGTGTGCACATTTCCAGCCCATTCCAAACCATTTTGCTCTATGTTCACAGCAACACACCGAGATACAGAGATCTCTTGGCAAGGTCTGAAAAAAGCTTAAGCACAGAACAGCCTGACAGTCCTGAAAGAAGCCAGGGATCTAAGGAAAATGGGTTTGTAGGTGATGCAAAGCTCTCACGGATTCACTGTGAAGCTGCTGAGCCTCTTAACATCTTCACAATCAAAAACCTCTTTTCTCCTCTGGGGTCACAAAAGAAGCTGCGTTTCCTGGAAGGCAGCTTTGAGAGGTTTGAGACTCCAGGAAAGTCACGACATCAGCAGAAGTTCTGACACAGCTGCTTGTAAAAGCAGGAGATTGAGCTCTCTGTAGTCATTCATCCTCCTTTGAGGCTCTTGCCCTCATTTCTGAGCTGGCCACTGCAGTGAGGAGCCATCCTGCCAGTGATGTTGGACTCCACAGGCAGCTTTTGTGCTCCCTTTTTTCCACATTGACCTTTCGGGCAAGTTCTCCAAAGGCAACATCATCTCAGGGGCCTTCTAACATTGCCAGCCTGGCAGCAGCTGGGCTGGGCAATGCACAGGGAGGCTGGCATGGGAAGTCAAAGTCTCATCTTCCATCCAACCCCTACTCCCTGCTGGCCCTGGGAAAAGCTCAGAGACCTGCCCAAGCTGGGGTGGAAAAACTTCAAACTTTGGACTAGAAGTCATTACAGCCATGAAAGCATTCCACCACCTTAAGAGTCAGTTTGGGCTTTTCCAGCATCCAACCTATTTATTGAGGGCCTTGGAAATTTGGCCAAAGGTGTGTGGCCTGAAAAGCAGTTTTATATCAATAACTCACCCGCCAAGTGCCCTTTTCCCAGCACTTGTAACGAGCTCAGCCACTGTGTAGCTAATGACTGTCACACCCCAAAACCCTACCAGAATCCCTGGCTGGGGAGAAAATGAGACATTTTAATCACCATCGTTACTAAAACAGAGACCTGTGAAGGATTACTTGCATATTATGGCAAACTTCAATTGAAATGGGCCATTACTTGCCTCATTAATATTTCAAGTGTGTTTGAATGCTCTATGGCAAAAATATATGACTCGGAAACAAATCCAGGTGGAAGGAAAAAAACCCCACAAAACAAATTTCATTAAATAATGAACATGCATTACACGAAGCCATTCTGAGATTCAGCCCAAGAGCGTCACAGACAAAAAAATCCTGGTGCTCTACTTATAAATAAGGCAAAATTATCTATTCATTTAGGAAAAAGTAATCATGCTCAGTTAGACACACCAGACAAGCATATGAAAAGAAAAATGGCTTTGAAGCTGCTCCTGATAGAAGCCTCGACAGCTCGGGAAGAAAACTCTGCAATCCACTTTTTTTTTTTTTATTTTTTAAAGTGTACATTAGGAAGTCCATTAAAGAAGTGGCATGAATTGATAATTTTTTCTTGCGTAACAGTTTTGAATCTTTAAGAGAACATCAATGCAATACAGCTCTTTTTGCCAGCACCCCTGCAACGCATTTGAAAACAATTCCCAGCTAAAGGTGCTCCTTATAAATTGGATATTAGCAGGGAATAGAATAAGAGATACACCCCTGCTGCTGTCCTGTCTGTCTCTAGGTAGAGCACGGCCTATGCATTTTCTGAAGTTACAATATAGCAAAGTTATCTTTCATTTTGCAGCTTGGAACTGCCAATAGTTGTTCTAACTCGGGTAGGGGAGGTTTGCTACCTTCATTTGTTCATAATGCCAATGAGTGTTACTAAGATCAAGCATAGAATAAATAAGGTTTTTGGTCAAAAACCTCCACCACAGGTCTCAAAGGATCCAGCTCTACCCTAAGCTCAAGGCTTTTCTCTGAATTTGATAGACTTAGATAAACAAACTGAAGTATCCTGGTATGGAAAGAAAGCACAACCAAAGTTTTCCATCGTCACCTGGAAGCTTGAAATTCCCTGTTCTGGGAGACGGCAACTGAGCCAAGCCCTCCTCAGAATTGGAATTTGTCCGAGATATGATTTTTGACCAACAGTTTAGACCTGTCCCAGAGCAGAGGGAATGGGTGATGAGCAACATCAAGCTGCAGCCTGATAATTAGGTGAAAATTGAAAATCCTGACTGCAACACGACTTTGCTGCAGTGAAAGATGGATCAGGGAATTAGTAGTGGGGTTTATCCACTCAGGAGTTTACCACCTGATCACAGAATTCTCTAACTGAGACTTGGAGGAACCCATTTATATTTTTAATTCAAGGATTTCTCACTAGGACTGTAATTATTTTCTCTAGCCCATCTCCCCCATCCTTCTCCTGCTCAGGGTGCAACATCTCTTGTCTTTATCNCTTGGATAGATAGATAGATGTACACATATATCAGGAGAGCTTTTTCCTTTTTTTAAAGACAAGAACATTAAAATAGGACTTTTAAAGCCAACAGGCTTCACTTAAACAAACCCTCTTCCTTCCTATCAGGCCCATGACACTCCAGCACAGCCTGGACCTTGCAGCAGCTGAGACCACAAGATCCAGGGTTTGCTACCCCAGTTTAACTTTTTTTTCTAGGCAAGAAGCCTCTCCTGAGGCTCAAACTGCAGCCCCAGCAGGTTCTTCAGCACTGCTGGGCATAGCAGGGGACCTCTGCTGATGCCTGCAGAGGCTCCTGAAGAAATCAGGTTTAAAAATAAGATAAATTTCAGTTGGGAAGCAGCAATGCCAGAGCAGAGAGGAGGATTCTTGCCTGAGCCATTGCCCTCCTCTACCCAGCGAGGCAGGTCCCCCTCCACAGGGGCCTCAGGGCTCACTGCAGAGCTTTTATAGCCCCACACTTCCCACCTCTTTGGCACAAATTAAAGGAGACAAAGCCCACTAGAGCCTGGGAGCAAACCTACTGTCCAGGGCAGGCAGGCAGCAGCCCAGGGACACAGGATGTACCTGAGCCTGGCTGAGCTCGGGGCTTTGAGCAGGGCTGGAGGAGGCAGCAGGCAGAGAGAGGCACCTGCTCTGCCTTTTCTTGCTAATGAGACATTCTGCTGCAGGTGATGCTGCAGGTGATGCTGTGCGTGCTGCAGTTGGAGCAGCCATCCATGGGGAAGTGATGTCTTCTCCTGTTCTGCACTGGTAAAAAAATTCCTGTCGGGCACAGATGCAGTGAAAAAAAAAAGCAGATTGGTCCTGCCTGTGTTGCTTCTTGCATGGGCCATGCCAGGATTCGTTCCACTGCTCTGTTCTGAGATGTCTCTTAGGTGCTGGCTACATGAGCAACTCATAAAAACCCCCAACACTGAGAAAAATGTCATAAATTGAAAGATTTTATTAAATCCTGCTTTGCCCTGTTCTTTGCCTGTAGCTTAACCACGAAAAGCTAACAGATAACCCATATACATTTCACAACAGAAATTCTCAGGCTTTAGCAAACCCAGCCCTGCTTCCCAGCTTAGCTCAGCTGTGGGTGAGGGGCTGCTTTTCCAGAAGTGCCATAGCAGAGCCTGTGCCAGGCACCCGTAAAGGTGAGAGCAACCATGGGGCCTCTGCCCTGGAGCTACCTGGAAATTCAATGTTCTTAAACTTCTGAGTAATATCACAGCTCCTTCTCCAGGCACTCAGAGCAAACTCGTCTGCCACCTTCTGTCCCTGAAAGGATATAACTCGCATGGAAGAGTGTTCCCCCATTTGTCTGTGGGCAGGCCTGGCATGTAGGGAGCAGTGAGAGCAGTTTTGGGGCTGTTTGGGGTTGTTTGGGGCTGATCCCCACTGCCCCGTGCCCTGTGCCGGAGCTTGGGGCGCAGCCACAGCCCAGAAACACGGGAAGCTGGAGAAGCACTGGCATTTCAAGGCTGATTTCCAAAGAGAAGGAGACAGATGAATGACGGGTGCCAGGGCTCGCAGCACGCGTGCCGGGAGCCATTTCCCGGGGTGCGTTTGATGGAGACAGGAATTCCATCCCAGAGAAAGGCCGGGCCGGCTTTGCGTGACGGCAATGCCAAATGACAGCTGCACACGGCCACACGGCTCCAGACCCTCTGCCTTTAGCCATATTGATGAATCACAGTGTTTGCTTCATGATGGAGCTGCCTAACGAGGCAGGAACGATCCCGTGCTCCCAGGGAAGCTGCGCTACCTCTGCCCCTGGGATGAGCGCTCAGGCCAGGCCCAGCTCAGGCCAGGCCCAGCTCCGCCTGCCTCCCCGGGAACGTGCAGGAAGGCAGAACCCAAAGTGGCACTTTCCCTGTCCCCAGACTTGTGACTGAAGGGAAAATGGAAAAAAACCCCCAAAATCAAGAACAATGAAGGCTCGACAATGGCGGCAAATTGGGTTGGTTCTCTCAATGCTCCTCAATTACTCGGCACAAATGCTAATTGCAATAGCTCCTTTCTGCGGCTCAGTCAGCACAAATCTCAAAGCCCGAGATAGTTTTTCTTTTTCTGCGACCCATCTGTCAGGCTAATTCTCTTATTGCTGAGAGTTGAAGCTTGTTTTTTTTTCCTTTAGCACCATTACAAAGAGAGAGTGCTGCTTCTCCCAAGCCCAGCTCCAGGCTCCTCCATGGATGCACAGAAATCAGCAGCTTTCCCCACGGCCTGAGAGCCGTGTGCTGCAGGGGATTATTGGTGTCAAGGGAAGCAGGTGCCCTCCTGCAGCACTGACCTGCACACCTTGAAATTGCTCTGAAGAGCAGTTGAAAATAAGACCCTCAGCTGATGCTTCTTTTTCTGGGGGGTTGATTTATCCTGGTACCTGTGACTGCATCTCAAAGTGCATTTAATGATTCATTCACTTTAATAATTCAAGCAGATATTGAGGAGGTCTTTGGCTTCCTCAGACAAGCTCTTTTAATAATAAAAAACACTTTCATTTGTTTTCTTTTCAAAATAATAACAGATAAACTCAGGGGGATTCTTGCTCTCTGCACATCCTTAGTTTATAAGGAATTTTCTGGGCTCTTTACTCCTGCCTTGCTCTGGTCCTCAGCAAGCCACTGTCAGAAGCAGGAGGATGCATTCACCTGCCCTTGTACAGGATGGACGTTTTCCGTCCCATTTTATCGTCCTCTTCCTTGCCTTCCTTCCTTCTTTTCTTGCCTTTGCCAGGTAGTTTTGTGGGATTCTTCCCCCTGACCCCCCTGTCTCGGCTGTCCATGGTTAAGCAGGAGCAACCCACCTTGAGCTACCCAGTGCTGCAGCCTGGCTGGAGCAAGGCAGCTTTTATTAGGTCAGCATTTATTGAAGGGTCAATTCTGTCCACATTGAGGCTTTTAACTCTTAGCAACAAAATCCATGTGTTTTGTGTAGCTGTATCCCCGAGGTAGCTGCAGAGTATAGCAGAGGCCACATGAATCAAAGCTCAGCTGGCAGAAATCGCACCAAAGAGGTGTTTATTGACACATCTCTTTGCCAGAATAAAAAACCTGCTCCATTATTGTATGATAAAGCTCCTGCCCTGGAGCTAAGGACCTAGAGAAGGGCAGGATACTCCCCATGTCAGGCTCCTTCCCCTGGGGGGCATCTGCTTGCATTCTGCTTTCCCATGTCCAACAGTGGAAACGTGGAGCATCCTCAATGTCTGAGCAAAGGCAGGAGTGAGATCCCTTTTATTGAATGTCATAAACCCAGCATTTCTACAGAGTAGAAAATGTGGGTCCACTGAGATCTTCAGTAACCACTGTGACAGCATCTGGCAGCGGGGTCCTGACACCCACAAAGAGAGGGTTTCCTACCAGACCTGGTACTCTGAGCCACCAGTGAGATGAAAATACAGAACAAAATCAATTATCCAGCTCCAAGATGCTCCACGTGGGGGAAGGAGGTCTGGGAATCTGTGCTGGAAGGGGTGAAACCAGCACCAGTTGGTTCTCAGGCTTTCAGGAAAGCCTGGCTATTTTACCTGGATATTTGCTGTTACGGCTTTGACACCATTTCCCAGAAAATCCCTGATTCCACTTTTCTGCCACCACCAGCACAGGACTGGGTGCTGTCCCCCTTCTCTCCTCCACGCAGGTTTAAGTGGCTCCTTTGCTTCTGTGCCTTCTGATTCCTTTTCCCAAGCCCACATTCTTGTTTGGCTTTGCCTGCTCAAAGGTGCTGCATCTCCCCTGTCACAGCACTGCTTCGGTGGTACTCCAGGGGTCCCTCGTTCTGCCTTTTCTCCGTTTGCTCAGAATTTATAAATCTATAAAACTTCTAGGTTTTGGGTTTTTTTTACCATGCCTTCCAAAGAGAACCCGCTTTGTGTGGTCAGTGTGTGATGGTCTAGAGACCTGTCAGAGCCTCTCTGCACCTCTTGAACCCCTGAGCTGTTTCAGTTTGATGTGGGATCCCAGGTGGAACAATGTAGGAGTGCTGCAGTCACTGCAAATGGCTGGATGAAAGAGGAGGAGGCTGCTGGGGAAAGCCCCTCCTGGAGGAAGGATTGCTGCAGGAATGCATCTCCAGCAGACACCTGAGAATCCACCCACAGGCCCATCAGAAACCGGGGTCTGGTGGTTGTTTCATTGCTTGTGTCTCCCTTACAACATTTTTCACACCCCTCCAGCAGCCCCAGGTTTCTGCTGGTGTGGGGATGTGTCTGGTTCAAATCAGAGTGAGCAGCTGGGGCTGGGGCTCTGCAGGACCAAAGCAGGAGCACTGCCCGGATGTGGGGAAGGTTTTGGCCACTGTTTGGTCCCAAAACAACAGTTTTGTCACCAGCTGAGTGACTTTACACTTTTTTGCCCCTATTAGCTGTTCCTTTCTGCTCTTAAGCAGTATTCATATACATCTTTTTAAAATCTGAGCCTACCCTAATATTTTTCTTGTTTTAGTTTTTGTTTTGTTGTTGTTTTGAAATATTTCTGCTTTATTAAATTCCTGATAGCCTCTGCAAGTTACACCTGAGAGAAGACTCTGAGCTCTGCTTTTACTTTTCGAAGAAAAACAAATGAAAACCTTTCTGCAGGAGCAGCATCATTTCCGGAGGGCAGCCCCCTCCGTTGCCTCTCCAGAAAGAGTTTCACCTGCATTTTCAGCCTCCTGTGTTCCCAAATATGATCAGTGGGGCTCAGGGTCGCTGAGGAGCATTTACAGGATCAGTGGAGATGGAAAAAGCAGTTTCTGGGAGTCTCCCAGCCTTCCCGGCTGCTGTTTCGCCGTAGGAGCAGGAGAGGGTGCTGCGAAACCAGCGGCGGCGGCTGCGGGGAGAGGGACCCCGGTGTCCCCCAGCCACCCCAGCCCCAGTGTCCCCCCAGCTCCAGAGCCTGAAAAGACATTTTCTACTGAGGGGGAAAAAATTATTAAAAAGTCCCTCTGGAACTCAGCATTTCAGCTTCCCAGCTATGAGCAGTTCAGGGTGGAAACTGCTCCCCGTGTTCATTCCGCAACGATTTTAAGTAAAAAAAAAAAGGAGCATGAAAGTGTTCAAAACTCCACATTTTAAACATATTCAGCTTTTCTGTCTCTGGGATTAACGAATTTTACAACCTGTTGTGTCTTTCACGAAGGAAGAACGGGTGGGGATTCTCCATCCCTGCCTGGACCAAGTGGCAGCACTGGAGCTGGCAGGGGTCACCTCCCGTGCCAGGCAGATGGGCTCCTCAGGCTGCTCCCTGGGGACAAGCCCTTGTCCCACCGGTGACGGCACCTCTCAGCCGGGCACCTGGCCTCCAGGTCCCCTGGGGCAGTTTGCAGTGAAAAAACGAATGTCATGAATTTCCAGCACAGCCTGGCAGGGAGCACAGGGGTCAGGCTGAGAGCCTGCCCTGCCCCTGGAGCCCGGCTGCCAGAGGGATGTGCTGGGCAGGCCCTGTGTCCTGAACCTGGGCGAGAAGCAGGTTTTATCCCAGCTTTCACTGCAGCTCCTTGCACAGAACCTGTCTGGAGTAAGAAATCCCTCGGAGTGTTTGGGGAGGGAGGCCCCCCTAGCAGGGGTTCAGTGATGCTGGGCGCTGTCACACAGCCCTGGATGATCTTCATGCTGCCAACCATCCAGGGAGTCTGTCCATCATCATTCCCAGCTGCTGTTTGGATGTTGCTCTCCTTCAGCCACAGCTGGAGCCCAAATAGAGCCTTCAGAGGGGGGCAGGCCCTCCTTGAGGTTGTTATTAGGGAACCATCCTGGCTGCTCTTCAGTATTTCAGTCCCTGGGCCTTCCCTCAGCCTCACTGGCGGTCCCTCAAGTCCCTCCCAAGCACTTTTGGTGTCACAGATCCGATACTGGCTGCCTGGATTGTGACCTGCTGGCACGTGGGCAGGGGGCTGTGGGCTGGGAGCTCCCTGCATCCCTTTGGATCATCAATATTTGATGCAACGAGTGCTGCAGCTGGGATGCCCCAGCAGCCACTGGTGCTCCCAAGCCTGCTGCTGAGCCCCACTGTGTGCCCAGGATGTTGGGAACAGCCCGAGAGCCTGAACACCAGCACTGCTGATGGGCTGAAGCTGAGACCAGGAGCTTCTCTTTAACAGTTTTGGTTGGATTTTGTCCCATTCCAGGCTCCTCCAGCCTTTGTCCTCTAGACTGAAGGGTCCCCTTCTATCCAGTGTCTTTTTGTGTCCAATGTCTTCTGTGCTGTGCCCATGGTCTCCCCAGGCTCTCTCTGTTCTAAATTGCAATTCTTTTCAAAATCCTTTCCCAATTTCTTTGTATATTGTGAAAATGGTTAAATCCATTGCTGAGGGAGTGTGAAACAGGGACTGGACTTCCCAAGGGCTTCTTACCTTTCTGCCCTTCCCAAGAGTCATCCTGCTGATGGAAAGCCACAGCCCCTGGGGTGGGATGAGCAGATTCCTTCAACACTGTGAGCAGACAGTGGGGTGTGCCTGCTCCTTCAAGATCCTGGGGATGAATTTGGAGATGCAGAATAAAATTCCTTCAAATGAAAGAGGCTGGAGGAGCTGGTGATGGAGAAAACCTGCTGAGGGAGAAGGCCACAATATGCCAGGTTAGAGACCAGGCAGAAGGTCAGGAAGGACAGCTGTAGGGTAGGCTGATGGAAACACATGTTGGATTAGTGGCCTCACCTTCAGAAGTCCCAGTCTGAAGTTCTCCCAGCACGACAGGAACAGTGGAAGATGAAGGCACACATAATTTATGTGCCAATCTTTTAATTGATTTGCCTAAACAGGCCCTGATCATTCCAAGTTTTAATTGTTACTCTGAGCTAAATGAAACCTAATTTATTTTCCAGCATCTTTCCTGACACCTTAAAAAACTCAACCAAACACAGCCCAAGGACCCTCAAGCAAATAGGCCAGGTTGACAGGTCTATTTTCACACTGCTTGAAATTGTGTTTTAATCATCCTAACCTCTTTTTCCTTGTGCAGCTCCAGCATGGGGCAGGAAAACAGCTGTTCCTTGCCAGCTGGAAAAAGGTGATGTGTGTGGAAAGGACAATTCTACCTCCAACACCACGAGAAATAACCAACCAAACAAAAAATCTCAGCTGATGACATCACTTGGAACAAGGACAGACCTGAGCAAAGAGAGGAAATAAAGCTTCTTCTGACCATTAATGGCCCAGTGATGGCTGCAGAGAAGGCACCAACCTGAGCCCACACCCCCTCTTTGGGAACTTCACTTTCCCACCCTCCTTCTCAAACAAGAGCCAGCTGCACCCAAACCCTTTATATTTTTTTCCCCCTTATTACAAATGAAGCACCAGAAAAATAGGAAAATGTGGCAGAGAGCCCCATTTTTTTTTAGCTTATTTTTTTTCTTCTTCCTCTGTTTCAGGCTGTAATTTTATGGTGATGCAGGTCCCTAAGACAGCTCTGATATCCCTGTTAGGGCAGTTTCTATAAGCAGCTCCAATTTCTGTCGCAGGCCCCTCCCTGGGGAGGGAGCATCCTGTGAGGAGGAGCTCAGTGCTGATCACCGTGCAGCACAAACGAGACATTAAACCTTGAGAGAAAAATCATTAATTACCTCTGTGTGTGCTAGGGGCAACATGCTTGGCCCAGAGGTCCCAAAGTGCCAAGCTGCCAATCAAGGGTACAGTTTCTGGTTCATAAATAGGAAAGCTGAGACAGAAGTGTGTTTTCCCACAGGCTGCAGCCCCACACATGCAGGGTGGTACCTTTGGGGTGACCTCTCAGCCCCAGAACAGCTCTGATTTACCCCAAAATATTTTCCTGGACCAGATGACAATGCAGATGTTGCTGCTCAACAAACTCAGGGTACACACCAGGAGAGGGGCTTACGCCTTGTGTTCTCCCCTTGTGCAAAGCAGTTCCCAGCTGGCTCCAGAGCCTTTGGAGCACGATAATTGGCTTGGGAAAATGCAAACATACCAGAACTGACTGTGGGGTGGGAGTAGGGAAGAAAAAGCCCCCAGGAGAGTGGAGGTGGCAGTGTTATAATCTCAGCCTGTCATCGGTTTAACGTTATTAAACAACTTCTTAAAATAGCAGCCATAATTATTCCTATATGGAGCTCAATCTGGAGAGCTTTAAGATCTTTCACTCTTCTCCTGCTTCACTTTCCTGCTCCCAAATGTGTGGTTTGGGGTCCTGTGCCCATGGTAGAGGTGTGAGGGAGCTGCTCATCCATCAGCAAGGCTTTGCCCGAGGAAGCCCTGGCATCAGCCCTAACCCAGTTTCACCAGGCTCAGCTCTGTTGACATGAACATAGTTTTTGTTGCATTTTTAATTGTAAAAATGTATTTACATGAATAAAATACAGCTCACTTGGGGATATGACCTACTTTTTATGGGAAGATGAAACAACCATAGGTTTGTGTTTTTATTTCATGTATTTCAGCTGTTCTCAGTCAGACAGGGTTGCTGAAGCAGATCAATAGGAAATCCACAGCCACTAGGATGCTTTTTTTTTCCTGTAAATAATCACATTCTGATCAACATGACAGGGAGCTGCTACATTTCCATGATGAAGCCTTTAACCTTCAGATCAGTAGAACGGTTTTGACAGTACATAATTTATGTGGAAATAAATAATTTGATGGGGATTTTATATGTACGTATTCTGCACTGCTGGAGAGAGCTGTTTATCTGTTTATCTGAATTATGAATAATAATAACACTAAATAATACATAATCCTATTGTCCTGGACAAACACAGGTCACCCCAAAGTTTAAGTGCAGCAGGAGCCGGGGATGCTCTCTCCAGAAACAGACGCTGTAATTTCTGCTAAAATAAAGCACAATTTGCTTTTCCAGGATAATCAAGAGCTCTCACTCAGATATTTGAGCTTGTTTAGCATTGAAGCAAGGCAGCTTTAAAAGCCATATTATCTCAATTTAAGATGTTGGATGGGCACTATACAGCCTTGGCCAGTGCCACAGATTCTCCTCTTATCCCCTCACTTCAGCAGCCTTTGATGAGCCGAGCTGGAGACAGATTAAGCCAGCATTAAGGCCCCCACAGCCCTCAGTTATGCTAAACCTAAGTGCCATAGATTTACTTATTAAACACAAAGAATTGAGCAGGATCTGACCTGCACCGACAGGACAGACTCTGCTGCTCTTTCTCCTGTGCGTGACACCGATCGTGTTTCCTTTCCCACGGAGGTGAACTCCCCACACTCCCCTTGGGATCAGCTGAGTGACATTTCAGTATTTATTCAAATTAGCTGTTATTAATTAAATAACACCTTTCAGCTTCCTTGGCAGGTTTTCCCCTGCAGTTGCAGCGGGAAGCTGGCGTGTGTCAGGATGTCAGGCAGATGTGAGGACCTCAGGGTTATATTTTTGTGAGCCTCATTAAAAATGTTATCACTATAGAAAATAATAAATTTATGGTTATGTCTCTGTACTGTCTCCTCTTTTGTGCCTTCCAGCTCCTCGATATGAAACCCAACTACCAAGTGCTATTAAACAAAGGCAGCTCTTCCTCATCAGAGCTTTGCTTGGGCTTAATTCTGGCTCCAAGGTGGATTCTGCTGGAGTCCAAGGGACTTCAGCATGTGCCTAAATACTTTGCTAATTAGCAACAAAGCTGAATCTCAGGTCTGGGGATTTATCTACATGAAGATCCAGAGGTGTTGATGGTGGTTGGGACTAACTGGGGTAAGAGTGACTTTGACCCAAAACAAGCCATTTAACCAGGACCCGACGTGGCTGGCGCTGCCCTTTGGGCACACGGAGCTGCAGCAGCCTCAGCTGAAGCAGCTGCAAAACCTGGATAAGCACAAGCCATGGAACACCTTCTCTGCACCCCTGTCACACTTGGTTTGCCTCTAAGAAAATGAATGCATACTGTCCTAACATTAAAGATTAAAAGCAGCTGCATCTCATCACAGCCAGGAGATTTGTCCGGAGCCGATGACAAAAACGATGGCCTTTTGGGGAATAACCTTGACTGCTGGTGCTGAGTATTTTCAAGGCATATTAATCACAATTTCTGTGTGAATACTTCTCCTTTCACTGGAAATGGAGTGAGGGATGAGGCTTGGGGAGTTCTGAGGCGGTTTGATTAAAAATGCTGGAGAGAGCCCTCAGAACATCACGGTACAAACTGCTCAAGACATGAAAATATCCAGTTAGACTCAATGTATTCCTTAAATCCAGCCCTTGGGATAGAATCTGGCAACACAGTGGAGTGGAGCTAATTTTTTTTTTTGTGGAAATAGGGCTTTCCTGTGTTACAAATTGTAAAAATAATGAAAAAGAATCTTTCTTCTACAAAGACCGAATTGACCAGAGATTCAAAGATGAAGTGGTGTGAAAAGAGGGGTTACATCTGGGAGACTGGCTTGCAATTAAAGACACACGGGGTAATTGCTGCAGCCACCTCCTGCCCTTTAGAGCCACTGCCCACTGAGGCTGCCAGAACCCAAAATCTGAGGTATATAAAACCCTACATGAAGATAAAGCAACGAGGCAGCTCTTCTCTCTCTACCCTCTACTGTATCCATGGGAACAGGCTGGGATTTGACATCTACACAATAGCTATAGACAGAAAGCCTGCAGTGCACAGAGGAAAGGTCAGTGGAGCATCCCAGCCACGGTGGCACCCACGGAGCAGCTGGGGCACTGGGAACACCCTGGGGACACCCTGCTCCCTGCCCAGGAGTCACAGCTTGCCTGTGTCCAGGACAGCTGTGGTGCAGCCAGTTTGCAGAAAGAAGAGTTAAAGAGCTGATGTGGTTCTTGGGTGCAAAGAGCTGGTGGAGCAAAGGGTGCTGCAGTGAGGTGAAGGAGACCTTACCAAGACCCCAAAACTGGACAAGGAAAACAAGAAGGAAAAAAGCTGTTTTTTCTAGGTAAGTTTGACTGTTAATTTGAGGGAAAAAATAAGAAGTAAATGAATAAATCCCATGAGGAAGGAAGAAGAAGAAAAGAAATATTTCTCAGCTACTTCTCATTAGTGGAGGAGTATTTACTCAGGTGAATATTCTGCCTGCTCACACAGCATCCCCAGCACCGGCACACCAGCTCTGCACAGCTAACGAGCAACCAGCAGGGAGGAATAAGACTATTTAATTTCGTAGCACACCTTGAACAGCCCATGGGGCTAACTCACATTTGGGAAAATGAATACACAACCTTGACAAATAGTATTAATAATGCAACAGAAGGACTTGAGAGCAGAGCACTGTGAGCTAGAAACCCCCATGCTGTGTACAAGTCAGCTCCTCACCCTGCCACAGTGACGTGTGTCCGGGAAGGACCCTAATAAAACACCTTTGGGTCCTGTCTGCCTGAAGCTGATAAAGGGGACAGGTCTTCACCCCTGTGTCCAGATGCTGCAACAGCGAAGTTCATCTGGGGCTTCCCCAGCAGAAGGATTTGCTCTCCCCCTGCCTATCTGACCAACACCTCCATGACCCCCTCCTGGGCAAGAGCAGCACCAGCTTGCCCCAAAACATTTGCCCAAACCTCATCTCACCACAGCAGCAGCTTCATCAGCTCAGCAGGGCTCTTGATCTGCATCCCTGCCCGGAGGGGGGTTACTGCCCCACAGGCTCTCCTGCCTCACCTGAACCTTCCCAGTGGCTCCTTGCACCCACTGCCACCGTAGCTGCAAGGGGAGCAGCACTGGAGGGCAGGTCATCTGCACCTACATGTTAATTTATATATATAATCATATTCTTTTCACTGTGCAAGGAAGGGCTCTGGAGCCTCAAACTGCTCCAGCAGCAACTGGAGGAGAATAAGACCCAGCACAACTTTATTTTTCTTGGCTACTTTATTACTGCTCATGATTGTCATTAATGAAGCCCTTGCATCCACACCCCATGGTTCAATAAGGGTTTTCAGGACACTACTAATGGAAAATGGTTCCCACCAGGGCCGTGTCACACCTGGGGCCATGGGAGTGTTGTGGTGTAAGGAGGGAAGGAGAAGAGTCCTGGGGATGCTGGCAGAGGAGCTTTCATGTCTCGGGAGATACAGGCCACAAAATGCCTCTCTGGGCTTACAGAAAGGGGATTTGATTAAAGGGGAGAGGGGCTCCTGGGAGTTCCCTGAGAAGATCTCAGAGCACCCACCTCCCCAGCCAGCCTCCCCCGAGCCCAGGGTCGCTCACCTCCCAGGTGCCATTCCCTCAGTCAGCATCCACCCCTCCGTCCCCATGGATCCGCAGGACACCAGGCTGTGGCAGGGAGAGGTGTGTGGGGGGGGCTGATGGCAGGGACAGAAATGCTTCACCTGAGCAGCACCTGGAGCGGGGAACTGCCCCTGGCTCAGGCTGTGTTTAACCCTTCACCCCGTAACTGGCTCTGAGGCTGTAGTTCAAGAGACACAGCCGTGTGCCCACACTCTGACACCAGTTAGTCATTCATGCAAAACAAGGTTTTTTTGCTTCCAAGTGCCAACCATTTTCTGTGCAGTGTCAGACAACAGTCACCTTCCCACGGGCCTGGGGGAGGCTTGGCTCATCCCATCAGGTGCATTTAAGGACTCACAGGGGTAAAACCTCTACTTTAACTGGTAGTTTACCCTCAAACTCCACTTTTTATTTATTGCTGTCAAAGCAACAGACACAGAGCACAGTGAAAGGCCATCACCAAAGTGAGTGGGAGAGATGCTGAAGGAGGTGACTGAGTGTTGTTCCTCAAGAAGGAAGGATGTGGGGTAAAACCATGCCAGGTGACCAGAAGAGGTGATAAAATTATTAGTAGGTGTCCTAAGGGGGTGCTGCATGTATTTACTAAGCATTTATTGCTTGGAGAACTGCAGCCCCAGGGTGGTGCTGGGGGCAGGTGGGCCTGGCAGGGCAGCTGGGCTCGCCCCAGCCCCTCACCCAGGCCAGGTCTTTGATCTCCCAGGATCAAAGGCTCTGGAAAAGTTTCTCCGCAGTCCATGAAGGTGTGATAACAGCTTTAGGAGCCCCACAGCCATCCATAGAGAGAGCTGCTGCCACACCAGGCACTTTGGGAGGGACAGAACAGCACCCAGAGGCACAACCATTGCTGCCGGTGCTTTGCAAACACCACATCTTCCTACCCATAATATGCATTTACCGAACCAGCAGCAAACATTTATTTTAACAGATTTCTTCTGGCAGTCCTGCACTTGTGCTCACTGGGTGAATGTGTGAACTCCCAGGCTCACAAATGCAGCCACAAGATGAGAATCTCTCCAATGAATTAAAATAATTACTTTTCTAATTCGCCCCTAGACTCTGCTAAACCTTCTGGGGCCTTGAGGAAGGCATGAAGCTTTTTTAATTTCTCCTACTTGTGGAGGCAAACATTTTAATTTATAAAATGAATAATTCTGTGTGTGAATAATCAGTGCAGAGGAAAATTCCACTCGGGGCAGGGACATCTCATGATGCTGCACAGGATCAACCCACAAGATGACTCCTCAGTGTGCAGGAACACAGCCATGGGAGAGCCCTTGTACCTCTGGGCATCAGCAGTTTTGGTGATCCTGAACATCTCCCTCCCAAGAAGGACTGAGAATAGTCAAGGATCCATCCAATAAGGACCCATCAAGGGTAACATGCAAAGGCAACAGCCTTTGAGCCACCAAAAATCACCAGCATCAAGCCCAGCAAACCAGACCAGGCCCTGGGAAACTCAAAATGATTGCTTGTGAACTCCAGTGTTTTTTCTGGAGCCAAATTCACACTGAATATGGAAATCCTGATGGAAAACTGATGGTTTATCAGGCTGGGCCAGGTTAGGACCAGCGGATTTGTCACTGGGTGGTGGGGCTGGGTTGTGCTTTAGTGCTTGAACCTTCCCAGCTGCCAACCTGTCACTTAAAAACTGGGGCTTAAGTGAGAACAGAAATGCTCGAGGGTCATACAGAAACTGAGGGTAAATAGAAGCGTGTCTACAAAAAGATGCCCTGATTTGAAAACTTAGCAAATCAGGAGTCTACCCAGATATACACTAGATATGCACTACTTGCTTATCTGGAGGAACTGGAGAGGAATAATCCTGTTCCAGAGCTGGCTGGATACACTCCTGCAGTGACGTCCTGTGGAATGGGTGTCATAATGGATGCAAACAGTGGTGCTGCCCCAGGACTTGGCCCCTACTTTGGAGGAGTTTATAAATAATAAATATTTAATAGCAAATAATAAATAATAATATTAAATAATAACAACAAAGACGTGCAACATTCATTACGCAGCGTGCTACAAATGAGGTTAAAACTGTGTATATTCTATTTCTTTTAATTAACAGTAAGACAAAACAAGCTCAGATATACCACGAATCCCCAGATGGTTTTGTTTTGCAGAAAGGAAATTTTCAGAAAGGTTTAAAGTAACAAGAACAGAAATAAGGTTTGGACAAAGCTCTTTCTCCTGCAAAGTGACAAGCTGGGGCTCGCACGAGGGATCACAGCCTTTTCCTTCCCTGCCCTTTGTTTTCCACCAGTGATGATCTCCCTTGGCAGCTGGCTAAGGCCAAAATGCCAAAGAATCAAATGAAATTTTAAAACTTAAAACCTCAAAATAAAGTTTATGTACACACACACACAAAAAAAAGCAGGAAAAATACCATTTTCTTGCCAAAATGTAATATAAGCCAACTACTTTGCTGCAGTAGACTTGTATTAATAAACTCAGCTACATCACTTTACACCAGTTTGGGATCTTGCCTTTCACTGAAATAACTTCTGGCCACAACTTTCCCCAAATCCTGCACTTAATGTTTCCCATGGGAAAGCTTTGGGTTGTTTTCCACTCAATGCTGCTCTGAAATTCTCCCATTTACACTTCAGATCTCCTGTCTATAGGATGGCAGAGGAAATTTGGGTGCTGGAGCCACCCCTGCCGCCCAGCACCCCAGGGAGCCTCCAGTCTAGCATGGGATATTTAAGCAACAGTTTGCAAGTGGCCATAGAGGAACAACAACCTGCTCGTGTCCAAGCCTGCTGAGGTCTCATTGAAGGATGGCTATTTCCCATTCCAGCCTGGTTGGAAGTGATAGCCAGCAGTGAGAGATACCAATCAGTAAGTGTTCAGTCAAGATGAAATTTCTATTTTTCTAATGCTGATTATTTCTTGGAAAGTTACACAAATCTTTTATGCCTGCTGGCGCTCAGGCCAGCAAATAGAGAATTCAATGATACAGTCGAATGCACAAACTTTAGCAGCCTACCTACCAACACCAAAAAAATACACCTTTTTTTCTTTAGTTCTACTCTATTTTCTTTTTCCTGCTCTCGAGTCCAGCCCTGGATTTATCCCCCAGGCAGAACTGCTGTTTGCTCAGTGGGATGAGCTGAGACAAGAGGACATTGGAGAGATTCTTAGTTATGCAGGGAGGAATAAAACAACCCAAAAAACAAAGAAAGGGAAATATCCCAATTCTCTAGGTTACACTATTGGTTATATAACCAATCTCTCTGGTTATATTTACGCTCCTATAAATAGAGAAATGGCCTGAAAGAGTGGCCTAAAAAAACGACAAACGGAGTCGGGACGCGGCGACCATCGGAGCGGGCGCGGGGCCGGCGGGGCTCAGCACGGTGACGAGGACATCTGGTCGTAGTCGGGGCACTTGAGCAGGGCTGGGTAGTTACTGTTCATCTGCAGGGACGCCTCGCTGGAGATGTCCGAGGGGCTGCGGCCCCGCGCCCACGCGTCCGGGTGCAGGAACTGCCCCGAGTAGTCGGAGCAGTTGCTCAGGCGGGGCCGGTAGAAGCCGGGGTGGGGTCGGTAGAGGTCCTCGGCCGTGTAGCGCTTCATGAAGAGGTACACGGACATCACCCCGGCACTCTGCGGGACAGAGACACGGCCTGAGGCCCTCCCCGCCCGTGGCTGCCTTCTGCACCACCACCCAAACAGGACAAAACAGAAATTGCCTTTTCTTGCACTGCTGCTGATGCTCAAAAGCACCCGAGGGCCGTCACTTCCCTGCCCCATGCCTTGGATCTGTGCAGTAAATAACGTGGCACAACCACATCTCCTCCTCTGCTTTCCATGCTCGGCATCAAATTGTGATCAAATGCCCCATCAGCACTCCAGGTTGGGTCTGTCCCCCCCAGATGTCCCCTTCATGCTATGTATTACCCCTCTGCTCTCACAGCCCTCCCTTAAACCCCGTCTGAGCCCTCTTTTTGCCGAACAGCCTCAAGTCTGCCCACCCCTGGGAATGGGATACACTTGTTACAGGGGTGTTACAGGGATGTGGTACCTCTGTGAGAAGGAAGGAGATGGCAGAGAAAGCAAAGGACCACCCATATTTGTAATTGAAGAACGACTCCGAGTCCTTGGTCCTGTTGAGCATCTCGTCGTTAATGCTGGATATGTAGAGGACCAGCCCCACCACCAGTGACAGACCTAGAGAAGGACAGTGGGGAACACTTCAGGGATGAAGCTACTGAAGAAGGCCTGACTTTTGGGGGAAAGAAAAAAAATTGTGGGAGTGTGTAATAACTGGGTAAAGGAGCTGAACTCCTGCTGCGCTAACCCAGGGCACTCCTCTCGCTCCAGTCAAACACTCTCTGCTCAGGGAAGTCTGTGTGCACTGGGAGGAGGGAGCTGGCTCCAGTAGGAGCTGCTTCAAAGCTCGGCTGTCACAGCTATTTGTTTAACAGTCGCACAACACCATGAATAAAACATTCACTTTTCTCATGTAGACACAGCCCAACTGAGCAGTTTGAAGTTTCAGATCTCTCCTGCGACTGATGTGCCACGAGAAGCATCCTCTCCTCCAGCACCTGCTCCTGCACGGGTGGTGGGGGCCTTTCCCCGCATTTCCACAAATGAGCTCTGCATCCATCCCACAAAGGCTGATCAGGCTGTGGGGCTGAGCTGGGAGTGATGACTCCAACAAGCAGCCACCAGGGCAGGTTAGGAGAGCACCAGCAGCTACCAAAGCAAATGCACTCCATGCTCAAGGGCTGTCAGGAAAAACCTGGCTTGTGAAACTCACCGGACAGGATGAAGAATATCCCCGAGACGAAGGCGAGGATGGTCCTGTGAGGCCGGATGTGGCCGATGTTGCTCAGGATGAAGCCGATGAACATGAAGAAGAGGCTGACCAGAGGGAAGGGGGTGGCTGAGCGGATCATCTCTGTTGAGAGAGGAGCAGAGGGAAGTGAGAACAGGCATTCCCTAAATAGTGCGAGAAATGGGCTTAGCTGGGTGACAGGGCTCCAGTCCTCCTGCTCTGACCACGTTGTGTCTGGGTTTCTCTCCTTGCTAATGAGCTGAGTAAAACACAGAATTATGGAATCATAGAATGGTTTGGGTTGGAAGAGACCTTACGTTCCAACTCTCTGCCATGGGCAGGGACACGTTCCACTATCCCAGGTTTCTCCAGGCCCCATCCAACCTGGCCTTGAACACTTCCAGGGATGGAGCATCCACAGACTCTCTGGGCAACCTGTGCCAGTGTCCCACCTCCATCGTGTTTGCATTTCTGAGGGTTCCTGTGTGAAGTGTTGGACAGGAAACCACCAGAACCTGCATTTTTCTCTAGCTTCACTGCATAAGTGTTTGCAGAACACTTCTATTTATTAAACCAGAAATGACTGCAGAATTCATCATGAGAGTTGTGACACTCCATCCTAAATTCATCCTGCTATATAATGTGTAAAATTGCTAGGGAATAAATACAGCTGCCAATTATGGAGAGGAGACTAAAAAGCCAAACACTTGGATGAACATTAGAGCCGAATAGCCAGTGACAGGAAATTGTACAGCTTAGAGCCTCCATGGGCATCCTGCCATTGGAAAGGGATGTCCCCAAAAGCTTAGGAGCACACTGGGTAATTCCCATAGTAAAAAATGTAGTTGCATCCTTGCATGGCAGCACTGTCAAGGAACTCAGGGCTTCTTTGGTAAGGACACAAATGAGATTTCTTGGGGAGGGTCCCTAGTGACCCCTTGGTGCTTTGCAGGATGTGAAGGGTGGAACCCCACCAAACCACTTACTCAGGACATTGATTGTGGATTCAGATGTCAGCTGGATGTTCATGGGCATCACGTATTCGATGGTGAAGCACCGGCCACGCTCCTCACCTGCGGCAGACAGACAAAAATGGGAACCCTGAAGCCAGAGGGTTTAAGGTCACCCCAGGGGCAGTATCAGAGCTCCTCACTTCTCCCCTGACTTTTCCAAAGCGGTTGAAACCTTGTGACATTTCAGGTTGGTCACTTTGAGATTCCCATTCCCTTGGGTTCCATTCAACTCTGTCCCTGCAGCCAAGTTGCTTCATCAAACTTGGCGCAGACAGATAGAAAGGTCCAGCTGACCTGAATCTAAATTTTGCAGGAATGAAATGGAAAGTTTTCAGCTGCTGCCCAAGGCATCATGGCTGCAGCTCTGGAACAGGGCGGGGGGTCTGGCAGGGCAGCAGCAAACTCACCAAAGCCTGCATGCAAAGGCACATTTATCCTTTGGACTGTTAAAGTCGGACATGAGGCGATGACATTGCTTGCCAAAGGCTGTGCCTGAGTTGGGAAGCAGAGATCAGCAGAGCCTCTAAAAATCCCGTTTTTCTTGGCCCTTTCCTGCTGCGTGGCACTGACACACAGCAAACCAAGGGGATGTTTTTGGCTGGAAGACCATACCTGCCAGAAAGCAGACCCTCCAGAGCCCCGAGTGCAGCGACAGCTTGATCTCGGCCGTCTGGTTTTGGGGCTGGACGATGCCCTCCTCCAGGTAGAGCCAGTAGTCGGTGCTGACAGAGATGCCCAGGAGGCCGAGGCCGCAGACGGCGAACACGCTGCTGAGCAGGGTCAGCGCCTTCCTGCTGCAGGCGCTCATTCCCAACAGCATCGGGGGCCCGGGAGCGGCTGCGGGACACGGGAGGAGCCCTCAGCACGTGGAGCAGGGGTGCTGAAGCTCTGCCCTGAACTGCTCGTGTAGGCTGAGCTGAAAGGAGCCATTGGAACAATCACTGACAGACGGAGAGTTTGAACCCAATCCCCCCCGACTGCCCCGCGCCGGCCCGCGGCTCGGGATGTGGGAACGGCACAGCACGGACGGGCCGGAGCAGCTCCTTGGCTCGTGTTGGATTTGCTGCAGGTGAATTCCTGCTTCTCCAGCCAGAGCTGGCACTGATCCCCCCAAGGATGGAGCTGAACCACAGCATCTTATCTACCCGCAGAGCCTTATCAAGCGCTGCCAGCCCCGGCACAGGAGCTGCTGAGGATCACGGACACTGCGCTCAGGGATCAACAAAGCTGCTCCTAACTGCTGGGCCAGCCCCCAGCCCTGAGCAGCTCCCATCACCATCCCACTCCCCTCCAGCATTGCCATTTTCCCACTGCCAGGGTAGATTTACCCACTAGGAGATCACGGTAATTTTGCAAAAGCCACGCTATGTTTATGACATCATCAAACAACTTGAAGCAGAGTGGCATGACACAATAATCTGCCTTTTTTTGTCGTATTGCTCTTGCCAGAGCTGCCAGTACCCTCCCTAGTCCAAACCCACCTTGTGCTTTGGAGAGAGGCAGGGAAATGGGGGCAGAGAGCTGCAGCCAGGCCCTGGGCAAACATTACAGGAAAAATTCACCTCATCCCCATGTCATTTATGTATAGCATGTTTTTTTATTATTATTATTTTATTGCACATTTGCTACTTTGGGGAAATTAGCAGTTCCTATGGTGCCCTGCAGACTGATAAAATAGCACCAGAAATCAGAGATCTTGGTGCAGTGGAGAAAAAGTGAAATTAGTAAGGGAGGGGAAAAAAACCCACAGCAACAAAAGATTAAAGGGATAAGAGCAATAAGGAAAAAGATACGTGTGAGAGATGGTCTTGTGTGGAGTAGCGCGGAGCAGATAGTGCTACTGACTGCTGTTATAAAGGCAGAATGAATCACAGATAAGTGCCGTGTCATGTATATTTTCCAAGGCACATTTTGCTGCTATTCAGCACTGCAAGCAATAAGGAAAAAATATCTAAATCCAGCTAGACAACAAAAGCTACTGACTCGAGAAGCAGTCTGCATCTTCCATGGACTCCCTTCAGAACGGCACTAGCCTTGTTTCACACCCTCAGGAGTGGCTCCATCACTCCTGTGCTCCCTTGGTGAACAGACTCCTTGGAAGAGAAGTCCTGTTGCTGTTATCACTGCAGTAAAGGTGGTGGGTTTAGTGATTAAATCAGGAGACACGAATTCTGCCTGGACCAGGAGATGACAACTCCCTGTTCCAACACGGCCGAGCAGACTGGAGGAGGGTGGTTTTTTCTAGTGCCTCAGATGCAAATATATTAATTCTCACTTGCTTACAGTGACTCTCAGAGATGCCAAATGTCCTCACAGCCTGTACTTTTACACCTGAAAGCCTCCAAGGATAATGTTGTGCCATAATTCCCTCATGGTGAAAGCGAGTAGATGATGCTGAGAGAGGTTTCTTGCTGCTCCAGCACTCTGGGGAGCTCTGAGCTCTTGCAGTGCCCATCCCCAGCACTTCTCTCTCCCAAATCCACAGCTCCCCCAACGCAGTCCTGGGCTGGGTTTGCAGCAGTTTCATTTAGATTAACATGAAGGAAACTTGTAGGTACTGTGGAGTCCAAAGAAAGGCATTTACTGAACAGATGCAGCATCCAAGGTCTGTGTGCCCCTCCAGCTCACTGCTCTGGGCAGCAATAAGAGAGAAAAGCAGGGAATGCTGCTGGAAGAGTATCAAATTCTTGAGTGAAAGACAGAGAGGGAGAGAGAGTCTTTAATTATCGCACCTGACCCCAAGTCCAAAGCAGGCAAGTACATCTTGGTAGGAAGCAGATGTACTCGCACCCTCAAGCGCTGCAACAGCTTTGACAATTCCCTTCCATATGAAATTAAGGATTTGGCTCTTCCTACGTTCACACTGTGCCTTTTCCCAGAAGGTTTCAGCCTACAGGAAGGGGATTGCTGTCTCCAGACAGCCCAGGCAAGTGCTCCAGCTCACACTCCTGCAAGCTTTCCCTCCACCTTTGGCTTCGCTAACCAGCCTCATTTTCAGTGTTGTTATTTAATGCTTCCCTCAGCTAAAGAAAAGTAGGATGTGTTCCCAGGAGGAATACCTCCCTGCTAGGGGAGCAAGGAATGAAATGCTGAGAGGATGTTCAGATTCTTTTTTCCCTGAAGAATTAGGAGGCAGCAGCTAAAGAAGAAACTGGTGGCTATGGGGCAGAGAAGCACATCAGCCCTGCACCTACCATTTCCCATCTCTATAGATTCCCGCTGGATTCAGCAATCAAACAGCCAAAACACAGATCCTCTGGCTCATCCATTCTGTTCCCTAGCTCAGCCAGAGCCATATTTTCTAGCTGCTGCCTCAAAATGAACAGCATTTACTACAGGGTGTCTCATCCCTCTTGGCATTTTGGTGCCAAAATGGTAAAAGGAACTGGAATCTATTCTTGGCTCATGTATCATCAACAACCATCCTCCCTGCACATTTTCATTAATAATGAGCCAAAAATCATAGTAGGGAGTATGTGAAGGTCCAGATAAAGCCACTCAGAGGGAAATAACGAAGTATTTCCTGTGATTTGTTGTCCACCAACATCAGGCACTGGAAAATAGACCCATTTGGTCTCATTTCTGTTGGTGTGACGTGAGCAGCAGGGACAGGGGTCGGGCGTCAGAGCTGCACCTCTCAATTGTCTCATTCCTTTTCCCTCTCACACTTCAATTTCCATGAAATCACGGATGCATTAGACACTGATGCCTATTACTGCCTCGCTGGCACAAAGAATCCAGCCTGATGTGAGTGGGACAGGGGCAGGGATGGTGCAGAACATCTGCGTGAAACAAACCTTCCCCAGGTCCAGTGCCTGGAGAATTCATAGGGCTCCCAAGTGAAAGGTTTTCCAAGGGCAAGAACAGGAGCTGGCTTGATTACCAGGAAGGATTTAGTCCACAGTGACCTTTATCAATTGTGTTATGCTTCCTATGGCTGTTTGGTTTCCAACAGGAGCTGGATTTTAAATTAAATGGATTGAGCCCCAAAGATTTCCAAGAAATAGAACCTTAGAACTGCTCCTGCTCCTTCGATCACACTGTGCCTTCTTGTAGTAGTCCAGGGAATAATAAGGGCAGTCTGCAATGTAATCTGCAGTCCTTGTAATGAATTTCTCCTTGCCTTGGAGCAACAGTTTCTGATGGAAACTGCACATAGCCCTTGCTGGGCCCGAATCCTTTGGGAAATGAAATGAGTTTTGGCATTGTTTCTAACGCAGTTCACCCAGATCTAGGAGTAAGTCCTTACCTATTGCTCTACAGTCACAGAAAGAAAATATCCTGGGCAGATTTCTGAGCCCACATCTGTGACCTAATGCCAAGCACAAGCCACTGCTCTGGGCTATGTGGATGGGCTGAGAAAAATGAATATATCACTGGTCAACTTCCTGGACAGGATGGGTCACATCAATAAATCACTGCTCTGAGTTCACCGGAAAACAGCAGCTCCCTCCTGCCCTGGCTAAAGGCAGAAGGAGCAGGGCCAAGCCATTGATTTTTATGTGGCATCATTTCCAATTTCCTGACATTCCAGAGGAAGGGAAGGACTCCCAAGGTTATGGGAGCAGATGGGAGGGAAGGGTTTGTTTGCAGAGGGGTGCTGAGATCCAGGACAAGCCTGGTGGCCGGTGGCTGTGGCTTTGAATGCCTGGCCCATGCAGGAAGCCAAGGGCCAACGGAAATCAGAGATTCAGCCATGGATCTGGAGTAGTGGGAGAGGCTGAGCAGAACATAAAGGAGAAGGAATGAAGCTGGTGAAAGGGGAGTAGGAAACCCACTGAGTGAGCAATGGATGTACCAAGAATGTCAGGGACCTGGGTAGGAGCAATCAAATGCAGGAGAGCGTGAGCTGTGATGGAGCTGAACTGAAAGGACCAGCTCCCACTAAGCTGCAACAAGAAATTGGGCTGGCTAAAAATAAAGGGCCTTCGAGCAGTCCCTTCCTCAGGACACAACGCAGGCCATGGATGTGGGCAAAAAAAGAAAATATAGGTCAAGGAGAGCAACTCTTTCAGAACAAAACTCCTCAGAGCTGGCAGCGCTCAGACAGGCAGGACTGTGCCGAGGCCACCACTGCACTGCCACCCTCCTTCAGACAGCACAACTCACCCTGGCTCCCTCAGGGGCAAATCCAGAAAAGGCTGATTTGGTCATTAATAACCCTGGTGAATGATCCCACCGAGCTCATGGAGCACCCAAAGGGTGCAAATGCTTCAGTCCCAAATCAGGGTGTGCAGGATGCAGCCTGAGGGCAGCTGAACTGGTGCTCTGTGGGTTGGCAGAGAGGGTTGGACCAGTGTGAGGAGCACATGGGGAGATGACTTAAACCACAGCTGAGGAGAGGAAGAGGAGGAGATGGTGAGGGCAGCGCCCACGGCTCCATCTGGGATCGCAGGAGAAGCAGCTCTGCAGACCTGACCTGGAAAACCGGGCAACCAGGAAAGATAGTTTTGGGTTTGGAATTAGTGCTTGAGAAGGAACAGTCCTTTTTGAAGCTTGGAAAAGGTGTGCTGCAGGCAGGAGAGGAACACAGGGCTGCTCTGGTTCCACAGAATAGCTGAAGAGAGCAGGGATGGCTGCAGAGAAAAGCAGTGAATCCTGCTCTGGTACACTGAGAGGGAAATTTCCAAAGAGGATATGGGTTGGAGCTGTTCCACAGGGTTCCCAGGTGCCCTGTCCTCGGCTGCTGGCACCCACCACCTCTACTGGCACATGGGGAGACAGAAATACATCAGGCAGCTTTAAGAGCTGCGTTAGTGTCACACAGAAATGTCAGCTCGATTACTGAGAGAGAAAATACGTATTGGAAAAATTAAGTGCAGAAATAAATCTTTTTGATGCGCAGGAGGTTTAGCCTGATATTAAGAAATAAAACAGCCCATCTCATGGCAGTTTGAACAAGGGCTTGTAACTGTGACTACGAGCAAACAAACTTCAAAAGGATCAATAGTGGGCTTGAAAGCTTCCCCTCAGCTGGGAACAGCAGCGCGGCGCTGCCATTACCGACGGATAGACACGGCAGCGCTGGATCAATGGGCACGCTGGGCTCACACGCTCTCCAGGGAGGGTTTAAAAATAAATAAATGAATAAAAAGAAGGCTGGTTATGAGTTATTTAAGCCTAGATTGAGCCACAGCAATAACAAACCTATTAATTTTGTGCTTGTCATCACACACGAGGAACACCTGATAAATAATCAGTAAGAAACGATGCGTGAGCTCACCCACTGCAAGGCTCACCACTAACTGATTTTGGTAATGAGATTACTTGGGATTTTCTCTCTTAAACTTCACTTACATAATTTTTCTGAGAAGTCCTCTTTTCCCTAGCACTTCCTGTGCTTCATTTCTTGCCAGAGTTATTTTTTACAGTTTGGTGAAAAAATCCTGCTATGGCAGCGCAAGAGCGATGGAAATGCTGTAGAGAAAGCACCATACCTTGAATCCCCAAGGCTGACCCACTTCCCTCTCCTTCTTTATCCCACACCAGCCTTTTTGCTGTGGACTGCTCAAACCCTGCCCTTTTGCCCGGGTCAGGTTTGCAGGGAGAGTTGTTACTGATAACTGAGCCCACCTCAGCTCCAGCACCAAATACAAGGAGATCAAATGATATTCTCAAGGTCAAAGGAGCAGCAAATGAGATTTATTTCCCACCCCAGCCCTCAAACCAGACCCTTTCCCAAGCAGGCCACTTCTGCCACGCTGCTGCACTCGCTGGAGTGATGGCTCTGCTCCAGCTCTTTCACACTAATGCCTTTGGATGAAACCAGCAACTTCCAGCAAATAAAATCATCGACCAAACAGCCCCGATGGTCCTGGTTCACAGGCTGCTGGCACAGCCCGTGTGTGTACAGTCAGTCCCATTCACATGGTCCTTCTGGATCTGCAGATATCCCCCACAAAACTTTTATAGAACCCATCCCACCCACGTGTCTCCTTTCTCCTTGGTGTTTCAGGCTCTTACCTCTGTTAACCCCAGCTGAAGCGATGCTTTGGCAAGTGGAGCCCCTGTGATGGGGCTGAAGGTGGCAAGAGCAGTTCTGGCAGATCAGCTGCAAGGATGAGGGTCCTCGATGGAGGCTTCAGCTGCTGGATGGTCTGGGAGGAGCTGGAACGGGGATGGCTTTGGAAACAGGCAGGAGCTGAAGAGAGGGCACAGCCTCAGTTCCCCCCTCTGACCAACTCACAGGAAGGCTGCAGGGTGCTGGGACACAGGGACAGGCAGATGGCAGGCAGGTCTCTGCATCCACGTGCTGGCAGCTCCTACCCTGGGGTGTTGTAGAAAAGCATTACACAAAGTGCATTTCTCAAGAGGGAAACAGGAGCTAAAGCTCTGAGCTTGCAATATTGCCCACACCCCCAGGCCCAGCTCCCCAGGTCTAACCTATATATCTCTGTTCAAATTTTACAACCCTAACAATAGCTGAGCCCTGTCCTTTGCAGAGCTGTTCCCAATGTCCTCTCTCCCCACCAAATCTGACACAGAATTCTCCTACTCACAGTGTGTCAGAATGCTCACAGTCAGGGACCTGAGTCCAACTGCTGGTTTCAATACCCTACAAAGAGCTGCAAAAGCAGAATAAAAGAGGGAAATACCTAATGCTGCAAAGCAAACCAGCTGGGCACTGTGCTAGAGGAGCTGCAGAAACCTCGCTGCCCTGGGAGCGGTGCCTGCCCATTAACCTCTGCCTGAGGTACACTATGGCTCGTGCTTTAGATCCCAAACATGAACTGCAGTAACCCAACGGTCCAGTGACCCTGTTCAGGCTGCAGCATCGTGCTTCCTCAGCTCGCCTGGGCTGGCACAGGGACAGACCCAGGGACAAGGGAGAGCGGCTGGCTCAGCTGTGCACATCCACTCACTCCAGCACCAAGGTTGGGCTTCTCTGCTGGGCTATTAAGGCTTTAACAGCTGGTCCTTGTTCGCTTCCAAGTACCATTTAAGTTGGCACGAAGTCCTACAATAGCCTTGTAGATTAAAAAGGGGAGAATAATCCTCTTCCTTGCAGCTTTTCAAGGTTTCTGTGTCCTTCCAGCAGCAAGGCAGGTAACGATTGAAGTATTCAAGCACCTCTTCTATAAGATATTGATGTTATTTTAAACTGAAGTGGATGTGAGCAGACCCCCCAAATTCAGTGTAAGCACCTTGAGAGCCGTGCGTGAAATGTCTCTGGGCTATAAACTTCCATTGCTGCGGAAGGGCTACGAAAAGCCCCAGGTACAGCCCAGGCTCAGGAGCTGAGGCTGCTCAGCACAGAGGGGCCAACACCCCCGGTTCCTTCTTTTCCCCTTAACGATCAGCGCATGACAGCTTGAGCTAAATTAAGCATGCTGGGAGGTAAAAATAGCATCAAGAGCTAATTAAAGCTCTTGCACTCCCCCGTGTCGGTGGGTACCTGAGCTGGGGAGGCAGGAAGCCACAGCTCTTCCCTTACTCCCGCTCTTCTCGCCCGTGCTGGCAGCTGGAGGGGTTTTATGAACATTTTCAGAGTGATAAATGAGAGAAAGGCAGAAGTCCCCCGAGGGCCCCGGGCTCTCCGAGCACTGAGGGCTGCAGACAAGTGGCACATCGGGCAGGCAGCACGTGCTGGCCACGGCTGCAGAGACCCGTGTCCCCTCGGTGTGATTAAAGATGATGGATAGCAGGGAGCAGTGCCTCGTTAGCCAGGAGCTTGCATTCCCTCTTCCCTGCTTAGAAACCGGCTGTACTGGGAAGCCTGGAGCAGCGAAACGATGGCATAAAGGAAGTGCACAAGGGCTGTGTCATCCACACCCCAGGCAAACGACTTCATAACCCGGTGGCACTCGTGGCTGCCACTAAACCCAGTGGCCAAAGCCAGCAGCTGCTGCATCTGGCTTTGCTCAAGCATTTTGGGACACAGCTCCTTGGAAGCTGTTGGTGATGTCTTCATGCACAACTCCCCAGGTCTGACGCTGAGCAGCCACTAAAGTTTGGTCCCATTTTCATAAAGGAAAGGTCTTTGCTTTGTGCCACTTGTTGGGCTTAATAATCAGGAATATTAATGTACATAATAAGTATTTATACATCACTGGAGGCATTAAACTTTCTAGCACCCAGATTTTAGCAAGATTTGTTACCAGCTCCCGTATTTAACAGTAAATGTCCCAGCAGACAGGGCAGGAAAAGCTGTGCATGACATGGAGCAGCCCGAGAACAGGCAGAGGCACCATGAGCTGGTCAGGAGGCCGTGGGCTCAGCTGTCCTGCTCAGCACAGGGAAGCACAGCCACATCCTGGGAAAGTCTGTGGGAACAGGCAGGGAATGGATTTGGTCTCACTCTTCTCCATCCTTCCCCCAGGCCAGCACCTATTCCCAGGTGAAACTTGGCCTGGCTGTGTGTGCCTGGTCTCTGCCTGCACTCCTCTCCCATTCCCTTTGTACCACCAGGTTCTTGTTCCTGTGGCACCCACCCAGCAGCGCCTCTCCTGCCACCTACATCCGACCTGATATTCCCAGCCAGAGCTGCTGCAGGGAAAAGGAACATCTGTCATAATCATTTCATGGCTCCCAGGAAGAAGCCAGGGCCACCTGTAGGGTTTTGAGGGTGAGCCCTGGCAGACCCGAGCCTCTGCTCCCTGTGGATGGGGATGTCATCAAGCAGCGCTGGATGGGCACTGGATGGGAAAATGAATTATCCATAAGTTGTCCTGGGTCAGTGGGTGCATCTGCTGTGCTGCTCCAGTAACGCCCTCAGTGCAGCCTTGACACTGCTCTAACGAGGGTTTTCACTGATAAGCAATGATATCTCCCTCATTAATAAAAGAAAAACTGTAATTCCTGTCTTCCTGAAAGACCCCACACAAACTCCACTCATCTGTAACAACCCATCTCCTGAGCCTGATGATAGCACGTGTGTTGTCCTTTGACAAATTCCATTTTTCCAGTAAATATTTTACTACCAATATCAGAAGTTGTGACTGTACAGCTTTAAAAATCAGTGTGACCCTGACTCCAAACCATCTTTCTAAAACACACCTAGAACCCAAACTCCCTTTGATTTCAGTGAGATTAAGATCCCCAGATAACTAGATGATGGGCTCTAGATCAAAAGTTATTTTAAAAATGCCATGTTAAACCCAGGGGTTTAAATCTTCCCAGCTGATTTAGGAAAAGCTCCTGGTGCTCACTCCAGCCTTGCACAGCTCGCTGATACCATTGAAATCTCTGCAGGCTTGTGCATTATTTCTCTTTTGTATTTTATATTCCCTCCCCTCTCCATAAATAAAGCTGAAGCTGCAAAAGCTGTGCTATGGATGCTGCCAGGTGGGAATTCATTCAGCTCAATGAGTATATTCAACAGCTGCAAGAATACAGCAAGGGATCGGAGAAACCCCCACACAGGGGCATTTCTGTCCCCTGGATGTCACACGGGGCAGCCTGAGGGGAAGGTGTGATGGCACAGGATGGGCTGCTGGGAGCCAGGCTCCTGCCCTTTGGCTTTTTACACGGGTCACGACGTGACAGACTGAAATGTGCTGCTCAAACAGCGGCAGAGGAGCCTCTGAAAGGAGCCCAGACACGAGGCACTTGTGAAAGCAAAGGGCAGCAGTGATGGAAACATGGGAATGCTCCTCCGGCAAAGCTGCCAGCCTGGGTCATGCCACCAGGACTCACTGCTGCTGCAGGAGACTCAGCAGAAATGCTCTTTTTTAGCTGAAACAGTCCTTCGTGCTGCTCTTGTGGAAGCAGTGCTATCTTCAGGGATTGCACCATCCTTGCTGCCCCTTCCGAAGGCTCACCTGGACCATGCAGGCACCGACGAGCTCCGACGAGGCCTCCTCTCCCCCAGGGGGGTTTGGGGGACACGAGGCACACAGTGGTGACAGCGGTGCCGAGGTCAGACCCGCTCCCCGGGCACCCCTGAGCAGCTCCTGCTGCGCCGCGCCTGGAAGCCCCAACCCTAAAAGCTGCAAAAGGCGTCCCGTGTCAGGGGCTGATGAAGTTTTATTAAATGCCCGGCAATTAATCAAGAGCCAAAGGACGTGTCAGACCCTCCCTGTTCGCCGCGGTGGCTGAACCACCACATTTCACATTTCACATTTCACCACCTTCCCCGGGCTGTGAATAAGGAGCGCGTGCAGGAGTGGGGACAGGCTCCATGTCCCCGTTCCCTGTTCATATGGTAACACATGATCCAGCCTTTCCCCTCACCCCCCCCCGGCACTTTACTTCACTTAAGAACCAGGTCAGGTTTTTCTCAGATAGCCTCTCTCAATTCACACTCCCCTCTCCGAGGGGTTTGCTACACTGGAAAACATTCACAGCCTGACTTCCCGCAGATTTTATATTCCCTGGGAAAAATACACATCCGTTCCTCAGCAAAACGTTCAAAACTCGCCGCTGAGGACGGGGATGCTCTCAGTGCCCAAGAGATGGCCTCTGTTTGAGCAGCCTGCCGGGAAAAGCCCAGGGATGAAGAGCTCGGGGATGAAGCGCCGGGATTTTCCGGCTTCCTCGTGCTAAGGTGCTTCCGTCGGGAATCGGGCGAAGTCAATCGCCGCCGCCCGAGCGGTGCCGGTCCCTGGCAGGGCACCCGGGCAGGGCACCCGGGCAGGGCACACGGGCAGGGCACCCGGGCACCTCGCCGGGTCCGGCCGCGCCTGCCGGGGCTCGCTGCGCTCCGGGGCCGCGCTGGGGATGCGGCGGATGCTGCCCGGGGCGGTGCCCGCGCCGCTCCCCCGGCCGGTTCCCACGCCAGGGGAATAGGGAAAGCAGAGGGATACCTGCCCTGAGCCCTCCGGCTCCGCACCCAGATCCCTCTTCCCTCGGCTTTAAACTTTCAGGGCTTTACATCCAATCCGGAACCCCTCCGAAGCCACCTCCTGGACCGTTTTCCCCCCGTTCCCGGGGCAGCCGGCCCAGACACGGGAAGGAGCCCCAGCCTTCCCCTCCCCATCCCGGTCCCGGCACTCACCGGCCCCGCGGGCGTTGCTCCGGGCGGGACGCGGCCGGCGGCCCCGGGGATGCTCCGCTCCGCTCCGC
>VWZW01001414.1:487898-505687 GCA_013397115.1 Edolisoma coerulescens | reverse complement strand
CCGCGCCGCGCCGCGCCGGGAGAGCCCGGGGAGGAGAGGGCATCACATGGCGCCGGCGGGGCCAGCCCACCTCTCCCTCCCTTCCATGCCCCCGTTCCCTCCCTCTCTTCATCCCTCCTTCCCTTTCTCCATCCTCCCCTTCTTCCCTCCTTCCTTCTCCATCCACCCCTTCTTCCTCTCTACCCCCCACCCCCCGCTCACTTCCCTCTATCCCTCCCTTCCCCGTTCCTGCCTCTCCTTCACCCTTTCCCTNTGCAGCCCCAGCCCCTCTGCACCCACACCTGGAAAACTCTGCTCCGAGTGCTGGGTGGGCTGCACTTCCCAGGACACGACTCCTCTGGGAGCCGGGGAAGGGAAAACTGGCTCCAGCCACCAGTGTCAAACCCACAGCTAAGGACACAGCAGACAGCGGGGAGGGCTGGAGGGCAGCAAGCCAGTGTGCTGGGAAAGGCAGCTTGGCAGGGCTGGGACCACGGCAGGGAGAGAGCCAGGGCTAAAGGAGAGAGGGACACGGGCAGATGCTGTGGGCTCTGGAAACCCCCGCCGGGCTGGGTGATTCAGCCAAAACACATAGAAAATGAGAGGCAGAGCCAAGAACAAGGATGCAGCTCCATGGAGGTGTCCAGCAATGGGGCACTTCCTTGGATACAGCGGGAAGGACAAGAAAAGGGTCACGCACCATGCGGGAGCTCCTCCTGCAGGAGATGCCACCCCACGAGCAGGGCCCAGGGAGCTCATGGGCACCATCCCAGCCCCTGGGGATCTGGATTGTGTGGAAATTTCTGCAGGGAGAGCTCAATCTCTGCAGGGGCTTGGCACACACGCCACGGGCCCCAGCTCCCAGTGTTCTGGCTAAAACGTGCTGCATCTTTGCCGAGGTGTCCCCAGTTAGCAAAACATGACTGCTTTAAATAGAATAACTCAAAATAAAGTGAGATATGAGATGCGGAGGAGGTGTTGTTGGATGGCTTGTTTGAAATCAATGGAACCGTGTGCTCGGGCTTGTTGAGCCCTGTTTGATTTACAGAGAGAACAGAAGCTGATGCAGATGTGGAAGTTTTGATTTCTTCAACCAGAATGTGGTAGAGCCCCAAAGAGGCAAGTTCCAGATCCAGATTAGTGTAAAACTGCCTCCCAGCAGGAGGTTTCTGGTTATTTGTCCTTGAGGGACTGCACCAGGTAAGTTCTTTCACACAAAGTTACAGCAATACTTAAATTATAGTGAATTCAGCATGTTTTCCTGGGCTCTTCCTCACATTTGAGGAATAACTTAAAGCAACAAATCCCTTGAGGGTTTGACAGTAAGGACAAAGCAGGGATTTGGTCAGCAGAATGGATTCTGTACTGGAAAAGGCAGGCAAAGGGGCGATGCCCTCTGGGACTCCGAGGAGAAAGAGGCTTCCCTGGGATGGAGATCATGAGCAGGGAATTACCAATAAAATCACAAAGCTACAGGAGGCTTGTTGGAACCGGATGTGCTCTCAGGGTAGATGGTTTTAACACAGTAATTGGCTGCTCATCATTTTTCTTTTCTCTATATTGTTAAAAAAAACCCAAACAAAGCAGACCTTCATTTTTCTCCACACAGACAACCTGCTCTGTTGCTGCCTGGGCTCTGGGCAGGGTTATTTGAATACAACACAAATGAAGCTACGGCTCCCACAGTGACATAATTAACCATTACAGTGTGAGAGGCCCCCAGCAGCCATGCATATAATCAATTAGAAATACACATTTTGAGCTTCAGTTTCTTCCCCTCCCCTTTGCTTCTCTGTGAATGTACTTGCACTGAAACACTCGGGTGGGTTTTCTGCTGCTGCTTGTCCCATACAGCAACTTCTGCCCTGGCAAAGCACGTGCACAACGCCCACAGTCACACCAGGAGCATTTCCCACGGGCATTCCAGGGTCAGGATGAAAGACAGCACCAGTGATGTCTCCCAAAATCCCAGCAGCACAGCTAAACTCTCCTACCTCATTAGCAGCTCTCCAGAATTCCTCCCCATAACGTATTTCCCTGACAATGGGAAAAACCAGTGAAGTGGGAAATGCTTCTCTTGGACAGAAGCTTGGCATGGCTGTCCCAGACAGGACAATCAGCACTTTACATCTTCTCAGCATCCCCCAAACTTGGGGCAGGACTTTGCCAAACCCTGCAATAGCTGTTCTGGTTTATTGTTTCACATAACCCCAGCTGGCAGCATCACCTTGCCATCCCCACTTCTCACAGTTCCTTCTGGGCTCCTTCCTCCTGTGGATCCTCCTCCACAGCCACATGTGGGGCAAGTGAAGCTGGGTGGGACCTTGCCCATCACAGGATGTTCCACAGCTGTGCCAGACTCTGCAGGGCTGGGCTCTGCCCCAGCCAGAGCAGCTGTGCCAGCCTGTGCCACTGCAGCAGCCTTTTGTACCACGCTTAAATCAGTCTGGAAGCTTGAAGCTCCATGGACACCTCAGCAGCAGCTTTTAGGATGCACCCAAGGTCAAACCTTATTACTGAGGAGGGATCTGAGCTTCATTAGTGGCTCAGAACAGAAGAGATTCATTACAGCAACTCTCCCTGGGCTGTCAGCAGTGCAGTGGGGGGTGGTGGGCCTGGCTCATTTCAGCTACAAGAGTTTGATTCTGACAGGTGACATCTGTGGGGATGCTTTTCCCTGGTCTTTTCCCTTTCAGCAGAAGCCACCTTGAAGGCACTCAGGTTATTATGAAATAAAAGGTCTGGTCCTGTCAGCTCGGGCCACCAGCTGGTAGGAAACCTCAGGTTTGCCTCCGCTCCTACTCCCTCAAATTCTCTCTGTGCCAAATTGTTCGGACAGCAAATCCACCCAGTGAAGGGCAGCCACCCCTGAGCCCACCCATGGCTCTGATCTGGTATCAGACAACAGCTACTGAGCCACTTTACCTGCACACCAGGCTGTGAGAAGCAGTTTGGGCACGGGGAGGGGAGGTCTGCCTCAGCCAGCAGTTGGCAGCGTTTGCCGGGGGAAAGAGGAGAGCGCGCAGGTAAATGCAACAGGCTGGGATGCTGGAGCTGCTGTGACTTGCGTGGGAGGTGATGGATGCTCCATGCCAGCTGCCTCGGCTCTTGCTATTTTTTGTCATTTCGTGGGTAGCACGGCCGGGGGGGAGGCTCGGGGAGACGCCGGAGCACGGCAGAGATGCAGAGCAGCCCCGGCACCACGCTCAGGTAACCCACAAGGCTGGGAAGCACTTGCTCAGGGAGACTTTTGAGATTTTTGTTTCTCATGGATGGTGTTAGTGGGGTGTTTCACACTGGACAGCAAAACTGGCATCAGCAGCTTGGCTTTGGGATCCACACCTGCAGCACCCGTGGCTCCTGTGCAGGTGGGACAGGCTGCTCCAGCCAGGTCCTGTGGTGTGGAAGGAATCAGCACAACTTCTGCTCCTTATCCCAGCAGTGTTATTGTTTTGTTTTTCAAACACTGAAAACAGGAAAAGACGTAAAACTCACGGCACCAAAGAACACCAGCCCTCTCCTCTCTCCAGGAGGGTTTTCACATCCCGCTTGCACCATGACTAAATTAAAGGAATTAACTCCGTGGGCTGTTGGAGCTGCAGCTCCATTTGCTGTTTCCCCTGCACATCCCTCTGCCTGGATCCGCTGCCTGGGAGGAAGCTCAAGGAGAGGTGCCACATTATTTTTAACCCAGCACCCACATGCTGTGTGAAAGCCTAAAAAAAATAAATGTGCGGAGCCTTTCGCAGCCTCCCCGAGCGGCTCTGACTCACGGAACAACAAAGGCACACGTGTGAATGGAACTTCGAGATTTCATTTAAAGTAAAATACCCTCTGTAATCATATGGGGCTAAACTGAGCTCGTGAAAGAGGAGGATGTGCCAGTTCAGGGGTTTTGCCAGGTGCAGCCTTTAGCCCCTGTGGTGTTCCAGGGCTGGAAGGCACCAGCACCCCAGGCTGCCCAGAAATCTGAGCATCTCCTCACGGGAGGGAAGGGGGTCTGAAAGGGCAGGGAGCACCCACATTCCACCCTTTCACCACGTAGGGCAGTGGCCTACAAGGAGACAAGCTGGAATTGATTTTCTCTCACTACTGGTGTTTTCTGTCATCCTGCTGCACAGGGAGTGGAGGTTCCACCAACTCACAGGTTCCCTCTGGGAGCTGTCCCTGGGACTGGGCCCACCCAGGTTCCCCAGCACAGCCCCACTGCAGCCACCCAGGCTGGCTGGAAAGCAGCTGCTTGCAGGATGAGGGATGGCTCTGGCCACAGCAATCCGATTTCAAAGGTCATGTTTTGGAAAGAAGTTTAGATGACATTAATTATTAAAGCCTCGTAACGCTTGTATTAAGAGTAATAGTTTCCCGTGTGATTTATATAGCACTGAAATTCATTACCAATCTTTTAATGATGTTAGTGTCAATCAGGCACAAGAATGCTAAATGACTTATCCCAAAATGACCAGGAACTGATCCAAGGAGTTTTGGGATGCTCTCACTGCTGGCCTTTCCTTCCTTCTGCCCTTGCACTCCTTGCTGGTAGCTTTTATAGCTGTTTCTGATGGATTTTTCCTGAAATCACACCTAATCAGCGTCCCAGACACGGTTGCACTTGAAGGAGAAGCAAATGAATCCTGTTAAAACAGTGTTTTTCTGGAGGTGTCACTGAAAATGTTGAAGCTTTAATGAGGTTTTATATAAATTGTTGCAGAATGTTTTATATAGATTAGGAAATCTTCCTGTTATGGGCACTGAGTTTTATGGAGTGTTCTGAATAGAGGAGCAAGGTCAAGGAGGATGGATCAAGTCCTCAAATAGGAAAAATAGGAAATATAGGACAGGTGTGGACCAAACTCTCTCTCTCTCTCTGACACACACACACAAAATTCATTGCCAGCATGTGAAGAGATGGGTGATTTTTGCCAGCCTTGATGGGCAAGAGTAGGATCTAGAATATTTCTAAGCAAACTTCCACTGTGCGGTTGTTTGTCTGGCTTTTTTTTTTCCTCACCCAGGTATGGTGATTTAAACTGGCTTTGGAATTATTTCCTCTCCTTCATCAGACTGTGCAACAGCCTCTCCTGGGGTAGGATGGCAGGCACTGACTCAGGGCCCAGCAGCGAGCACTGCAAGTGGCAGCTGGTGTCTGACACTGTCACCCTGGCAGCAAATGCAGCAAGTCCTTGGAGGAGACAGCATTGACTCATTTCCCATGAGGTCTGCCTCATTCCATGCCCTTCTTTTGGAAAAGCAGGGGAAAAAAAAAAAGGCAAAAAATAAACCTTTGCAGGAAACTCTGAGGGTCCAGCCCTGCCCCTGACCGGTCTCCTGGTCAGATCCCCAATTTCTTTGGGTGCAGCACCACTTTGGGAAGGTGACAAGTGACAGATGCAGCCAGGGAAAACACCCCTGTAAGGACAAGCCACCCACACATGGCAACAGCTGTCCTGATCTGGGCCCCTGATTGATTTCCCTTTGCTTTACCATGGCTCCCCAGGGAGCAGGTGGGATTATAATTACCTCGTGGTAATTAATGCAGTCATCATTTCAGCTACCCAAGCAGTTCTCAGAGGAGCTGGTTTTATTTGCAGCTCACACACCAGCTCTGCAAAAATATTCTGAGATTTCTGAATCAAATACCCAAATCTCTAAAGAGAGGCTGGGGCTGGGGGAGGCAGGCACGAACACTTGGTGTGATTTATCGTGCTGGAAATATTCCTGATGGAGATGCTCTCGGGCATGGATGTGGCAGGCATGGAGAGCTTCAGCCTCTCCTGCAGAAGCTTTTAACACTTCATTTTCCCCAGAACCACCAGACTAATCCTGCCTGCTTAGGAGAAGTCAAACAAAGATGCACTGTTACAGATATTTTCCCCTTTTCCCCACCCTGTCACGGTGTTGAGCCTCACACCAGAGCAGCCCACGCAGGCTCTCACCACCCTGTGGTGACAGCTGGCTCATCCTGCTGGGAACTGGGGGATTGTCCTGCTCATGAGACCACCAGTGTGAGGTGGGAGGGTGCAGAGTGTGGCCATGGGGTGGCCGGGGGCTCTCCCACCCCTGTGAGTCCATCTCCAGCCACCCACGCCTCTGCCGGGCTTGTCTTTCCCCAAGGAGAGTGTTCAGAGATTCATTCATGTCCAAGCTCTCACCCCAGCAGCCCCATGGAAGGGCACTGTGGTGGTTTGGCCGCAAATCTTGCCCAGCCAAGGGGCTGGAGATGCAGCTCTGGCAGAATGGAGAGCTGAGGACCCCCTTCCTCCTGCCCTGGAGGCACCAACTCTGTGTCCTCGAGCTCAAGGCAGTGATGCCTCCCCAAAGTCCCTGTTCTGCTCTGCAGAAAGCTCCCAAGGTCTGAGATGTGTTCACGGGCTTCAGGAGCTGGGCACGTTATGTGGCAGATGTGTAGTAGCCTGGAAACACGGACCCTTTGGGAAAAAACCTGGAATTTCAACCATTCCTTTGGGCAAACTCAGCCAGACTTCTACAAACGAAATGAACCCAATAACTGAATTAGCATGAGATTCAATCCTGTGAGAGCAGGCAGGAAAGGGAGTTGTCTGACAAGTTGTCACAATATTTGGACATTTCTTTCAAGTTTTGGAAACAAACCATGTCAGTGTAAACGAGGCTGGTGGACGTGGGGTGGACGTGGCTGGTGGGACTGGGAGGTCGTGTCCTGCCCCCAGGAATGCTAAACCAGATATTGCATTACAAGGGAGGGTTCCTGGGGGTCATTAATCACTGGGACAGCCCCTCTTCCCAGGAAGAAGCAGCAGAGGCTGGAATGAACCATCCAGAGCTCACACGCTCAAAGTGACAAATTGAATTTGGGTTTTCTTGGGTCTGGCTGCTCCCAAGGAGGGCACGTCCCTCCAGCACCAATCTCACATCAGGCTTGGAGCCAGACCCTCCAATCTGAGACCTCATTTGGCTCCTGGGGCTGTTTTTCCCTGTGGCAGCCACACCTGGAGCAGCCCAGCACCACTGAGGTCAGCACTCAGAAATCCTCTTACAGATACATCTTTTCCCCAGTTAAGCCTTTTTTTCCCTCTTGATTCATTAATGAGGATTAAAAATGAGCCCAGGTTTAAATTCTCTGCCTGAATGAAGAATCAAGGTCCAGACTGGGCAACTTCTGTGGCTGATCCCACCAACCTCTCTGCAGCCTCTGGCCTTGGGGGAGTCAATTTTGAAATGAAATTTCATAAAGGCAGGCCAAACTCTCACAAAAGTAATGATCAGTGTTTTTATTCATACACACTTGCTTTGAAACTACAATTAATACTTAATAAAAGCATTTCATGCAAACAAAGATTGAAGATACTGCGAATTATGAAACAACAAAAAAAAGATGCTGTAATTTGTACATCAGTCTTACCCACTACACTTCCAATGTTTGGTTTTTTTTTAAATCTTTTGAAAAATGAATGGCCTCTCTAAATTTTCTGGTAGCATCTTGCAGATAAATGATATGAAAATAAATAATGTTCTCCTCTGTATAAATACAACATTTGGGTCTTAATATAATACTAAAAATATTAATGACTTCAAGGTGGGATTACTCCATGTTTAAAAAACCCATGAAAGTAACATACAGTCATTTGAGAAATTTCAGCTGTTCTCTGTATTCTTGTGCAAAACCACAGAGTGTTGGGAAATGCACATTTTAAAAAGAGCCAACGAACTTCATTTTGTTGAAATTGGGGTTTTTTACATTCATTTTGGTAATACAGGAGCGAATAAATGAAAGGCTTGGTGGGGAACAAGCCATGGATTAATTTTTTACTACCCCTGCAAGAACACTGTTTTTCTACTCCAAGGCCTACAGTGGGCACAAACATGTAATATAATGAGTATTTTCAGTGAATTGGGGCTCTTGGCCAAGCACTCAGCACCCAGTGATCTGTGGTTCCCTGGGTGCCTTGGAAGCCAAGCCAGGAGAGTGTGCAGCTCTGGAAGGACAGAGCCCTCAGCAGTGTTGCCTCATGGGGTTCAGAGAGAAGGAAAAGAAATTCAAATAGTTCTCAGGAAAATGTTTGTAAAGATCAGGAACATCATTTTCCTTTCTATTAAAATGTTCCTGTCATTAATAATTACAAAAGTAATGAAACATCAGCTGCAGAGTGTCCAATGTAACCAGAGTGAGAAATGAGCTTCAGTGGCAGCTGAGTGTCAATGTTGTTGCTACTCATCCTGCACTGTTTCAAATCATTAACAGGCTTAATTTCTTTATTTAGGTCAACTGACATCAGTGGAAGAAAAAACCAGCTTCTGGAGCAGTTTTCTTTTAAATTTGAACTATGGTGTCACAGACAAGGGAAAAAAAAAAGCACAAAGACGCATTTACAACACGGAAATACATTAAAATATCAGCAGAAAATATCGACCTGTCCTGGACGGACCAGCTGCACAAAGAACAGAGCTCCTCCTTCAGCAGGAGTCAGTAAAAACAGTGCTAGAAAACAGCTGTGCTGACTTTGTTTACCCAAAGGGAATCTCCCCCTCCAGTACTCAGTCCTGCTAAGACTTCCATTGACATGGAATTTTTTTAATTGCACATAAAAATCTCAGAAGCTGGGAAAGAGGTAAGTGCAGCTGACCTACACCATCAGCAAGCATCGCTCCCCGCCCCACCCTGACTCCAGGTACAAAAGCTGGACTCCAGATTCTGTAGGAAACGTGTCAGATCTGATTTTATTTCTCTTCAAACAGTTTCAGCAGAGTTACTAAAGTTCTAGAAAAAAGTAGAAATGGCATGGTATAGCCAGCAGTACCATGTGAATCTAAGGAGCTGATTTAATATTAAAAATCATAATAATACTTACACAACTCTTTTCAGGTTAAAAGTGAATTAGAAACATTGCCTAAGAAGTCCTCACCCCTCCCTGTGAGGTCAGTAAGTATTATTACCCCCATTTTACAGATGAGGTAACTGAGGCAGAGGTTAACAAGAGGCCCTCTCCCTCTCAAGGTTTTCCTGGGAACAGGAGGGCTGTAGTGCATGATGATTATTCCTGATACAGCTATTTAATTCCCAGCTGCCACAGTGAGGGAATCATGCATGTTCATGGAGTCAAATCGTACTTATTTCTGCAACTCAGCTATTTCAGATCCCATCTACGAGTGCGGGGCCGAGGAAAAAAAGTGCTTTTTAGCTTGTCTACTTTGACTACTTGGCAGCTCAGTGCCCACCTACTGAGGGGACACATCAAACACAGCCCACACCTACGTTTGCGAAGAGACAAAAAAACCTATATATAATAACTTATGCTAATGACTAAAAGAACTGAAAATCACATTAAATATTTCCAGAAGTTTCCTGGCAGGTCCGAAAGCCCACTGTAAACTCGATATACTGTAAATAAGATTTCTACTCGTATCAAAGCTTTATTATTGGATGATTAGTATTATTATTATTATTTCCAATGCTATGCTTTGCACAAGAAGGAGGATCTGCCCCCCTGCTCACTGCATGTGTCTCCTATGGCGTTTAACTGGGATTGCATCCAGAGACACCGGCTCAGAAAACACTTTGCAAGTGGTTCCACTCCATCCTTGGACATGTCATCTTTCCAGCTGGAAGACAAGTTCCTCTCTTGCTCGACCTTATTAATTTTATAGAAGCCCAGCATTATTGAATTGGATTCACCCCAAAAGACAGGATGGATTTCAAAGGCCAACAGCATTCAGACGTGATGAGTTTTTTTTAAACTAACAGCTGATTTCCAGAAGAACTTTCTTCAGTTTGTAAAAGGAAAGTCAATTGTATTTCTGGAAAGAATGAAGGATCAGAAAGCTAAATTGCATTTCTCCTCCAAACTGGATTAAGAAGGAGTATTTTATTATGGGAATGTGCTCTCTCCTCACATATGTGCCAACCTTGCTCAGAGCACCGAGCCTGACCGGTGGGTGAAATGGTTGTCCTGGAATCCCACCACCCTGCTCTGGTGACCCAAAGGTGCACTAAAACACCCAGATGCCTGAATAATGAAGAAACTTGCCTAGGAGCCAGTTAAGTCCCATTTGATCCCTGAAAACCCCTTGGAAGTTTTCCATGGCAGACCTGTGCCTGCCCCGGCAGGAACGGGGCTGCCCTGGAGCCGTCTGGGACTCGAGCACAGGGATGGGAACGCAGCTCCCAAAACCTCCACCCCAGATTTAGTGCAGTGCAATCTTCAGTTACAGCTCCCAAAACTTCCACCCCAGCTTCAGTGCAGTGCAATTTTCAGTTTGCCTTTTGGGAATCTCGGTGGCAACGTGGGTGTTGGGATTACAGTTGCTGTCGAACACAAGTGAAAGAGAAGCAGCTCTAATGCCTCTCCTTCTGTTGATACATGTTCTCCAGAAAACCAAATCTTGTGAAAAATATTATATAAATAACATCTGTCTCTAAAAAGATACGAAAATTCAGGCTGGATACTTCAGATTTTCCTTGCCATTATAAATTTCTGGATTCTGAGCAGCCAGTGGGAGTTCTTGGGAAAGGTCGGAGCATGAGCCTTCACATGTGAGGGCATCAGGAAGAGCAGTGAGGGGTAACACAACTAATCCCTGCTTTATCCAACCCTGCCTTGCTCCTGCAGGATCCTGGAGTTCACAGTACCTTTTCCTAAGTGTTATAGAAACCTCCAGAAGACAACACGGATGTGACAAGCCCGGGGACCTGAGGTAACGACGTTAAAGAGGAATTTCTGCTTCTACATCAGAAAAACTGGGAGACAAACATAAGGGCTGAAGAAACTGGTTATGAGAAGCAGCCAGAAGATGAGCAGCTCTGTCCCAGTGTCAGACTGGCTCTGTCCCAGGGTCAGACCAGCCCTGTGACGCCGTGTCCTGGTGTGAACAGCACCAACAGTCACAGCTGTGCCAGCAATGGGACTTCCCTGGACAACTCAGATTTCATCAGGAAAACAGAATTGTGGGAACATCTGCCCAAGGGATTTCCTGCCTCGTGTCTGGCTTGGTTCAATTCTGCCCCTGTTCTGCTTTGCTTACTCTCCAGACCTGTGTGCTGGTATTTCTCCCAGTATTTTCCTTTTTCAAAAGTGTCTTCTTTACTTCACATTCTTAAAACAAGCACAATGGCACCTCTTGGCAGACTGGCATAGCTGAGAGCCCCTTCTTTATTAAAATGTGAGACTCAGTAATCTGTTATCTTAATTCAATCTATTGTCTTCTACAGCATGATACCAGATTTTACTAAACACTGGCAGGCTAATAATACTCAGAAAAAAAAGAAAAAAAAGTCATGAATGCTGCACTTGCTTTATGGTGAATACCATTGTTTTTGCAGTATACAATACATAAAGGAGAAAATGAACTCCCAGTCTTGGCTGACAACGTATTTGACACAGAACAGTTTAAAGATTTTACTCCTAAAATGTTTGAAAAGTTTGGAGTCCCGTTTGTTTAGGCAATGATCTGAGTTCCTGTCAGTTGGCCAACGCCCCTTGTGAGCCACACCTTGGAATGTCAGGGTTTGATCCCTCCAAGGTGCTCCTCGTGGGAGCTGGGGGTACAAAAGGACTAAGGCAGGGCAGCAATTGGACTCCTGGAGTGTGGAGATTGCACATCCTGGCCCCAAACCCACGTTTTCCAAGGGCCCTGCAGGTGCAGAAGCTCGGCACAGTCATCCTTCACATCCAACCACGTTTCCCTCAAAACTGCCCAGCTCACCCAGCTCACCCCCCGAGGTCCAGCCCACCCCTCTGGCTACCAGCTGGCAGGATTGGATCTTTCTGACAGAATCTTTGGCACAGGTTCTGTGTTTTATTGTCATAAAAGATGATTAGAAAGTAGGTTCCCCTCCCACCCCACCCCGTTACATATTCTAGTATAAATTGAAGTCTTTTATGGCAAATACCTTACTTTTTGAATATGTTTACATGCTGGAAAAATTGTAATCAGTCTGCATGCAGCAACAGAGACATCATGCTTCTGGCATCATCATGCACATCTGACAGACAAAAAGTGCCTGTGGCTGCTAATGGGATCAAGGCAGGAGGGAAAAAAAAAGGGGAAATGCACCAACTACTATTTTACATGCTGTAACAAAACCAAAATGTGCACAAAACATTATTTACTGGTATTTGAGTTAATATCTTCTGGTAAGTTGTAAGAGGAAATATCAAAATTTTTTATCTAAGTGATAGGAGAGGAGAAGATTGCATTAATTACAGTGTTCATCATTGCAAATAAAGTCTATTTCCTTCTCTGCAAGTAATAAGCAGATGTGAAATGAAAGCCTAATCGAACCTCGTATAAAACCTGCAGGTAGCAATTATTATTTAAAAGTATATCTACTTTAAAAAAAAGAGATTATACCCTAAGCCAGTAACAATATTCAAAACCTAAAGTAAAAATCAAAACAATAGCAAGAAAACATTTAGCTAAATCTAAATGGTGTCATTCAGAACAAGAACTTTCACAAATAAAGCACAAGTTGTTTTATAAAATTTTTATAATACTCTTTATGCTTGATACGATTATGTCAATAATATAGATCTGCTTATTATTAACCCTTATTATTAAGAGTTATTACTAAACATGCAAATTTCATTGCATGAAGCATATGTAAAACGTATTAAATTCCTTTCTATCAATAAAACAAGTTTTAGGTGCTGCTTCTTTCAGGCTTGATTATTCTACAGCCCAAAGTTTTCTGAATTAAAACTGATTATTTAAGACTAAATCTCACTTGATTTTCATGAGTTATTCTGGAGAAATCAGGAAGTCACTCGGGGCTGCATTTTTTGTTAATTTAGTATACATAATGCTTTCTTCAGCTTACTGCCCTACACTGCAGACTATAAATAAACACATGTAAATAAGATTTAAGGAATTACAGTTTTGTTTTACATTCCAGGTTAATAAATTTCATAGTAAAATATTGGTATTAGAACCAGTTAACAGTAAACTTGAGGAGCGGTGTAAATTAAACCAACTGAACAGACAATGGCACCCTGGATCACAGAATAATCTCATGGAGATTAAAATTCACAAAAGTATTATTAAAATTATTACTATTATCATTATTATTATTATTAAAGACAAAATTTCACCCTTGAGTTTATCACATGCTACTCTTAGCAAAAATCCTGGAGATGTGGCCACCACCCAAGTGCTTTTATTTGAGATCTTACAGGATCAGTTCGCCAAGCCTCAGGGTCTAATTTGATTTCATCCCCCCTCCCACCCATTCCCAGCTTGGGTTTTTTTCCTGCCTTATTTTCCAAACACTTCCATGTTTTTGCAGTGCCTCTGCCCCCAGAGCTGACCCTGCTCAGTCTCTGGTGCTGCCGCTGCCCCCGAAGTCTCCGGGGAGCGCGGGGAGGAGGCTCCCACCTCCCGGCATCGGCCCCCAAGAAATACTGGAGGTGGCTTCTCATTCAGACCACGTGTTAGATTTTTTTCCAACACAACAGAGTGGAAAAGGGAGCAAAAGGACAGCGGGAAGTTACAAAATATAGAACGTACCAAAACATGGGTAAGTTTTGACAAGTCAGTGGCGGCTTCTAGAAGAAAAAGTGGGCACCGTACACTAATTTATCTCCCGTTAATACAACATGGCTGTTGCAAAGCCCAAATCCTGACTAAGTGGCCCTTTCCTCATCTTACACCCTCTAACCCTACAATTTCCAGGCCCAAATGGAATCAACAAGGTGAAAGCCTAAAAATTGTAGGGTTACAACTGTTCCCGACGGCGGGATTTGTTCTGCTGTTTCATGCTACATTTTCTACAACGGGGTGCACGAACTGCGGGTTGACGTAAGAGAAGCCTTCAAAATCTGTTTGGTCTATGTTAGCAATGACCAGCTGATCTGGAGGCGTCAACACCGGCTGTCCTCGCGTGAAGAACTTGTCAAAGTTTTCAGCCCCTTTGCCGCACTGCAAGGAAAGAGAAAAACAGAAAAAAGGCTGAACAAAGGCAGCAAAACAATGGCAGAGTTGTCAGGGTACATGCAAGGCTTTCCCTCGTTTCTTATGAGTAGCTGAGAGAAAATTTTCTTTTCAGATATTTCGACAAAAAATCTCAGACAAACAGAGAAGTTTTAATAGCTGAATCCTGATGAAGAGCAGTCAGAAAGGTTTCCATCCATCAGCATGAGGTGACGAGATAAAGAGGCTTAAATATTCAGAATTACTGGGATACGAAAGGAAAAAGGAAATATTTTTATAAACATATGTTGGCAAGAGATACTTTCTTTGTCAAGTCATTTCATTCTTTTTAAAAGCCTTACAATACAAAATTAAATTTTTCATGTTAGTCTCTGTTTCCTTTATGATCTGCAAAAAGCTTGATGCAATTCATTTGTATGCTTTGCCTCTTCACTGAACAGCCTACAAACTCCTGTAAATTCATAAATGACAGCAGGGCCTCCGTCCTTGGGGGGGCAGGAGGGCTGGGCAGGGAGCACATCCCGGGACAGGTCCTTGTTACAAAACTTGCTATCACAGGTTTCCTCCTTTATTTTCGTAATACACTCATTTTCTGGCAAAGCCCAGCCAAGAAGGGGGTTAAATACAGCCACAGCCTGCACACAACTGCTTCAGAACAGAAAAGAAACCAGGTTTGTAGAAAGAAGAGTTTTGAGGAATGCAGAAAACACTTGATAAGCAGGGAAGTATGATCAGAGGCATGCTAAAAATAGGAAGATGGTGCCAGAATGAAATTAGCTTGTGTGCAAGAAAAAAAAGAATATTTGGGGAAAATTAGGCATTGAATATTTTGGAGAGGTGAGGAGGAAACTGGTGAATGTGCTCATCTCAAAACTACTGGAACAGATCTTTGGACAAAGCAGGTGTGTGATAGGGGCAGTGAATGTTCCTTCCCGTTGTTCCTGACCCTTTCCTCTCTGTCCATCCCTTCAACATCCCTGCACATGGATATAAAGGGTAACATGACATTGTTATCTTCAGACTCAGAGGATAAGTCGGAAAGGGCAGAATAAGGCTCCTACAACAGACCAATATTAAATATTGATTTTTCTGAATTAACGCGACACGAGTAAATCTGTGCATTTATAGGAGGATGCACTGGAGAGGGGCCCACTGAGGGGATTCAGGGTGAGAGGTTTGGCTCTCCTGGAAACAGCCCAGTGACCATTTCCAATCTTCTTGCAAAGCCCCTGGCAGGTGCTGGGCTGGACCTGCCATCTGAGCCGAGCTGCACAGAACTTCTGCTGCCCCGGGCACACGCTGGTTCCTATTTCACACAACGAGCACGTGCTCAGGTCCTGGAGCCCAGTGCTCACAGAGGACACTTGTCCAGCCTTGGAAGGACACAAGCAGAGGGACACTGCACCAAGCTAACGGGGCTCTGCTTTCTCCACCCAGAGTTCTGCACCACTCATCGAATGCCCTGGTGCCCACTGAGCCTCTGCATTTTGGGACAGGATCTCTGAAGAACAAGAATGAAAGAGCTGAACTTTGACAAAGGAAAAACCTCTGAATCATTGGCATGACAGTCGATGTATCCCCAAGTTAAACCAAATTCATTTAGAGGCACAACAGCCAGCTCAGAGCAGCCACAAAAGGGTAATTGCTGGAAAGGAAAGTTTTTGCTAAGATGTTCTACAGATAAGCATCATCCTGCAACAAAATTATGCTTTTTTTTTAAATTTTTTTTCCTCTTCTTTTTTTCAGCAAGTGGAAAGTATTCAAACAAGCTGGATATTGAAACCAAAGTTCCTGAGTCCATTAGGTCTCTCACTATTGCTTTTACTAGCAGAGGCTAAGAAATAAATCACGTGAAATATGAGTATATTTTGGGTGCAAATATAGTAACTTATAAATAAATTTGCATCTTCAGTTATGTATTTGTCTTCACATTAAAGAGTAGCACTGCTATTGTGAACATTAATGCAGTATTAAAGTACAACTGAAATTACAGGACTCCTCAAACCTAAACTTGGAAATAGGAGTGAAATGTCCTTCTTGCCAAATAATCAGTCTATGCCTATAACCTGTGAAATGTCAATCTGGAAGGGAGCATGTTATTTACAGCACCCAGCTGCTGACCCAAAATCTGCAGCTCTGTGTTTGAGCAAGGACTGTGGAAGCAGCAGGATTATTCCTGCAGGAAGGCGCTTCCTAGAGAAGATGCACCTACAAGGGTTTCCTGAAAAAACCCACCCCAAACAAAGCCTATAAATACATCCATATCTTCAAACAGATTAAGGCTTGTGTGTTTTTTGCTTTCTAAAATCAATATCCATCCCTGGAGGGATTTAAAAGGTGTGTAAATGTGGTATTTAGGGACACAGCTTAGTGGTGGGCTTGGCAGTTCTGGGATTATGGTTGGACTTGATGCTCTGGAAGGTCTTTTCCAACCTAAACGATTCCATAATTGTATGATACTGACAGAAATAGAATCAGCAATCACCATAAATGAGTTGTGCATAGGGTATGTAAATACTAGACTTGGATTTTAAGTTATTTTTGTCCAGGAGAGTCGGGCTCTGTGTGAATCCGCCTCGGTGTGCTTTAATAGCAGCCTGTGCAAACAAACCAGGTCATGATAACCAGGGAGACAGAGCACAGCTGCTCTGAGGAGGAGCCAGCATCTGCCAGGGAGCTGGGGTGGAACCAGACCACACTTCAATCTTTTAGCACCTTCATGCTGGTGTTACTTTTAACTTCAAGGAGAGTCTAAACACTCAGCTCCTGAGCTAATAAAACTTACAGATGTGAAGGCAGATCTGCTTTATGATCAGCTTTAAATTTGACTTCAGAACCATGTAATAAAAATCTTCCATAAAATTTGCTCTAAAGAGCAGCTCCCCTTTGCACAGCCAGCTCTGGGTTGGGCAGGGCTGGCAGCACCACATGAGTTCTTCACTTATTTACACCCTTCCCTGCATGCAAAATCCACACCATAGCAAAAAGGTATTTCCTTTAGCACTAAACACCCTTCTCAGCTGCAACTCTCTTCCTGGTGATGCGAAAAAGTCATTTGTATGAAAAAGTGGAGAATAATTCAGGTATTGGTGTCCCTCTGTTCATTAGTTTGTGATACCTCACTGGTGTGCCTGCATTGGCAAATAAATCAGTGTACAGACCAGTCACCTACACCTGAGGTGCTAAAGCCAGCCAGGATTCTCAGCTGAAATTTAAAAGGGTTAGAGAAGAAAGATTCAATGTTAGGACAACAATTTACAGCTGTTCCTTAAGGCTTGTATTCTTGTGTGCAAAGTCCTCTCTTTGCCTGTCAATAAAGCACAGGACGTGCTGAAAGAAATTCTGGCTCAACAAGCAAAGCTCTTCCAGTTCTATTATGCAAAAAGCTCTCAGGGTGAGGACATCTTTCCACTTGCTTGGATTTCTAAAATGTTCCTGTAGATACATGTGTGCAAACCAGTAATAATCATGGAAAATAAACCAGGGATTATTCTTACAAACCATGCAGACATTGCTGTAGGATGGGGAATAAAACCCCCTTTGCTGGGCAGCCAACCATGGAGGAAATTCACCCCTCTGATCCAAATCCCTCAGACAGATCCTGACTTGGGATGTTGCTCAGAGGAGACAGTTGTTAACCACATTTATGACCGGTCTCAAGTGGCTGATGTGGGTGTGCCAATTTTCCCTCTTTGCAGCTCCTCACGCCGTGCGTGACCATCCAGGCAGGGCTCAAACCACTGAGAGGCTTTTTTGTTCAGCACAGAGTTCCCTGGGTCACGGCCCACGGGGCCAAGCACGAGCAGGCTCACAGACAGGTCTGCCCTTATCAAATCACCTCATTGCAGCCGTGCCCCGGAGCTGCAGCCCCAGCAGAGACCTCACCCTGTGGAAGCTTCTCTAGGACCTGC
>VWZW01001414.1:352590-487749 GCA_013397115.1 Edolisoma coerulescens | reverse complement strand
TGTTCAGTAACTAAAGCTTGGTGTCTCAAAGCTGGCTTTCATTTCAGTCTCGCTTACGGTTTCCATGTTCTCAGCATCTTTTGCCAGGCAATCATATTTATAAGGTTTTCCTATTTCATCTTCCCCAACACCACCCCGTGGGGAGCAGGGCACAGCCGCTGAGGGAAGGACCTGGCATCTCACTCACCACTTTGGGTTTGAAAGGCGGCTGAATCTCTCTGTTCTCCAATTTTTCCCAGTCAATCCTCCTGAAGAAAGCGTGTTCCCTGATGTCTCTTTCACCCTCCAGGCCACAGCCAAGCCGTTTTGCAGGATGTTTTGTCATTAGCTGTTGGGAAGAAAACACTAAATGATTCAGTTTAATGCTGGAAGGAAAGTGAGAGGGACTTTCCCCTCCTGCTCCTCTCCTGAAGATGTACATTGCTAATAAAATTGTTTTGAAAAGCTAAAAGTAATTTTTTGAAGATTTTTCTTGTTTGATCACTGGAGACAGCAAATCAGCAGCAAAATTAGGGGCTGAACCAGGGAAATTTTTCCCACTGGGCAGAGGTTGCTGCTGGAGGTGCAGGTGGTGCCCAGGACACGCTGCCATCCCCACTGGCTCACAGCTCACTCCTGAATTTCACCTCCAGTCTCTCAGTTCAGTCTTACAGAACTCCAGAACAGCTCCTGCCCTATCTCAACAATCAATTAAACATCATAAATTCCAAAGCACTAAAGCTGTATGAAGCACAACCCCCCACTCCCATTTCATTTTTCTGGGGCTTGTTCAAGACATCTCATTACAGAGCCTCCAATTCTTTGGCACCCAGCTGACAACATCTAATCTGTGTTTCCTCCCTTGCATTCTTAATGACATCCTGGTCAATACTATACCCAGTTACAGAGATTAAACAGACTTGGGGAAAAAAACCAGCCCCAAACCCACCAGCCTGGCGTGCTTAGAAACTGTAATGTGCTCCCTAATTAACAAGTTCCTCAGCATTTTCCCATTGGTGTGTACATTGGGAATTGTGCAATGTAGCCTTAAACTCTCAGTTCTGGTTTTGTGGGGACTTTTTAAAGCTCTTTTACAAATTATATATGATTAATGCACTGCTGGGAGTGATACCTCAACAGATCTTCTTAAAACCTCAGCTGTACCACTTTAGTCTCCTTCCAAATGTTGAGTTGATCTGATTCCAATTTTGAACCTAAAATAAAAGCGACTCTAAGCAGGTTTGGGAAGGGGCTGTGCACTGGGCAGGAATCACAGCCTTCTTCAAGATTAACAGCAACTTTCCCATTTTTGTTACCTTTTCCAAACCCCTTGCTTTAACAGTAGGTGATAAAAGAAAATGGGAGTATTGATTCCAGTAGTTTTAATTCTTTCCAAAGTTGCTGCATTTACCAAACCCAACAAACTCTAAATCAGTGGAATGGAAGTCAAGCAGACAAATAAATTCCAAGAGCAGAGTGGGCACGTTTGTCTTGCCCGGTGGTGCCCAGTCCTGGGATTGCTGAGCTACCACTGACTGCAAGGGTCAGAAGCTTTCTCATATGGACTTCTCAGCTCAGAAAAAACTCCCACTGAAACCTGAGATTAATTTTTCAGTTTAATGCAGATGAAGAACATGTCAGTATCACAGAGATTTGCCCTTAAACCTCGCAGTGTAGGGTAATTTTAGCTTTCTGCCCTCCCTTGGCATGAGCACCCAGAGAGCAGCAAACAGGGGAGCTGAAAGCAGGGCAATTACATCAAGTTCAGACTGTGCTCTTTGAGTATGTGATTGTCACTGCAAGGCAACAATCTGAATGTACTTTACAAAAATGCATCATGTTTATTTTTTGTTGGCCAGCACATCTACACTGGGATAAGCTCCAAAATTAGCATGGTCTTTCATTTTACCTTGTTCTAGACACCTTTTCCTTTCCTTGATGATTTTCCTTAAGGGACCAATATCCAGCCCGTGTATAATATTTCATAAATGGTTGCAAAGGATGGGAAGAATGTAAATACCAAATTAACTAAGTGCAGTGGTATTTTATCAGAGTAAGTCAGACATCAAATAACCCATTACAGAGGGTGGATTGGGAAAGCTGCAGACTGATGGTGCTCTGGAGAATCACATGGAATCAAAGGAAAGTCAAATTAATTCTTTTTTCCTAAGCTAACCCCCTGAAGCCAAACCTATTATTTTCCTCAAAAGTAAAAAAAAAATTAATTTAGAATCTAAGACCAATTTTAGGCCACACTGGTACCACTGGATCAGGATTTCCCTACAGTTTCCTTGCATTTATGCTAAAGATTTTCACATAAGCTCATCTTCACCTACATTTAAAAATGATTCTGTTAAACTCCTGTGCTCTGATGCTGTCATTAGGCATTCTGGGCTGAGGACTCGCTGGAGGATCTCCATCCAAGCTGAGAAATCTCACCCTGCAAAATCGGGGCTGTGCTGCCGTGGGTCGAGAGGCAAAGCGGGAGGAGACTCTTCACACCATCATCCTGTTTATAAATCCTGCTTTGGACTTGGCAGCGGCTGATTCTGACATTTGTTCTTTCCATAAAACAAGCAGGCACAGCGGGAAGAGCCCAGCACTTACCAGTGACACCAAGTGACAACACAGCTCAGCACTGCCTGACGGAAGTTGCACTTTAAAATACTGCAGTGCTGTGTCAAAGCCAGGCAAACTCAGCTACTCCCAAGGATTGCCAAAAAGGAATTTAATGATATATAAAATTTTATCTCACCCCCTTGCAGATGGAGACAGCTTCTTTGGACAGTGATTTTGGGTAGGAAACATTGTGCTCCATTATGGACTGGAAAAGTTCGTCTTCATCTTCCCCATCAAATGGAGGCTGTTGAAAAGAAATCACAAGTGAGTAACTTACTGAGTTTTCCATTTTATGTTTTTAAATTCTCCACTTTTTATGAAATGGCATGACAACCCCATGCCCAAAGAGATCAGTACACAGCAGTGCTCCTTGTCCAGGAACACACACCAAACTCACAGCCATCTGCAGCCTGGATATCTGCTGACCCAGAAGCTTAGTGTTTGACAGTCTCAGATTAAAATCAAGGAGAAATGTTCATTTCTGTCCCCAGAATGGCAGCCAGGTTAATGAAATGTGTGCAGGATTATCTTTGTGATCAGCTTTAATCAGTTTTTAAAGCTACTGCACACCAGGCAGGCAAAATACTTCAAAGGGTGAAGTTTGGGGACTAACTTTCAATTACCTTGTGCTAAGGTATATCCATTCCTCACTTAATTCCAGTTAAACTCCCGTTTGTTTTATGTCATGGCTGTAGGTTCTGCTTCTGAGACTCACAAGAAAGGGCTGCACTATATTTTAAAGTACAAGGAGTAGGAAAGTGCCCATGGATAAATCTCCAGCTAATGGTAAATCTCCTTTTCTCCAAAGCATTCAGAGGGCCAATATTTGCAATTCAGCCTGCAAATGTTAACAGCTGCAGTTGCTACACACTAAACTTTTAAAATGGCCTCTTGAATTTTGCAGAGAAACTCTTAAAGGCATTTGTTACAAATGTATGTTTCAAGCTTGGGAAATGCCTGCTTTTAGCTAACACTCACCGAAAGCCAAGTGCAGGAATCTTTTTCAACTCAAGACTAATAGAATTCCTTAAAGTTGGTACTTCTCTGCCATTTATTGCAGTACAGTGTTGCTTCCCCACCCGAGTGACTCAGAGAGCAGCCTCTCATTAACTGTGCAGAGTGAGGGGTCTGTAACTGAGCAGATTTCCAAGTGCTGAGACCCGTATTTTACCCCCAGGGCATACAGTACAAAAACTGTATTCTTGGGACTTAACTGCAATGCAGGGCTTATACACACACTCTTATTATGCTTCCCTGTGGTTTCAAACTACTAAATGGTATTTCTTCCACTTGACATGCATTTTCCTGCTCAAGTGTCTCCCTTTCAATTCTGAAGATGGCTATTTATAACATTATTGCACTACAAAGGAGCTGTATTCAAAGGCAGAGCTTGATTATGTGGGTGCAACATAAAGAGCTTAAAGCCTAAATACATTCTCTGTTGAGTCAGTCGAGAGTACAAGGAGATAACAGCAGAATGAAAGGCTTCAGTCCTATCCTGTAATGGTCTAAACCTTTAGGGAGCCTTGGAACAGAGCAGCCGTGGAGTGCAGGAGGGGGTCACAGCGAGCAGGGGAGGGGGAATCTTACCTGGCCAGCCAACATCTCGTAGAGCAGCACGCCGTACGCCCACCAATCCACGGACTTCCCGTAGGGCTGGTAAGCAATAATCTGCATAATCACAAAAAGAGCAAAGGAAAAAAGGCCTGTGTTAACAAGCCCCCAGCCTCGTGGCATATCAGGTACACGTGTGACAAGCAGAGAAGGACGTATTTCCTTGGAAAAGGCCAGAAAGACAATCCTGTAATCCTCACTCCAGCTAATCACGGGTTTCAGTGGGAGTTGGATTGTTTTGCAAGTGTTAGTCTAAACCCACCCACGCCCTTGGTACCCTGATATCTTGGAAAATGCAGCTCTCAGGAGTCCTTGGGATGTGCATTTGAGGGCAAAGGAGGAAGTACAGCAGCCTGATGTAGCAGAAAAGGCAAAACCATTATCCAGCCATTTGTGTCAAAGTTTGAAATCATGAGGCTCACTTAACTTATGGACAATAATCAATAATTAAGCCTTTCTTTTCAATATTTATATTTTTGTTCTGCTGTAAAAGGAAACAAAATTTAGGAAAAGAGCAAAACCCCTAAAAGCTCAGTTAAGTTTTCTCAAGCTGCATGACTGTGATACTCAGTACGAAATACCAGCTACACCAAAAAGAAAGGGGGCTCTGCTGTTCAGACTAATGGAAATGTCAAGTATTTTCCATCCTCTGGGTTCACATCTGACTCACAGAGCAGTACAATTTGAGTTCTGACACAGGGAGAGGCTGCAAGTGCCAGCAGCACCCAGGTCCCCTCCCAGCTCATTGTCTTTAATTGAGACCTCCTCAGAGATCAGTGCTCGTTTATTGAAGAGCTGCATTTGGTCACGGTGTGGAGGAGTTTGGAGGTGCAGGTGTTCCTCAGATCTCTTTCTGAATAACTGTGAAGGGATTCTGTGAACTGTGAAGGGATGCAGGACATCCCAGGCCCTGCTCATCCCCACTGAAGGCAGTATCAGAGCCTTCAACTCCAAGGTCTCTACTCCACTGGAATGAGCAGGGAACTGAGGCAGGCAGTACTCCAGAGGGGCTTGCATTCATTTGCCTCTTTGCTCATGTTTTTATTCTTTGTGAAATAAATTGCCAAGTCAAGTACACATCACACATCCTAAATTTTTTAGCTGTCTGAAAGAGAAGTTGAACTGCCAAGTTTTGCAGTTGCTCAGGAAAATAGTGAGTCACCAGTGCAATAAAGCAGGACTGCCTGGCTACTAAATAAAATTATAGGCTCTGTGTGAATACATGTCCTTCCCTGAGATACAGCAGCACACAACTTAAAAATTACTGCAATGTTTCTAACCAAAGCATTTCAAAATCAATTGCGCTTTGGAATATATTAGACAACCAGAGATAACAAGATTCTCACCTGGAAGGCCCTACATAAAGGCAGTCTATATTAGTGGTCTCTTAGCAGTAATATGGGCTTAAAAATATGTATTTGGGACATTCATTTCATATTATAATAGTTGACATGCTTGGTTACTCTCCCTTCTGTTTCCATGACCAGTAAGCTCCTGCTGGAATCAATATTGCCTTTTGAAACACCAAACACTTTCAAACTTTCATCTAGGAAAAATACTGGCCTTTACACACAGAAGATGATCAAACATTTCATCCTCAATCCTTCTCTGACAATGTCTCCCTGCCTTATGGAGAAGAATATTTTATATAATAAAAAAAAGGGGATATTTTTCAGGTCATTACTTTGTAAGGGCAGAACGTTTTGTACAACAAGTGCAGTCCAGGTATGTGGTTTTGGGAGGAACAGTTTATTTCAATTAGCAAATGAGGAAAAGGTCCACAGCAGTGAGAAAGAAAACACTGCCACGCTGCCAAGGTTCTGTACCTGGCAGCCAGGTCTGTCCAGGAGCCCACAGTCTACTTCTGTCCCTATTGTGAAGGAGTTTGATGGGATTATTGAGAGGAGGAAATCATTTAAATGCAGCAATGCAATGTCCTACAGTGGAAGTTGTACCAAAGCACAGACTCGATGCTGATTTTTATCCAGCAAGGGGTGAGTCAAGGCTGGGTTCTTCTCTACAGCATTCCCATCCAGAAATGCAATCTCCCCTATGAAATCTGCCTTTGGGAGAGAACAGCAAACAGAATCATCAAGAGAGGCAGAATTAACGTGGAAGAAGCTCCAATGTATGGTCAGAATCACTACAATTTTAGTGCTGTTTGATGCCACGTCCGATGAACAGAGCAGTGCCCCTCTGAGCTGGTGCACACCTCCCTCACCTGAGCCAGCCCGTGATGGAAGAGTGGGAACTGAGACACAAATGCAGCCATCAAGGCTGGACAGGTCCCACTGCAACCACAACAACAACGCTTTTTCCATGGAGTTATCTCCATGTGGGAACAGGTGGTGCTGCCACTGTCTGCTGCTGTACACGGGGAGTTTTCTTCCTTTAATCCTGACTAAATACACCCCGTTTGAATCACCAGCTTGGTGCTGGTAAGGCTGTGGCCCAAGGGAAGCCCAGAGCAGTCGTTTGCCGCGTTCATTCCCCGACGAGCGCGGCCCGCGCGGAACCTGCGGGTGAACTCCTCGTCCTGGGAGCTGCTCACAGCACCAACTGGGAAGTGCAAAGGAGAGGGAAGAATGCTCCCTTCAAGGGAGGGATTACACGTGGGAGGAAGCAGATGAGCTTTCAGTGCACAGTCAAACATGCATTGGCACAAAGTCGGCACGTTCTAAACGTTGTGTTTTCAGTAGTTCCCTCCTCATCACCCAGAATTCATCGTGTGTCACCTCCCAGCTGCTGCACTCAAAGCCAGCCCTGCCTGGCAGCAGCTGCCAAAGTCATTCTATCTGCAGGTACAGTTTCTGGTATCTTTTAGAGCAAATGAGGGCAATATGAACATGACCTCCTCTCTCACCACGGTGTGCAGAGCAGAGCTGTGAGGGAGCTCCTGTCCCTAGAAATGAAGACCTGTACCCTCCTCCAGCTTTGATTCCTGATTTTCACTGGCCCGGCAGCAGTGGAAAGCTGATGGGATCCTTCTCTTCCCTCTCCATCATTAATTCAAATGATTGCCTTTTTCATGTCCTTTCACATTTTAAATGTTCCATTTTACCCATCTATTGCCATGTATTAAGAGCTCTGCCTTCCCAGGTTCTGTGGATTTCAGTGCTCAGAAAGAGCTCAGGAATTTCTCTCATCAAGCAAAATTGGCAGAAGGAGTTGCTTTTTTCCTTTTTTTCTCTATTTTGCCTCCAAGGAAGGCACAGTTAAGAGCAGGACACAGAGATTAATATCAGCAATTTGTAGGAATGTTTAGATCATTGCAGCTAGTAGCCAGTTGGGATGAAAAGATTCTATCCCAGAGGCAAGAGGAAATCTTTTGTGAGCATATATGATGTCTGCTGGAAAAGTTAAAACTCAGTTATTAAAAGAAATAAATATTACTAGCACAAGAAACAGTCAAATGCACTTTCCAAACCTTTGTAATACCTATTTGCCTCCCACAATCCTGGCAAATTCAAGGTTGGAACTGAAGGTTTTGAGGCTGTGAGATGGAAGAGAAGGGAAATGGAATTTCTAATTTAAATTCCTCTGAAATTTAAAATCAGCACTCTGGCTGCTGCAGGGATGCTGATGGTGGGGTTCTGTGCTGGCAGAATCCCTTCCCCCTAATCCTCTTGACATCCATCTCCTCCTGTCTCTCTTGACTGGTCAAGGAAACACAAAGTACTAATTGATTTCACAGCTATTTCACCACTCTGACCATAAATGTTTAAGTTCAGCACATCAGGAAATGCTCTGTACAAGATAACCACTTTCTGCCTGAGAGAAGCTGTCAGACCTGGGGTCCCACCAGTTTAACCTCTGCACATTTCTCAAATTGCACAGCGTAAGAAAATTAACAACAATTCCAGCCCATTATACACCTAAGTAATAGCAAATGGCAGATTTCCCACTCTTAAAAAAAGGAAATCATTATTTTGCAGCACACCAAATTGGGGGGTTCACTTTGCTGAAGGCAGCACTGCACTCCCCTGCCTTTCCATGCAGAGCTGGGACACGGGACACCAGCTGAGCTGTCCCTGCAGGGTCCTTGCAGCTGTGTGTTCTCTGATCTGTGTGTGGGGAGGTCCTGCAGAGGCAGCATGGGCTCCCTCAGGCCCCACGAGAGTCACCACGTTATTCCCCAAATGCTGCTGCAAAGAGCTAATTCTCCATGTTTGAGTGCAGCCCACTCACAGGACTCTACTCCAGATACCTTCAACAGTTTACTTAGATTTAGCTCCTTTATCTCCACCCAGCAGGGAATGGCATCGTGCAAATGAATTCTCATTAAAATCTATAATAAATTTATAAATTTTAGCCCATGGAAACATGGGCTGAAACACCCCTGCAAGCGAAACAGGAACCTTCCTTTGAAGTTACCACAGAACTAGTTAGCAATCTGTCAGTCACAATAATGTCTTCAGAAACAAAAGAAAATCAGCCAATTAAACAAAATAAAATCAAATCTGTTTGTAAGATAATAGACTAATTTTCTCTCACTTACTGGATGTTTTGGTAAGAGGTTTATTTCTTTATATGAAATTTCCAAATAAAGTAAAATAATTCGCTCCAGCATTGACCCATACTGAGCATTCTGGTATTGACAAAATGTTCTTTGGCATTAACTGGCACAAGACAATTGCCACAGAAAAGACACTTTAATTTGTAATATTGGCTTCATTTGTGTTTTGACAGAAGAAAATGAAATACTGCTCTGGTTGTTCTGATATCCTGCTGCAAGCAACAGCAAATGGTGAAAAAACAAGGGTTTATAATACACAATATTTCACTCTGAAAAGCATGAATTAGCAACCGGGAAAAAACAAACTATTTTTCATTCCAATTTCAGGGAGATGACAAAATTCACCTTAGACACTAATTTACTTGTCCATGTATAAATCTCCCCCATTCCAGCAAACATTCAATTACAGCCAGGAATGCTTCAGCCAGAGCTGCCTCTTGCTCAGTACCCAGTGAACAACTGAGGCTCTTGGATCAGGATCCAGCCTCTTGCATCAAATGTGCTGCCAAACAAATCAAGGCTCTTGAAAGCTCAGTATGCACAAATACCAGATTTTAATATTCATATTTCTGAATTATATCCAAATCACCACATGTGCTTGTTTTCAATTCTTTAGACCTCAACTACTGAAATACAAATCATATCCAGACTCTCAGTCTTAACTCTGAGCTCGTATTTATCCCAGTGCCTTAAAGCACAACTGTGCTTCTCATGGACATATTTTCATTTTAGACCCACTGCAGTTGGTTCAGGCTTTGATGTCATTTTCAATGGCTTGAAAGGAGCACAGGTCTGGCCAAGTCACAAAAAACTCAAGGCAAATTATGGATTTATTACAACAACTCCACTCAAGGCCTGATCTCACAGCTTTTGGAAGAGGCCTGCAGTGACAGGAGCTTTCCTGAGGTGAAGAGCAGCAATCGTGGCACCTGTGCAGCACTTGCAGGACGTGGCCTGGAGAAGACCACGGTGGTTTTACAGAGAGGTGAGCAAAAAGCTTCAAGACCTCATGAGTTCCTTCCCAAAAATCAGTGAGTGGTTTGTGATTTCCTGAAAATGCCAAACAATCCTTTAAATAAATGTCTGCTGGCAGCTGTGTGAACCTATGGAGAAATAGATTAAAGAAGCCTTGTTTGCTCCCAGTGAAATATTTCCTGATCTCAGCAATGAGCTCAGCAACACCCATGAAGTTTGTGTAACTTCACAAATTGCAAAGTTTAGTCTAATAATATTTCCAGGCTACAAATTTAAGATCACAATTTGATGAACCTGGGGTTTTTGAGTCTTTTGCTAGAATGAACAAAATCTGAAGCACTTATCTCATAAAAAGTTAGTTTTTCAACTAACTAGGTATTTCTTAAAATAGTGGAGTCTTACTGATAACATTGCATTAATTCACAAATATATCCAATATACCTTCAGAAGTTAAATGATGCTATTCATGGAGAATCTGGAGTTACAGCTATCCAAACCCAGTGGTATAAAATGTGTAGGGACAATTTCCATTTGAGACACTAAAAGGTTCTTGAGTGGGTCAATATTTACCTCGGGTGCAATGTAGTCTGGAGTGCCACAGAAGGTCCTGGTTGTTACTCCATCTAACATGTGTTCTTTGCACATTCCAAAATCAGCAATTTTAATGTGTCCTTCTGAATCCAACATCACATTGTCTAATTTCAGATCTCTGAGAAGAATCACAGTAATTAAAGGTTAATGCTTGGGATCAGCTTGGGCTGGCTTGTTCTGAACAAGGAATATTTGCAGCTCTTTGGGGGTGCAGGTTCAGGGTGCATGTGTGGGGCTGGCTCAGCCTGGAGGGGGCTGGGAAGACATCTAAGAGTGATCTTAAAATCATGGAATGGGTTGGGTTGGAAGGGACCTTAAGGATCGTCCAGAGCCACCCCCTGCCATGGGCAGGGACACCTTCCACTGTTCCAGGGTGCTCCAAGCCCCGTCCAACCTGGCCTTGGGCACTGCCAGGGATCCAGGGGCAGCCACAGCTGCTCTGGGTTGGACAGTGAATGAAGAGGTGGCTGTGTCTGACCCCTCACCTGAGACTTTTGTAATATTATTAAACATCACACAGAAATACAAGACATAAAGTCTTCCATTTTCAAGAGTTTTCATTTGAGCTGGGCAGAGCACAGGTGTCAGAAAGCTCAGGTGAAAAAGGGCTTTGGATTCCACCTCCAGCACCAACACAACAAAAAGAGCTCTACACTGATAGCTTTCTATAAACTGTTTTAAAAATATACTGGAATGTTAAAGAAACTGATCCTTTTGGGATTTTAAAAATAGTTCAGAAATTACTTATGTCAGATCATACTCACCTATAAATAATCCCTCTGTTATGGAGAAAGAATAACCCAATTGAGATCTCAGCTGCATAGAACCTGTGTGGGAAAAAAAAAATCAACAGATTTCTTATTGCCTCATGATTTTCTTCTGGCAAAATAAATTGGAAATGAATCATGGTAAAGAATGATAATATAATAGCATATGAAATATGTAATTTTTAGTGTATATATACCAGTGACATAAAAGACACCTCACTTCAACTGGACCTTAACAGATACATTTTGAGTATTTGATGATAAAATAATGCAGAATTAAAAAAAAAAAAAAAATTGGAAAATGGCTCCCTGGACCACAAAAATGGTACAGCTGGAGCACAGCTTTTTTTTTTGCACTGATCTAACTCTGCTGCAAAGGTCCTTATCTCTAATCACATATTGATGAATTCAGGATGCAGCTCAATGTACATTGCAATTCATATGGCATGAAATAATTTGCAGAAATAGTATTCCTTTATACAGCCTGTTAATGGATTAATTACACGAAGCTAATTAAAATGATTACCATATAAAATCTAATTGCTGAATGCAGTTAAGAGGTACAGAATACTGGTGGCTGCTTGAAGCTGGTTGCTGTGGAACTGTGCAAATTGTATGCGAGAGGATTATTTAAAGATGAGATTAATTTTTAGGCTCAGCACAAGGGAGGGGAAGAAACTGAGCTCTGCAACACTCGATCAGAGGTGTTTGTGAACACGTGTGATGAAGATGCAGCACAGGCAAAAGCTGTCATGAAGCACCACAGATTTTGTCAAGTGTTGGCAAGTTGCATTAGCTGGGAGTCAAGGCTGATCTGACACCATCTCGGTTTTACTCAGCGACTTGTTAAAATGTTTGTCTGCATCTGAAATACTTATATTTAGAAGGCCTCTCGTTTAAACAAGCCCTGATTGCTTAAATCAAAATGGGAAATTATTTTTACTGAATGCTTAAAGCAGTTGGTCACCCTTGATTTTAAAGTTTCATTAGTAAATGATTTATGAAACACTGATAAGTGGTGATGAGGTATTGTAAGGATGACTAAAATGGTACTGATGGAACTATTCACTCTTAAATATGCTACAGAGCATTTTCAGTTGCTCACTGATGTGGCAGATGTACAATTACCTGAAAAGAATCATGGACATAAACAACTTCTAATCCCTTATTAACTCCTCACAAATATATCACAGAAATTCTTACAAGCTATACATTGAATTTATCTTGTATAAACTGTAATTTATATTGCAATGCTGAGTCTATTTGTACTGCCTTTTTCTGTAGAACTAATTCAGACGGAAGTATTCTACTCACTGTTAGGTTTTTTTAATATTTCCTTTTAAAAACAACATCAGAATATGAAGTAACATCTTTAATTTCCTGCTGCCCTGCTTAAATTCTTGTCACTTTTCAAGTAAGCCTCTCCTGCCTTTGTTTGTGCTGTATTTTTGCATAAAGGCACAGCTACCTTTGGTCTATGTGTGCAAACAATGTTTTTAACACAAAGTTCAGATTTTGGGCCTTAAAAACAAACAAAGGCCATCCTGGACTTCATCCTGAGGCTGGGAAGAAGAAGAAACCAAATCCTCTTACAGGGTAATGTCAAGACAATATTACGATTTAAACACATGAACATGAACACTCACACTGCTTGTGGCTCCTTAAATTTTCCTACTTGCTGGATGTGATACATGAGATCCCCACCATTCACATACTCCATCACAAAATACAGCCGGTCCTAGGATCAAGTATTAAAGAGGCACACAAATACATTAGAGACAATATTAGATATTCATTGATCAGCCAAAAAAAAAAAAAAAGTCACTAGCACATTATTAAAAAGCTTTTAGGATTATTAGGACTGGGAAAAAATTATGGATCAGGAAATGGAAGTGGAATGTTTTGTACAACCTTCAAGAGTAAATGATTGATGAGATCTGTCTAGTTTTGCCAATTTTTGTGCCATGCTTTTACAGATTATTTGTCTCCAGCGGTTTCAAGAATTATACAAATATAGCTCAGTCTGAAAAATCTGCCTCTAAAAATAAATGAAAAAAAAAAACCAAAGATGGTCAAAACTTCCTGTTTTGAGGCCATTTCTAATCCTTCCTCGTAAGTTTTCCTTTGGCAGATGGTGTGGATGTGGCACTTAGGGACATGGTTTTGTGGGGAATGTGGGCTGGTGGTTGGACTTGGTCATCTTAGAGGACTTTTCCAGCCTCTGATTCCATGATTCCATGTCACCCAAGAGGCTGGCACAGTGACACTGGATCATCAGATCCATCCTGAAATCTGTCACTGGGAGGTGTTTTGCAATGTGATGGGCAAATATCCACTTCACATATTTGTAAGGAAAAAAGAAAAAAACCCTCAGTGTCACCCAGAAGTGACAGAAAACTAAATTAAATCCACCAGCACTGATTCATGACTGAAAACCCCACGACATAATAACAGCCATTAAGACTTTTCAAGTACTATCCTCAGAGCTTTAAAAGTATTTAGGAACCTCTGGGAATCTGAGCTTGAGGCTCTGACTTAGGAAAGCACATCTAATTACATTTAGGAATTGCCACGCTGGCCTGCTCGAATGACTGCATGAAGAAAAATCTTTAAAATGAGTTTTTATATTTAAGATACAAGGGGTAATTACATGTGGGATTTCTTCACCATTTTCTACGTGCAGAGGCTACCCTACACAGGTTGGATGATAATGTTACTGGAGTGATAAAATCCACAACCACGCAGTCTGGGAAACATGGGGGTGGCAAGGAAGAGCTCACGTACAACTGTCTGGAAACAAGAGTGGAGCTGTGTCAGGAACGGGGGCTTATCTTGCAGTGCCAGGACTCGTTTTTCAACCATGGTGCACTCCACATCATCATCCTGGATCACCACGTCTTTTTTCAGGATTTTGATTGCGTAGAGCTCCTCTGTGCCCTTCCTGTCTGCCAGCATCACCTGCAGGAAGGAGAAACAGCGGCGTGAAAACGCCCCAGGCCAAGGAGGGAAGGGCACTCAGATGCCTGAAGGTCTGGAGAGATGGCAAGCCAGCTTCTCTTTTAATTTGTATAGACAAACTTGATTAAAACTCCACAATTATGGTCATTGTACAGCCACTTCAGACACAGCCTGTGCCCAAACGCGCTGCTCAATCGCGGGCTCGTTGCTGAAGGGCTGATAAAATGTTAAGTCCCAGGAGACTTCTTCAGTAAAGGGCACTTTATCACCTGGGTTTTGTTCAAACAGACAGAAAAATAGCAGTCTGTTCTCTCAGCTATTGGTTTTCAAATATATATATATATACACTGTTCCTGGTTTTTCCCCAATATTCAGCCTTACCAATGTTGGTGACTTCCAGAACCGGCAGAGTGACCGAGGCATTAAAGCCAGAAAAGCAGACTTAGTTCACTTGAAACTGCCAAGAAGTGAGGATCTGAAAGTCAGCAACAAGTTCCCATCTTGCCCAACAGTTTGAGTTTTTAAATTTATTTTTATTTTTTCAAGGAAACTGCCAATCAGGACTGAAACCTGCTAGTCCTTAAGGGGATGACCCTACTCCCTGGTAAGAAATCCTTCCTCAAAAATGCACATCCTTTTGACTCTGGATTTTGCTTCTTAGAGAACGGTTTATTCATTCCTCCTCAAGGAAAAGAAAAAAAAAAAAAAAAAAGAGAATGTGAGTGAATTAATTCTGAAGAATTCCTACCTTCCCAAAGCTCCCTTTTCCAAGAACCATGAGAAAGTTGAAATCTGTCAGCTTCACCCTGTCCAGATTGTTGGATGGCACACTTGAGCTCTTGTCTTCTGTTGAAGTAATGACTTTGTTACCAGCTGGCCCAAGTTTGGCTTTCTGAAGAACACACACACACATACACACACAAAAACAGCAAAGTGAGAAGAACAGCCCGTCCTCCTGGCAGAAGGGATCGCTGGGTGGAAGTTAGGATTGGGAATGGCCAGGTCTGAGGTGGCATTCCCAGGTGAAAATCTGCATCACAAAATATGCACAGACACACCTTCAAAGACTCATTCCAGCAATACTTTTGACATTATTGAGGGATTAAAGTGGAAAACTGTGTTCATGTGTAACCAGATAAAGCAGATACGCTCATCTGGTTAAAAGAGCAAAACCAAAGCAAAGCCCAAAAACAAACAAAAAAAAAAAGATCATTGACTTTCATGCCAAAAGCAGCTTATATGGTGCTTTTGTTCTGAAATACAAAAAAAAAAAAGAGGCTATCCAAAAATACCATGCTGTAATGTACATTGGGTATTTTAGGATATAAACAACCTCTTCAAAACATTCTCTTTTAAAATGGAATTCTTCAAGTCACTGCATAGCAAGAGTTAAGAAAATTTTGACATGCACTACGAAAAAGAACCTGCATTAAAAAACCCCACAACACATGAGAATTAATGCAGATGAACATGGCCACTTTCAAACCAGCAGTACAATCAACTTTGATTTTCACTCAAGGGTTGATCTGGAAAAGGGAGGAAGGGGAATATTCCAGGCAAGGGCTCTGCCTTGGCCAGAAGCTCTGGTTTACAGGAGGTTGCAAGTCTCAGTATTTCACATGAGACACCATGTCATGGCTCAAGTAAGCTTGAGTTCATTTCAAATCTCAGAGTTAATAGAAGAGAAAAAAGGAAGACTCACCAAAAGATAATGCAGGCTACAAGATAATATACCCCTGTTTTTGGTTTGTTTTCTCAAAATAATCCCACATACCAGCAGAAGCAAACCCAATAAGGTTTAATAATTCTTTGGGATATAAGTGCTTTCCCCATCTGTCTGGTGTGTTGGTCTGGCTAATAACCTCTAATATGGTTAATTTACTTTGTGCCACTGATGTATGTTTGACAATTCAGGATAACTACTCTTCTCTCTGCTCCATAAAGGGACAATATTTGTATATTTTATATATATATATATATATATATATTTGTATATATTTGTATATCTGTTGTACAGATAAGGAAAATTACAGAAATGGAGGTTTATTCAAAGTCACACAATCTATCCCTTTAAAAGCCAGGCCTTGCATACACTTTTGGCACTGGAAATGGGAAGTTACAAACTTTCCCCTCTCCAGAGGAGTTTAAAACCATACAATTGAGAGGCACTCGATTCGCAGACTCCATCTACTCTTGCAGGCAGTAATGCCAGATAATCATCTGACAAAATAACCACATGTCACTTGAAAACCACATTCAGCTTGGATGACTCTTCCTGCAACTTTGCAAGTGCAGAAAATCTTATGCCCTGCCACAGGGATATGATTTTTTCAAGTTCAGATCTCTTTATTAAAAAGCTTGTAATACAGCTTAGAATGGGGCATTTCCTCCACAGCAATGTTATTACTTATTTACATGAAAGCAGCACTTGGAGATGCTGATCAGGATCAGGTGCTGTGCAAACATTTAGGAAGAGGCAGTCCTGGATTTCAGCCTAAATCCCCGAGTCTGCAAGGGATGTTCCCGTGGCAGATCCGGCTGCTGGGACAGATCCGTGCTGGAGCTCTCTGGCAGCACAAAGCTCCTTTCGAGGCCACACAAGATTGAGCCATAAGCAAAACAAGTGAAAACCCCCCCAAAATCCCAATATCCGTTATTTGTACAAGATAAAGACGTGGCTGAAGGGAGCAGCTTGGCTGGCCGTGCCTTTGTGATGCTCCCACATATGGGATTTCTGATAAAGATCTTGCTTTTCTGATGCACAAAGCAATTTCAATATCCTCCTTTTCACCGAGTAATGGAGATCCAAATCAGGCCCTGAATGGAAAGCACCAGCTTTATTTCTTACACTTTAAACCCACTGGGCAGGTTGTTGGCAGCTTGTTCGAAAAATGTGTAATTCGAAACAAAAAATCAAATTTTGTTCCAAGGCCATTTGTTCTTTCAGGTACAAACCTGCCAACCAGGCGGGGAGTGCTCTCTGCAGCACTGCCATCCCAGGCTCTGGGTTTCCAGCACTTTTCCCATGAAAAAGCATGGCAGGTTCACCAGCAGGCTCCTGTGCCTGCTGCTGCTCCAGAGCTGGAGGCACTGCACCCACTCGGAGTGAACACGGGCTGGAATTGTCAGGATCTGAAGGCAGGATCTTAAAATAATATTTGAGAACCCAGCCAAGGCCTCTCTGCATCCCCTGAGCACTTAGATTCAATGAGAAACAGACGTGCTCCTCTCACTTCCATTTTTCATCTTTTTTTAAATTAGACATCACCATCACTCTCAGTTTGAGAATTTCTTTTTGCAGATGGCAGATTTTGGAGGAGAACAGGGGGTTCCTCCTGTGTGGCCAGGTGGGCTCTGTGCTGCCTGACCCGGGCAGGAGGTGAACAGGGCAGGAGTATTTTGGCTGTGCTGAGCTGTGAGTGACCTCTGCCCATGGGAAGGTGACAATCCTGGTTATCCCCTGGCTGAGCTGCCGTGGGAGGAGCAGAGAGAACCCTGCTGCAAACCAGCTGGAAAAACCAGGGACAGGGCAGCCAGGGAATGCTGGGGAACAACCAGACTGACTCAAAGGAAGCACATAGCCCCAAAGTGGCAGGAACTCATTAAATTATCATAACCTTATCAAGGGCCTTTATTTCCAATCACCTTGGCCAGCCACCATCCTTTCAGAAGCATGCAAAAAAACCTTTTTCACATTTGGCATGTGAGTTTCTGTTACTGCTTTTTGGCTGAAGGTCCTAGTGGAAACAGTGGGAATTTCAAGACATTTCACTGAGCTCTATCATGAGTTTTATATCTGAAACACCTTGGTTGTAGCAGACATGCAGCCAATATCCTCTTCTGGATTGCCAGAGCAAAACCAATTTTGCAGCTACAGAAGGGACATAAACTCAAATTATTCCTAAAAGCTTATTGGAAAAGATTGATATTTTGCCTTTCCTACCACGACTAAAATTGAAAATCGCAGAATCCTATTTGAATCCTCCTTTATTTTTTATGGATATTAAAACTTGCTGAAGTTGAAGATGGCATTCCAGGCCCTGGATTAATTTTCAATCTACATTCCAACTCCTTGGCTTATTATCTTGGATAAAAACTCAGTATTGTTACAATGAAGCCAGCTTGCAGCAAACCAACCAGGAAAACAGAATGTTAAAGATAAATTAGTCTGCACTGGGAGCAGGAAAGTTAATCTAAAAAGAAAACAAGACATGCACATCATCTTACTTCCTCTGGTTTGGACGCACCTTATCTCGGCCAGTTCTTTTACCCTGAAACCACAGGTGAGACATATCTTATATATTCAGCCCAAACTCACTTCTCCATGGAGTGTTAAGAAATTACAGTGTGCTATACTGGAGAGACTCTCAGAATTTGGCAGGTGCTTTTCGGAAAAGATATCTCAGGTTTCACAGAAAAAAATGCTTTGGATTTATTTTCAATCTAAGAGTAACAATTGTACTTTTAATTAAATATGAAAAAAGTTCTCCAAAATCTAATGAGAAGTGTGATGCAAAGAAGAAACAGAAGTGATTTAGGGAATAGTAATTCTTTATTCTTTATGGCAATTGCAGTAATTCTCGTTGATTCTTTTCAAACCTTTCTGATTTTTCCCTGTGAAGACAATTGAATAGGACAAAACAATAAATCTGAATGTTGGTTCTTCTGCCCTCCGTGTATATCTGTAGTAGAGAATCTTAGGAATTACAGAGCGAAAAGACTGAATTGGTCATTTTCCACATTAGCCAATAATAAATAAAATTTGTGAGGAATTGAAAAAAAATACGAAATTCCCTTTCCTACTCCCAATCTCTTCAGGGCAATGAGTCTCCTTACAAGATGTCAGTGCTTTAACACCTTGTACTGCTCTCCTCCACTGCTTCTGCTCTGCTGCAGTTTGCAACACTCAGCTTGCTGAGATTGGCTTTGTTCCCATCTGGGAACCAGGATCCAAACCTGCCCGAGCTTGCAGCCACCCCCTCCTACCCCCCAAGCACAGCTTCAGGAGGGAGAAACCCACACCCTCTCCCATGGAAATACATCCAAGCCAACACGAAGCTTCGTGTGCAGCTCACTAGAGGATGTGTTCCTCGGTTGTCAGGGAAACTCACTCCCAGCGAGTTCCCAGATGCCAGCAGGATCATTGCTGGCATCACATTTTCAAGAGGAAAAAATGATAAATGAAAAAATATTTAACAGCAGTGCTGAATTCCCACCACATGAGCAGAGTGCTGTGTGGAGAGCCACAGTCCATCCCTTCTTTATTGGCCCCACCAACACCTGACAGGGAGGGAAATCCAGAGCTCTGCTCCCGGCAGCTGAGTCTTCTGGATTCTCACAGCTCTGCTTCACGTGGGTACCAGCATTCCCTCCTCATCTTTACAGCAGGTTCCACCCACCACCCCCTGCTCTGCCCGTGCAGTCGCTGAAAGCAGCGAGTGAGTGATGGAACAAGAGCGCGGCACTGCCCGCTCTCTGTTCCAAACCCCACAGCTCTGACTGCACGGGGCTCAGCAGCCCCAGGAGTGACTGCACAGGGCTTATCTCAGAGCCACAGAGTCACAGAACAGGCCGGGAAGGGACCTAAAAGCTCATCTCATTCCACCCCCTGCCATGGGCAGGGACACCTTCCACCAGACCACGTTGCTCCAAGCCGTGTCCAACCTGGCCCTGGGCACTTCCAGGGATGGGGCAGCCACAGCTTCCCTGGACAACCCATCTCAGGTCCCAAGAACTGAGATTTGTGGAGCAGGAATGTCTCCTTGCCACGACTTAATCCCTCTAAAAATGATAACAAACCCCCTGCTTCACACATTGCAGCCAGCAGTTCTTTGCTCTTCAGATGTCCCTGTGTGATGGAATCGGCCATCTCACACTGCCACACCTCGAGCCATGGTTTCTGCTCCTAATTCTTAAATTAACCCAAAGCCATTGCAGGTAACACTCTGCATATCACTTACAAAAATGGCAGAATGGATGGTGAGAAGTGAGGAACGAACAGCCTGAACAGTAAAATTCCAGTTTCACTATTCCAGCCCAGGGGGCTGCGGGTGTGAAACGAATGCTCAGCTCTGCCTGTCCCTACCTGGACCCTGCACAAGAAGCATCAGAGTAGCTCAGATCTCAGACAAACCATGGAAGATGTCACTGACAGAACCAGCAAAGCTCATACTAAGGGATGAAAAAACTGAAATTATAATGATTTATCCAAGTCTCAAGAAAGGACCCATTCAGGTTTCCAGTCATGTACACACAAAGTGGGGACTTTGATCAATGTGTTGAGCCATAAGCAAGCCTTTAATAAAGCAAATAAATCCAATAAATTTCAAGTCAAAATCTGGAGGAAAAGCTCTCCCATTCAGTGAAATGTTCTCTGTCACTGTGGCAGCTTGTTTCTTCCATTATTGCATTCCCAGTTCCATGTAATTATAGATGCTATGATAGACTATCAATTTCCTAGTTTCTACAACTTAATTACCAGGATGCTGAGAATTTGAAATGAGAAGAGTCCATTTTTAAGCCCCAGCAAGACCTAATGCTTCACTAGACTGAGGTTTAATCTTAATGCCACAACCTAAGGCCAGCTTATAACTCATCAGCAGAGAGTTTTGCTGGAAAGCAGAGAGGTGCCCTGTACCAGGTACACCATCAAGGATTCATGAGGTTCACACATGGATTTTGTCATTCCTTGGTGAATTTACACTGCAGCAGCACTCCTCTGCAGCAAGGGGAACACTGAAGAGATGTAAATAACCAAAAAGCTGTTTATCAGCACTCTGAGAGGCATTTTCGTGATGGCAATGTCACTATGGCAAACGATGATGTAATTGGTAAAAAAGGCAATGCATAAAAATGAAAATGCATTTTTCTTTCAATGGCTAAAATAGTTACTGAGAAAAGAGCTGGGAAAAAATTCATATCATTCCCATTGCTAGCAAAAAGGCATGAAGGCAAATGCGATGTTTCATAAAGATACAAATGAGGTGGGTGATAAAACTCTTCCTGAGAGTTAAATACTGACTACCTTATGTCTTTAGTTTACTTTTCCCCTCATTTCCTCTCCTCCTCCTCTTAAAATTATTTCATATTTACCCTGAATTACAGTAAATTTATTTAAAGGATTTGCTTGAAACAAATGTTTGTGCCGTATATGAAAAGGATTAAAAACGCCTTTTGCAGAAAGCATGTCCGAGGGAACCCCACTCCTGAAGCCACCAAAGTGTTGGGCCGAGCAATCCCGAGGTGAGCAGGGCAGTACCTGCTTTTACACCTGCAATCATAAAATATTTTGATTAGAGGAAAAATTGTCATCAGTGCCAGTTACAACACTTGAATAAAGGGTTGTGTGCAAAATGTTATACTGAATTTTACTGAAATAATGGTTTAATTTAAGGGGTTTGTATCTTTCTAAATATATATGTATACACACACAAACAATGTGGATGTTTTCCTTCTTTTCAGACCTTTTGCTGGAGCCAGCTCAGCTCTGGGAGCTTTTCCCTGTTCTTTGGTGACCTCTTGTGGTTTCTCACTCTGAGGAGAAATTATTTTCTCAAGCTCAACTCTACTTAGGATAAAGGAAAAAAGGCAATCTGCAAGGACAAGACAACAGTTTAATATATCATGGAGCATCTCAACAGACCTTTTTTTGTGGGGTTTATAACAACATTCCCTATTCTATTCTATTTCTTAAACTTTCTTTGTATTGCTGGATAGACGTTAGGATTGTATGAAGTACCTGAACACATGATTTCTAAAATATTCCCAAATGTGCCAGGCACAAGGTGAAGAAAATGGAGACAGTGAAGTCAAATGACTATGAAAGACACTGGAAAAGGGATGTATCTGTCCTCAGACAGGAGTTTCAGGGGATATTGCCCTGGACAACGATGTCTGTCTGTGTGAGCTGTGAAATCCAGAGAGGGAAGAGTTTCCAGTTCCCCATTTGGCACTGTCAACATGTTTAATCTGTTTAATAATCCTGCGGCCACCTGAGTCCACTTTGTTTCCTGCCTTTATTGCCAAACACTCCCTCCCCTGCAACAGAGCAGTGCCTAACGAGATGAAATGTAATTAAAGAGGCTGCCTAGGAATAATATTCAAGAATTCTTGCAGAAGTATCCTGTGGTAGTGGTAATAAAAATCCCCAAAAGCAAATAGGATGCTACAACAGCGAATCCCTAAGTGTCAAAAGAAGAATTGCTTTTCTATATGCTCCTTCCTTCTTTAATTATGCAAATTACTGCTAGTGTTCAATAATAAAAAAACCTAGAGTGTGGAATTTGCTTTTAAGCATAAAACTCATTTCAATAAAGGAAAAAAAAAATCTGTTCTAAAAGAATTTTTAAGGACTTCAGTTCTCCCTGATCTTAGAGCAAATCCCTGCAATCAAACCCTGCCATCCATGCAAAGCTGCAGACCAGGACTGATTTTAAAACCTTGGGATTCTGCATCCAAATCTTCATGTGCTCTGAAATGATTTATCTCTCTCTCTCACACACACACACACACACACACACAGATGAAGGTGTTTTCTGCATGATGTTGAGAAATAATCTATTTAAATACACACTTTGCAGTGGGAAAAAAGCAGGATAGGAGTGTGACCCTTCCCAGTGTCTGATTATTCCATAAACAAGTATTCACAACATCTCCCATTTAGTGGAAACCTATAAACTAATTTTTGTACATTTACTGGTTTCTAGCTCAGAATTGTTGGGTTATCCTCAGGAATGCAGCCCTTCCTCCTTCACTTGCTCCTGCTGCTTCCTTTCAGTCCCAATCCTGCAAACTTGGGCATGAAACCTCCCCAGCAGCCCCCCATGAGGGGATTCCCCACCGGTCATTCCCAAAGCCGCGCTCCCGGCACAGGGATCTCCTGGATCCCCCTAGGGATGCTCCTGAGCTGAGCTCAGGGCTCAGTGTCCCTGCCAGCAGCAGGGGAAAGGGGATTCACAGTGATTTAGTGAGAAAAGACAGATAATAAACAAGGAAGCGTTTTTTCCATGAAAAACCCAGAGTTCCAGAGTGTCCCCATAGAAACAGAGTGCCAGCTTTCTCTGTTGGAATTCATGTTTACAATCCACCAGGACTAAACATGAATTTTGCCTGGGAAGCAGCAGCTGTGGGAAACCCTTCAGTCCTTTTTTCGGATGCACTCCTATGGCGGAAACATGAATTAACCAAGGACTTTTGTCAGCTTATATCAGTGCTCTTCAAGGCCTGGATTTTACAATGAGGTGACAAAACTTCCTATTTATCCCAGATGCATTTTATCAGGGTGACTTTTGCTCTGGTTTAAAAATGCATTGAAGCAGAGAAACTTCCAGCTGCCCAGCATGAGACAAGTTTCACCAATGAAACCACCTTGTGATTTTATTGTAAAATATGAAGAGGTGTAAAGGATTGAGGAAGGGCAGTTCTCTTCTGTACAGGCCTTTCTGAGATAAAGAATCAAAGTTAGGAAAAAGTGATTAATTTGATTTTTCTGGTTCAGTGTTAGAACATTTGTTAAAATCATGCATTAATAACATAAACAACTCTTAAAAAATAATTTTTTTTTAATTAAGTATTTTAAGCCTTGAGTGATAATGTAAAGTGCTCCAGGTCAACTTTAGTTGTAAAAATACTGTTGGAAGATGATAACGGCTTCAATAATCTTCAAGTCTTAGAACAACTTACAACAAAGGAGCTTCAAATTTTAATTTAAATTGTAACTTAACCAATGGATGAAACTGGAAGTGTGGTTTGTGCCAGCGGCCTGTGCCCTAATAAAGCAAGGTAATTTGTTAGAGATACATGCAAATATAAATAAAACACACGTATGTTCTCAATGCTGAGATGCAACCTTTATGGCAGTAACTCAGTGATGTGGGGAGCAGTGAAAGGAGCAAAATGAGAAATAAACAGGTGAATTGGTATTTCAGATATCAGAGCATCTGTGCACATGGGTAATATCTCTTACAATATAGCATACATGACATTCAGCAATAGATGTACTATGTTAAATCATAAAACATGCATGCTCTATTATCTACATTTATCTATTTAAAAATACAGTGACCACGAGCATTATTTTATCTGTGAAAGTCACTTTAAGTTCCATGAATGTCTTTCAAATTAAAGATGCACCTTTTTCCATTTTCCATGAGGAGGTGGCACTCATTTAAGTAATTCCTTCAAAAAGAAAGGCACACTGCATCTGCTCAGGTTTGATCACTCTTTTTTTGTAGTGAAATTCTAATCTGGGGATCACTTTGTGACCAATTATGGAAGATTCGTACTTTTTTTTTTTTTAATCAATTAGAAAAGCTTGAAGTGGGAAAAAACCAAGTGCATCCTTAAAAGATGGTGAGAATGAAATTAAACTTAATAAACTTCAGATGCTGGTAAAGGGAGTTGTGTGCAGGAGAACACCGAGGAGAAAACTACCTTGAAGAAGTGGATATTTACATGACAGTCCTGGAAGAAACAGGAAAGGGAGAAACACTGCATGGTTAGTAACAGGCTGGCTCAGCACAGCAACCACAATTAGTAGCAGAATAAACAAATACAGACACAGCAGCAGCGGGAATACAGAAATGGACACGTCTGTTAAGCACAGAAAAAACCCAGGAGAAATAAATCGGCGTTAATTACCCGAGCGGGGGGAGCGGGGACGGGAGCACAGCCAGGGCCGGGGCTGTGCCTCCCCTTGGGGGGACCCCAGCCTCACAAACACACACCCCATGCATGGAACAGCCCCGGGGGCAAAACCCCTCCCCGTGGGCACAGCTGGGCACAGCTGGGCAGGAGCACTCTGGGCTCTCCCCACTAAATGACCTGGGAGAGGGGCGGCAGCACACAAGGGGTTTGGGAGATTTGTTTTGCCTTGTTTTGTGACACTTATTTCACCTTTATACAAGGGATAAGGAAATCCCTGCTATCAACATGATTTTTTATATTCTTCACCTCAAATCACAACGCCCTGAGAAAAGCCTGAAGGAAATCAGCCGCTGATACAAACTGAAACCAGAGATTTATGCCATCTAGTTAAGAAATTTCGAGTTCTCCAGTTTGAGCCGTGGTGAGTGGATGGGAAACCTCCAGACAACTGCATATGGGAATTCCCCCTGCCAAACTATAGTACAGAACAGATGGAGTCATCTAACAGCATCTCTATAATGCTGCAAACTAATCTCTAATGATCAAATATGCACAATTTAAAAATAGGAATGAGTGCCATAGCCAAAAAAAGCAGCTCTTCTTTTTATATCTCTATATGCATAATGAGTGTGGATTGATGTGCCAGTGATATTTTGGCTGGTCATGATTTCAGTGTGGCTTAGTGTCTGTTTCCTGAAAAGTAAATTTAATCTTGTCATTTGCAATTTGAAGTGTCAGCAACATTATTTCTCTTTTGCATGTCCCCTTTGCTGACCTGCCTGAAGCTTCAAAGTGGGAATGCATATTGGTTAGAGACAGATATGGAAGAGATTGTATCTTTTATTTGTTTTTTTAAAAAAGAGTAAAGTAACTGCAGTATAACAGCTCTGGGGCAAAACATCACCATCCTTCAAAGATGTAAAAGTAGTGTTTCCTTCACAGCCCTTATAACACTTGGCAGAGACCTGGAGAATTTAACTAACAAATTAACAAAATCACAAGCTCCTCTACAGTTTGTTTTGGGGGTTTTGTGGTTGTTTGTTTGTTTGGGGTGGGTTTTTTTTGAATGAAAATAGATTTAATTAGAAAACTCACTGGGTTCTCGAGAAGCTACTGAAACAGTCCCTGGAGTATCTGGTATGGCCCTGGCTGTGCAACTGCAGCATTTCTACCCAGCCTCTAGCTCAGAATTAAGGCAGCTCTAGGATGTCCTGGTCACTGATTAAAAGAAAGAAATATAATGCCCTTTCAATCTAAAATTGTTGTGAATATCAGAAGAATGCCAGATTAATCAAGAAAGTTCTGGTCTTCTCCTTTCTAATGAAGCAGACAGAAATGGCTTTAAAAAAATTAAGAGGAGTGTTAAAGATCTAAGAAATGCAGGGCCTGCACTGCAACGATCTGAAACAGTGTACCGATGTTCAGAAAAGAAATTACAAATAAATGAAAGAGGTTTCTTCAGCATTAGACTGTAACAGCAACAAAACTCATCAGAAGGTTTTAGTTGTGCCTTGAACTCTGGGGGCAGTTTCAGATCCTGTTTAACACCGGCTGTGCTGCACAAGGAGCGGCCTGATGGTGAAAATGCATGTCAGCTCCGTGTGCAGATCCACAGCCTGAGGGTCCTGGGCTGTAAATTTGGGTCTGCACAAGGATTAACACACAGGTTTGGTCAAAGAAAGTGCTGCCCTGAGTCCTGGAGGAGCTCAGGAGCAGAAATATCTCTCAGATCCTGCGTCACTGGAGAGGTTCCAGGTATCCATAACCGAGCCTGATGGCCAAGCTCCACATCCTCCCTGTTCTTATCTTTAAAATGATAAAGCATTTTAGAGGACATTTTCTTTAGGATCATAATAATAGTTCTGTTTAGAAGCACTGAGATGTCACCAAAATGTCACCACTGACTGACCACTTCCAGTGCTCAGACACAGCATCCACCCTGTTCTCAGCTCTGTTCCCTCTCCTCATGTTCTGGGCTGCAAAAAGGAGCTACAGGTGCAGCTCCTGTGCAGCCTCCATCAGCAATTCCATGGTCAAAGCAGCTGGAATCGCTCACACAAACAGGACTCAAAGCCAGGGATGTGGATGTGGATGTTTGTCCCCTCCCAGGGTCTGTCCCCGTGGTGGGACAGCAGTCGCAGCTCTCAGAAATTAAGGGAAAGATTTTGTTCCTGTGAAAGCCACCCAGAGAGCCACACTAAAGGAAATGATTAGCACAAAAGAACATATCTGACATGTGAAGAGTGTGCACCAGGAGGACCATTGTGTGCCTTGCCAGAGATGCTCTAAAATGAGGATTTTACGAGCAGAATCCCATTCCCTTGCAGCAATTCTGGGATCACTGCAATTGCCAGAGCTGGGTGCAGTGACTCAGACTGCTCCCATCACCAACACACCTTGTGCTCAGTAAATGTGTCCATGGGTAAGGATTATGGCTGCTCTGTTCTTCGTTTAATTTAAAAAATCCTTTATATGGACCATAACAGCTGCTTTATTTTTAATAACATTTCCCAGTGCTGGTGGTGTGGAAGGAAGCGGGAAGATCACAGAACAATTCACCAGCCTACTCTTAAACCAGTATCATTCTATTATTTTTCTAAGGTGATATTTAAGTATCAAGAAGTGCTTTACTAAGCAGGAAAAGTAAAAAGGGCTTGACCAAGCTCAAATGATTTCCCACAATAGAAGTATTCGAATTTGCACATTTTTTCCCCAAATTCAGGAGAAAAGGAATGATGCTTTAAATGGCAAAGGCATCTTACTGCTCAAATTTCAACTAGGTAGAAAAAAATACCAGAAGGTTGCATTATTTCAATATTCTGCTTTTTTCTTTGACTAGAAGAGTACTGTAAGAAGAAAATAAGTACCTAACAAAGAGTAGATGCTGCATTAGAAGATTTGATAGTTTGGGTCCACGGAGGCACCTGGGACTGTTGGGAGTTCCCATGGCAACCTCAGCACGGACAATTATGGAGCAGCCACAATTATTCTGAATACGCCTGGTGAGGAGGGAGTTTCATTCTGAGATGGCCACAAATAATGCCATTCCAGAGAGAAAATTCACAACTAAAAGTTAAAGCCAACTGAAAAATAGTGACAGATTTTATCCTGCCTCCACTTCCTACAGGAGTATATTTATATCTCTAAATATTGATAATGATGTATCATGTATAAATCACTGAGGACAGATTTGATCACATTTCTAAATGAGCAGATAATAGATTTGTGAATTTTAGGAAGAGGTGAGATCCAGAAAATATGTAGATTGAATAAAATTTGTTGTATAGAAAATACTGCATTGCACCTCTGCATAATATACCTCAATTTCTGTATTCTGCACAAGTTCATATTGATTATACATTGAATATAATAAGAAAATTCCTTGCAATAAAATACAAAAGGTAAAAAAAGCACCATCCTCCTCAATTCTTTCTTTTCCAAATTTGGTCCCATTTGTTGGATAGGATCCATTCGGGCAAAGGTTGGGTGTTAATTTTTCAACTGATTCAGATGTGGCAGAATGGGCTGTGAGGAAACTTCTCATGACAAATAGTTTTTAGCCTTCAATTACAAATACAAGGGAAGAGAGTGTTTGAATCTATTATTATTTCCTTATTTATAATCTTGTATAGCTATTTTATGGTGGATTTACATTGAATAAATGCCTCAAGAATTTGTGCCAGAAGGTCCAGTGAGCAAAGCTGCATTTCCATGAGATTTGTGTGGCTAAGAGCCACATTTCCATGAGAAAGCTGAGTTGTGAAAGTGATGTGCTAAGAAGGATGTGATGGTACTGTGTAAAGGGCTTGAGATCAATGAGAGCTGCAGGCCAAATCTTAAAGCTGCCTGTTGAAAAATAGGTGCAGGCAGAAATTTCTAAAATTCTGATTTAAATGGGAGGTAGTTCCTAAGTGGTCTTGGAGGTCCTACCCACATTCCTGAACTTTAGTTAAAAGGGCAAAGTCAATTTTCAGAACATCTTAGAATTTTCAAGATCCGAAATTGGTTTCAGAAATTCTACATCTATTGGCCCTCTGGTCTTTTCTAACCTGAAAATAATCTTATTCTTTCTAAATATGAAACAATGAAATCCTAATCCTAAAGTTTCTCTGCTCTTGTGTATCTTAGGTTTTTATACAGCCTTTACTCTGAGGACCACCATTATTTATTTTAAATATTTGATATTACTAATGCAATATTTTTGTGGAAATTGTTGTAACTTTGTACTCCAAGTTAAATCAGTGTAGCTTGGCTACCAATCACATGGTCATATATCAAAAAATAGACCAAGCACCACAACTGCAGACTGGATTGGGAAGACCTCTGGAGTTACTCCTTCCATAAACTGATAAATGGGAAGGTGGCCCAGTGTGACCCCTTGGTCTATCTGTATTTTTAATCTCCTGACAAATTCCCTCCCCTAGGAAAGTGACAGTCAAGACCTGCAATCTTCTTCCTGTAAGGCTCCAATGCTGATTTTAGAACAGTGGAAATATTTATTTAGATGATGTCATTAAATCACAAATAGCAGCATTTTTCTCAGTGCTGTCTACTTGTTCCTTATCACAGGGCACCTAAAATAAAATGCCTGTGCAAGCCAGGATATAAATGATAACAGAAATAAAGTAAAAGATGATCAGAGTCAGCACCACTTATGTGCCATACCAGAATAGCTAATAAGTGAAATACCACCATTCAGACATCTGTGCTGTGAATTTTTAGAAGCCATCACAGTGATGCCCCTTGAAACCAAGGAAGAATATTCCATGGAGGGTGCTGCTTCCCTCTGCTCCTTCTCATAATGATAAACTTTGAGATAGGATGAGAGGGTGAACCCAAATCCTTCAGCCATGTAACACCACTTTACACCAGCCCTGGCCTCGTTACAATGGCGGGGTTTGTTCAGCTACCAATATTCTCATTTATCATCACTGAGTTTTAAAACTGTTCATTGTCCAACTTGGGAAATTACATTCCTGGAGACACCGTGTGCCTGCTGGAGACCCATTCCCTTCCCTGGATTAATTCAGTCACTCAAATAGCACCAACCAGGCTAGCCCAGAACAGGGAGAGCCTCAAATACACAGTGCTGAGGCTGAACTAATTAGACTTTGAGCCAGACTAATTATTTCTGAGGCAGAGCTGCCCCTTGGTGAAGCTGCTGTCTCTGGGACCAGGTCCAGTAGCTTTACACGAATCCTCTCAGGATTTCTACTCCACTTCATTGCAGGAAGTGGATAAACCCTGACTGTTCCTCCTGCAACCGAAGTATTTACAGCAGGATTAAGAATCAGCCTCAGAGACTGTAAATTCAATATGCAACCACACTGCTTGTAGTACCTGACATTTTTAAGTGGACAATTTCAGTGACTTGTCTTTGTGCTGTCTCTGACCTGAGACAAACCAGGTAAATTTTTATACCAATATAGAAATATTCACCCAATTCCAGGCTCTGCATAATGCACAGAAACACAGACAGAACTACTTTTGAAGCTATTCTTTCTAGGGAGGATAAAAAATAAACATGATCTTGAATAGCAAATGACCTAGTGCAGCAAAATGAAATCACACCGGTCAGATCACAATTGTAAAGAAAGGAAAATGGAATGGAGGTTCAAATACTTCTCAAATGTATAACAAAAATCATAGTTCATGCTGCAGACATGGGAGCTGATCCAAATGCGTTCAGAAGAAATTGGTGCACCTTTTCTTTTTCTTTCTTGAAAGTTGAACATGTGCCGTTTTTCCTCACTTTCGTGGGTTAACCCATCTTTTATAATAACAATGGAGAATTCTGCCTGATGGTGAACATAGAAAATTGCCATTTCAGGTTGAAAGGAACAGGCAGGTTGGTTTATGCACAACAGGTACATTCATTATGTTTTGGATAAACAGCTTGGCTAAGGTTGTAAATGTCCTACCAGAAAAAAAAAGGAAAGCAACAGCACGGATTGGAATATTTCCAACTCCTGGCTGTGTGTGCAGCTGGGAGAGCAGGCAGGGGAGATGGGCTGGACCCACCAGCAAACCCCTCCCACCCCAGGCCATACCTGTCCTGCTCCTGGGCTCAGTGGCCAGCAAATATTTTGTTGTAATTCTGGCTGTGGTTGTCAGAAGAGGCAGAGTCTGATCATTAACAAAAAACTCCTTTGTGTGGCATGTGAGACCATTCTTGTGGCTACCAACCTCTCCAGCTGGCACCACAGGAGGCAAGAAACTGCAGAAAGCATCACTTCTCTCTGGATTTTCTTTTTTGTTCATAACCAGAAATACCTCTGATCCTTAAGAAACATCAACATCCTTCCCCACACTACAGAGAGCAGAATTTCACATGAAAACCTTCTGCAAAGACTTTAAAGCTCCAAAGTATGAACACTGAAAGTATTTTCTTAACCTCAACTTACATCATGAAACATTCAAAGTATTAAAATACCATTGTTTCTGAGAATTTAATTTGTCAAATAATGCAGATATCAGTGATAATGGCTGGCAGATTTCACAGCAATTGTTAAAAGACATTGAAATTATTACATATACTTGACATAACGTATTTTAAAATACCAACTTCTAAGTGTCATAGCAGAGAAGCTGAACTGTCAGGAAAATGATGCCACCTCTGAATTGAACCATTTGGTCCAATCTTCAAGAAAACCAAAGACACCCAGAGCTGTCACAGGAACAGAAGCAGGAGCACTCTAACATATGTATCTTTTAACAACCTTTTTTTTTGTTTTGTAATAAAGTGAAAGATAAATGCAATATTTAGTTGCACACATCTGTGTTTAATCCTCACCTCAAACTTCTGCCGGAGCTCTGCATTTCCATCTTCATCAGCATCTGGAATTGGAACATTGTAATATTCGCCCTCTTCTTGGTTCAGCAGCTTGTACCTGTGGTGGATTTGAGAAAAAACTGGTGACTTTACGATTTTTTCCTGATAGATTTAAAATCCGATCGAGTTGTTTGTGTGTGGTTTGTATCAGTGCCACAGGTATGCAAAGAACTGATCTCAAAGACCAAACATCATCTGATCTCTAACACCAAACTCAGAAATAGAATATATTTTACCTGAGATCTGATCTTTAATCCCAAACTATGTGTCAAGGCAGTTTAATGGACAAGGAGATTCTTCCCACTCATCCTGGGATTTGATGTGAGACATCAACCCTGAGGAGGAACCTTTGTCTCCAGTGCTTCCATAGCCCTAAACTGTCTTTGAAGAAATGTCCTTTTTGAGGAGATGTGATGAGTTCTACCCCTCTCCTGGTAGGTAATGAGATGGCATTTGATGAGATCAGTTTCCATGTGCTTTGACTTTGCAGAGCTATATATAACATGATACACTTAGTATTGAACACATCATATTGGAGATAAAAATAAAATTTGTATCACAAGACTATGTACACAGAATTGAGTTTACAGCAGCTCCTGGCTCCAGCAGGAGTTTCAGGAACAGCACAAAAGAAAAGAAATTGTTTTATTATCCTCCTTTGATATATATATAGCCTGTGTTTCCTAGGTCTAGTTGCACTTTCAGTGAATTTATAGCCTGAAACACAGCGAAGAGCTCAAAAAAAGGCAGATCACATTGAAAAAAAAGACAGGTTTAAAACTTCTCGTGATACATTCTCTCCTTCTCTTTCAGAAACTCTTACCATCCACTGGCTGGCATCTTCATAAGCTCTGACACCCCAAAAGAGAGAGATCCCATGAAATCATTCCTGGTTGTTCGATCCCAGTCCCAGACCTCTACGGATAACCGGCGATCTTTGTCTGTAGGTTTTAATTTGCTAAAAAGGAGAGAAACGGAGGAGTTGTCAACACTGAAATAAACAATTGAATACATCCAAAGATCCCCATTAAATCAGGGTGTTAAACTCACAACGTGAATGACTCATTCCAGTCCGGATTCAGGGTAGAACGGATGGTTTTTGTTTTTTGTTTACTTTCATTCTTAGGATCTGGGATGAGCTTCAGTTTGACATAAGGATCTGAAAGTCCATTTGGATCCATGGGAATGAGGTTTTTTGCTTCTCTCACTGTCAATGTAAAACACAGGATTACACATCACTGGTAAGAAAGAAATTACATGTCAGACCAGAGCTATTGAAGCACACTGACAAATAAATAAGATGTGAAACCCACTTGTCAGACTTGGCATGGAAGAAACTACTTGTTGTAAAGAAAGGTTGTACTGAGTGATATTTATAAGAATAGCAGGGAGCAATGACAGGGGAGAAGAGTGATTCACAAGCAACACGCAGCTTCCAGGCAGCTCTCCTGCAATGCAATGATTAAATACCCAAATCCATCACTGTAATTTTTCTGAGCAGGTACCAATTCTTTGTGCTTTTGTTCCCTCATCAGTCTTAGGTTATACAACCATAGGATTAGGAGCCAAATACTGTAAGAGCCCCAGCCAGATCACAGTGGATTGCAGAGGATCAGGTGTTTGACACAAGCCCTCTTTGGAAGGTTTCTAACACCAACCTTCCCACGGACTCACGGCTCATTAGCTGTCAGATGGAATCGCTGTGAGCATTGTCATGACAGCAACCAAAGGGAAGGTGCAGGGAAGGCAAGTGGAGCTTCAGCTTCACAAAAATCCTAATGCAGCTTCTACTTTTACAACGTCAAAGGAAGAAACAGAGTTCATTTATCTCGAGTTGTTCCCGATCCCCAAAGAGAGAGAGAGAACAGCCAGGAACCTGCAGGGGCTGGAGTATCCCAAAGGGGGAGCACAGACAGCACTGCCCTCCCTCTGTCAGACCCTTGAGCAACATTTCCACATCATGGAAGAAGAATTCTGAAGAATAAAAGGTGAATTTTCCTCATGCTGTGAAACCTTGTCCCACCCAAAGCAGCCCGTGCTGTGATTAACTGGGATCAGGCTGGGATGGGGAATTTGGAGCTCACAGCTGGGCATCTCAAAACCTGGGAGCAGCAGCCCTCTGGGATTTGGGACAGAAAAAGGCTTCCACCCAGGAATTCCTTTGTGACAGTCAGAGTTCAGGGTTAGAATTGTTTCTGGAAAGAAGATTGCTTTGAGGATGCCATGGTTCCTAAGGGATGAGGGAATTCCAGCCTTTGAGAGCCACCGGAGAGATTATCCAGGACTGACACTGCCCTCAGCTACTGCTTTCATTCAGTAGGGCTTTCTAAAATTTATCTACCTAACTGAAGAAATCCGAAAGGAAATTTAGGAAAGATCAACCTTTAAGTAACTTAATATTTCTTGATGGAAAGTATTCTGCACAGAAATTTGGACTTTGGAGCCACTTGAAAGTCAGTTAGAGCTTATGCAAAAAAAAAAAAAAAAAAAAAGAAAAAAAAAGAAAAAAGGGGTCAGGATCTTCAGCAACAAATAGTTACTGTTTGCTCAAGGCATTGTTTCCTTTCCCCCAGATTTAAATAGCATTTTCACACTACAACCCAAAAATTATAGACCTACCCAGGATTTCAATCTGTTGTTTCCCAGCATGGAGGTTAAAAGGCATCCAAACAACAGAGATATTATTTTATATAGGGAATAAGAGGAGTACAGGAATGTGAGCTGCTGATTTGGAAGACACTATTTGTCAAGATAATTCTCATGCAGAACAGACACTCTGATGTAAATTAATTAATGAAATTAGATCATGGCTGGAAATGAATCACATTAACTTGACCCAACAGTTGATACTGATAAAGTTTCTTAAATTTCTGGTTTTAAAAGGAGAGACAGAAAATGCTTATGGGCTAAAATTTTAGAATAAAGTGTAATTCTATTCACTATGTGTATTCCTCAAAGAAATATATCAGGAAAAAAATCACTGTTTTAAAAGAACAGAAAACAAATGCATCTTTCTTGCAGACCATTTAATTTGTACTTTTCCACAATGCATGTCTAAAGCTGACAGGGCTTTGCAGCTGGGGAAACGGTGCCAGAGAAATTGTCCCCACTCTCATTTACTCTGAGTTTGCCCTCTGGGGGTCTTCACACCCATTGGTCAGCTGGAAAAACATTTCTTTTCAACCCATGAAAAAAAACCAAACCACCCAATTTTAAAAATTTAGCACACTGAAAATAATCTTCAAATACTTCCAAGGATAACATTGAGATTAAATAACTTATTTTAGCTAAGTATTTACAATCCCAAAGGGACTATGAACCACGAAGCGAGTGAAGGATGAAGTGACAGCTTTCAGTGCAAGCTGCTTTCTCTCATCCTATATTTGGGTTTATTATCGCTTTTTTGGCTGGGTTTTTTTCAGTCTTCTTCTGCATGGTTTGTGTGACTGCACTGCCAGGTTTGGCACAGGAGCTATTACTTCAAAATCCACTTTTTGATTTTTATTTCTATGCCGCGCTTTGCCGTAAGTCAGGAGCAGAGCTCTCCACATGTTCTACAGCTTCCTAAAAATACAGGCTGGTAAGTTTTCCACTTATTCTCCGAACAAAGTTGCTTAATTTTACCATCTTCAGGCTGAGCTTTTATGTTTAAATTTCACCTGCAGAGGCTCAGTGTGAAACACAGAATTTTGAGTGATTGGCTGGGTGGATGTGGAGGCCTTGCCATGGGGAGATCCCTGGACACAGCCACCCCTGCCCAGCCCTGATAGATGCTGCAAAACAGCCCTGGCAGCAGGAGGACATGGCAGAATGTGTAAAACTGCTGCTTTCTTCTGCAGCAAACACAGAAAATGGAACAAAAAAACCCTCTAAATGCAAGAAAGAGAAGCTCAAAGATTAATTGGGAAGGAAAAATGCAACATGTTCTAAATACAGGCTGCTAACGAAGTCATTATCTCACTCCCTGTTTTGAGATATCTGGCCCATTTGTACTTTTGTCTGCATAATTAATACCCTTAGACATCTTTTTCCAACTGACTTAGCATTTCTTTTCCTGAGGAAACAGCGTGATGATACTTGTGCTAAATAGTGCTTATCAAGAATTAGCATCCGAGTAGTTCATCTCTTTAATGTGCCCTATTTTTAACAGGACAGATCAGGTTTCTCTGGGAGAATTGACATGAAGAAGAGATTTCCCCTCCCCACCAAAGGCAATATCTCTTGTGTGTGGTTGAGAAAGTTAAATGAAAAATAACTCCATGAAAATAAATCAATTTACAGCAACTGAATTCTGCTATAATTGTAACCATGGCAAGCAATCTCATCCTGCTTGGTAATTATTGGTTAATTAAACTCAACAGTGTGATAGAGATGCTACTCTTAATTAGAGAAGGTTAAAGTGAGGTGTGGTTTGGACTCACTTTGGGCAGAAACCTGAAATACTCCTTGACAGTTTTCTGTCATAAATATTAAGGATGATAATAATCCCTGTACTGAGCAAAGCAGCTGCCACCAGTTAAATTTCCTAACATTTTGTCCAGATTGGACTCTTAACGGGGACTGAGAAAGCACACAGATAAAAAGTCAACAAAGACAAGTATGGATTGAAGTCTCCAATAAATCCAGTCTTGCTCAGGTTTTCCTTCTAAAACCCAGAAATAATTGTCAACTTGTGTTGGGGAAAAAACATGCTATTTTCTTCCTCCTTGTTAATGGAGATCATAAATGTGTATTCAGCAGAAAATGCAGATTATTTCATGTCTGTCCTATGGCTCTTCTGTCAAGTGCTACTTATAAACCAGCAGTATCCATCCAGGAGCCATGCCTGAAATTGGGACTCCCACTTTTCCAGGAATAATGTAAGGACACAAGCAAATACAGAGCTGGTTCTTAGGTATTCATACTTTAAATAAAAACCTAAATAAAACAGAGTGGGCTGGCAGAGAACAACTGACATTTCACATAAAGAGAAGAAATTCAGGCAGGATTTTAAGGAATTCAGAGAGTGGATGACAAAGCTGAAACTTTTTCCATGAGATTGTGCAGGTCAAGGTTTGCAAGCTATATGCAGTTGTGGATTTATAGCTTCTTGTGGTACCAGCAGATAAATTTAATCATGGGAATGACTAAATAAATGTTTCTGTCCCCAGGACAAAGCTGAAAGATTTGCAGCGTGAGTCCTCTCAGCTCCTTTATGAGTGAGTCACAACCACCTTCTTCCTGCATTCCCAAAATGTGGACAATAAAACAGTTTACAAATCACAGCAACCACCTCTTGCCAATCTTTTAGTCCTACAGGCAGCTTAGATAAGCAGAAATCTCTCACCCTTGTGCCAAAAGCTGCTTTCAGGAGACACTGCAAGACTGCAGTGGTCTCACCTGGCATGATATCCAGAGAAATGAAGGGAAAGGGGGACTGTTGTTGGCTCTAGTACATCACAAAGCTCCTGTCTTCTCACAACAAAGCATTGGTAACTTGCTCCAAAATTCTCATTGCCTCCTGGAGAAGTTTCTGGTACAGATTTTCTGCTTTGCCCAGTTTACAGGTGCCTGAGTGAGGATCTTGCACTCCCAGCCAAGGGACTTTCTCCCCAGTACCTTCTTGCACCCCTCAATCACAATTTAAAAGATTTACTTATTACTGAAAATAGTCTTTCTTCCCATTTTTGAATTTGTACTCTTGGTATGCAAAATCCAAAGCTGCCTCCAAAACTGCTCCACTTTCATTGAAGATTTATTAAGAGATTTTTAAAACTCACTGAATGCTTCCTTTCTGGAGCTGCTTGTGACTCAGGTACAACCAACTCCGAAACAAATCCTGCTTTCCAGGCAATTTTCAGTCTCCACAGTTTTCATCACTAAAAGGGCTTTCAGAGATGAGACTTTCCTCTATTCCAAAACTACTCCCCAGCCCAGTGAAGATTTCTTTTCATATCCTTTCTGAGCCCAGTGCCTGAGCCCTGAAAAATGGCAACATAATGAACACCTGCGCTGCACATGTGATGTACAAGGAACAGTTGATGAATATCCTTGTCTAGAACAAGAAGAAAAATGAACCGGTGTTGCATGAGACTTGATTCCTCTCTGTTTATTAAAATATTCTCTCCTACTAGCAAAAAATGTACCATCATCCCTAACACTGCTTCCTAAGTTCTTGTGTCTGCAATAGGTTCTCCAGTTCCAATTTCACTTGGAAATCTCATGGAAGCAATTCTATTTTCGTTTTAAAGGAAGATTATCTTTACAAAAATATCATCTTAAAATATGTGCGCTACTGGGCAGGACAGCTGCTTAACGAAACACAAATCTTACCACAAGATGGACCAAATAATCTGGAAAAGGCTTCAGGCTGTTACATTTCTAATTCTTATCTTATATAAATATATAGGATCCAGTTAATATTTTTGGATGCATGCAGATGGCCATTACCGAAAAATTAATGTTTTTTTAAAACCCCTTGCATTGCCTGTTTCTTCATGGTAAAGTAAATTTAATGACTGAAGTGGGAAGGAAGCTTTTAGCTGTCACCAGGGCTGGCATTGCTAAAGGCACAGCTTTTCCTGTAATGACTGCAGCAACCCTGCAGATTCTGGGAAGGTCAGAAAGAAGATATTAGTGAAGTAAACCATGAGATTCATGTTTTTTGAGACGTTAAAAATGTGTCCCGCATGGAAACAATTATTTGGGATCACTTTATAGGCATTTGGTATTAAAAGCTGGTCAAACAGCCAGAATATTCATTTAGGTTCCCTTTTAAAATCAGCTGCAGATTACGAAATTAATGTTAACAAAGACAGACACTGACACCGACCTAGAAAATCACAATTAAATTATCAGAGTGTGTGCGTGGTGGGGTCTTTTAAGGAAACAATTTTGATGAGAATCTAGAAACGTGCCAGAATTCTGAAGTTTGTGTCCCCAGCCTGTCTGGGGGGAGGCTCCTGCCCCAGCTGCCCTCAGCACCCAGAGTGACAGGACATTAATGTGCAGTGCCAGGAGGTGGCTCAGCGTTCACACTTTCATAAATAATCTGGGAAATGTCCAGTGGGGAGCACGGAGCTCCCGGGGAGGTCATTGCTGGAGAGCCTCTCGTGTGCTCCCGGCCTCTGCAGGGATCACTGCCAGCTTTCCTCTGCTTTTCAATAACAGAAGCACCACTGAAGAATAAAATCAGATTTTCTGATCCTTGCAGCTCAGGAGAATACAGTTAAAACCCGCTGAAAATTCTGGGCTGTGCCTATATGTGTTTTAACAAGATTTATGTAACAGGGGGTGCATTAGCTGCCAGAAAGTCACCACCATCCTGTCTCTAAATTAGTGTCAGGAGGGCAGATCCTCCTTGTCAGCTGCTGTCACATCCAACTTCCAGTGCCTGAGAGGTCACAGTTTGAAGTCCCAATATCATGGCAGCACTTTATATATCAGTGCACCAGATGGGGTTATTTTTCTCACAAAGGTTATTGTTCATTCACTATAAAAATAATTCAAAATTAAAGTTAAAAAAATCCGAACTGTGATTCAACCACCTACAAGCTCACTCAGAAGAGCCCTAAATTATAAGATGGGTCAAGGAGTAAATGTAAGAGTGAAAAAACTTTTAACACACATCAGGAGGAAGAAAATGCAGTGTAAAAAGCAGAGATTAAGAATAGCAAAAAGCACTTTACTATGCTTAAGAGCAAACCCCCCACGTCAATCCAACCTATGAAAGGGTCACGAACTCAGAGATTTCAGAAATATGCGTTTCAAGAGCGTTTCTATAAAAAGAAAACCACCACATTTCTGTACTGCAAGTGCCATAAATCATTAATATTCAACGCAACTCTCAAGCAAGTAACTCAGCCATTGAAAATAATCCACTGATGTTTAAGACTTACAACACAAATGAGCATTGAATGGGGCAGACTGAGTAGCCCTGGGAAGAGGGTGAGGTTATGGCAGAGGATATCAACCCAAAATTCCAACTCCTCTGTGAAGAAGTGTTGCAGAATCTCTACAATTCCCACAGACAAAGCTGTGTGTCCACACTGATGCGCCTGGGTTGGAGATCTGACTCAGTTAATTGGAATTAAATGTGTTTATACACAGGACTGAATGATTCCCTCCATTAATTCCCCTCAGAACCTGCCAACTCGGAGATTGTAGATGATCTGAGAGAGCCACTGGGCAGCTCCACCTGGCAGGGCCTCGCCTCCTTCCTGGAATGCAGTGGGAATTAAAAACCAGCCCTATTTCCAACATTTTATCTGGAAAACACTCAGTGTGCCTGTACTGTGGGGCTTCTTGGGAACAAAAGGCACCACCAAACCCTCCAAAGAAGAAGACAGAGGGAAGGAAAGACAAATTGGGATGTGCTAAATAAACCACATCCCCTAAAGGACCACGTCCTGCAGTTGTCCTTTCCAGCTGTGTCCTGGTGGGGCTGGGATGGTTGGGATGCCCATGGATTTGCCATTTGCCAACTCCAGTGGCAGGTCCCCGTTTAGCAGCACAAATGTTTTGCATGTAATCAAGGCTGGCTGGGAAGGAATCAGCAGGAACTAATTAACAACCAAAACAGGATGCAGAGCAGGGATATTGAGGAATTCAGCTGAAGGAGTTCAACACCTACAGAGCAATTCCTATGAAAAAGATTCAGACAAAGGCTCAAACCAAACAGTCAATCACTGATTATTTTTCCTGTTGTTCCTGAACCTCCTGGACATTTAATCCACCTCCTTTCCCAAAGCTAAAGGCAGTAATGTTGTGCCTGGGAGCTCTGAGAACTGTATATTCTAACAAAGGTTTTGTCAATAAATATTTTAGAAGCAATTACGTTCTAGGAGAATTTTTTTGCATTTTGTAATATGTCCATGAACTGGCAATTGCTAATCTCCTTTTCAGTTAAACATACACAAAAAGCACCTGAAATGTCAATTTGGCTCTGTCCATTTGGTATTTTTTATGTAAAAACCAAAAAAAGCATCTTGCTTTCAGGACAATTGTCATTTTTATTTAAGAAACTTTCAGAAAGCTTGGAAATGCTGACAAGCCTCAACCACAACCACAGCACTGTAATTGTTTTATATGTAATGAAGTTATAGTAAACATTCTTCTTGTTGTCCAGAAACCTACTTAATTGTGGGATGGAAATGTTTTATTTATAAACACCACAGAAATGACATTTGCCAAGTACACTCACACCAAAAAGAGCCTATGGAGAAAAACCTACAGAATATGTTACAATTTTACCATGTTCACCTCTCAGACAAGACCTTTTCAAATAAAACCCTGAACCAAAAGGATCCTTGTTTGTGCAATCACTTTGCAGTGCCTTGCTTCCACAATGACTTGTGATAAACGTTTTTGTCCCTAAAAGGATTAGAAACCAACTGAATCATCAGGAAATTAGCACATGTTATTTGTCAAATTATGTGTATTATTGCAGAAAGTTTAAGCCATATTTAAGAGCCTTGCTGCAAAGTGGCCTAGAATAAAGCAAATATTAAATTTTGTCACTTGGATGACTTTTAAATTAATTCCCTCTCATGGTACAATTACTTTTAGAAGCCACATCACCATCTCTGAAACGCCTCATTACTTAGTGAAACCACCTTCTGTTAATGACAGTACCTTGGACAAATTTCCCCCTCCCACGTTGACAGGAAGCTCTTTGAAAAGTTAAGCCACAATTAAGCATCACTTGGGATCTATTCTGATCCTTTCTAACGAAATTTTATCAAACTTCTCCTTTTCAATGCATTTTACAGGGTTTGACAGGAGAATGTGGAGGTATTTGGATTTGGAAAGAGCCAAGCCATGGAGGGATAATGTCAGCTGGTTCTGGAAGCTGTGAAAATTCAGTGATATTCTGATTTCCTCTGTGAAAAGGGGTAAGGTCTCTATTGAATGTAGGGAGGGAAGGAACATCATTTTGGTGTGCACCAGGCTCTGTCACCTGAGCCACACTGACACAACACTCAACATCCACAGGCTGCAGCAACCACACCAAGAAACACAGGCAGGAGCTGAGATGCTCTAAGAAACCTCCCACTTTGTCCTACTCTGACTTTGCCCCCGAATTCAATTCCATTTTGCAACACCAAACAAGCAGTGACAAAAGCACTGTACCCTGTTCTGGTTCCATGGAGTATTCTCTGGAATTTCAGGCTCAGGGTGGGTCGGAGGGGGATGTGGGTGTGCACGTCTGGGTGTGCCCAACCACAGATTATTCACAAATCCCAGAGAAACACTTCCAAGGGAATGAACTGCCACCCTCTCCTTTCTTCCCTTCTCTGCCTCCTCCCCAGCTTGGTAACCTTAAGCTTATAGAATGTGAAAACTATTTTTTTTATATTTTAAAACTCACTGGGAGTCATATTTGGGACTGAATCCCAGTTGCCTTTGTTTATTCAATACTCTGAAATACAGGAAACAACTCCTCAGCTGATCAAGGTTTAGTGTATCTCTTGTGCTCCGAAGATGATGGGTAACTTCCTGAACAGCTACTCATCCTGCTGGGCTGCTTTTGACATAAAAACTGACAATACAGTGATTTTCTAACTAATATTCCCCAGGTTTTAAAGCTGTTACTACAGATTTCCTTTTTTCTACTTGTTTTTATGAACACAGCTTCATGGAGTTTCTTGATTCAAAGCCACATTGTACGAAATCCTCCCGCTTCTGGAAGGAAATTTTCCATCAGTGCCTTTAATGCACAAAGATCTGACCAAGGCACACAAACTCACAGTGCGTATCACACATTTATAAAACCTGAAAAATTCCAGGATGAGCTGTTTACCTGTTACTTCCAGTTTGTCACCAGTGACTTCAGCTTTCAGATAAATCCTTCCTCTCTTCTCTGTGTGGTCCATGCCACAGAGGCTTGGGACGTTTATCACACATTGCTTGTGAACGTTCATGTCACAGGCTGTGGACATAAAAATGGTTCAGACACCCATGAGAAGCTGAAAATTAAGTGAAAATTCATTTAAAGTGAAAATTAAGAATAAATGCTTAATTATTGGCAAGACTTTCAGATTGCAGCTGCTGGTTTTCAACCAAACACCACCCTTGGTTTCCATCTTGCAATACTTTCTGTAGAGAGTTAATGCAACAGAAAATAAAATAATCTATTTCAGAAAGCTGAACATATCATTAATGAAGTGCAAGGGGAAAAGAAGTGAAAATGGAATAAAGACTTGCTGGGAATATGACTAAGAAAACAGAGCATTCACATCAGCAATGAAGGGAGTTAGGTTTAAATTGATTATTAGGTTTTGCTAGTGGGAGACTTCCAAGACAAATTAAATACAAGGAAAATACTAGACCTTGACTACAAACGGAACTGAAATTTCGGGCTTTGAGAGTGTATTCAACCAGACAGTCCAAAAAGAGGCTTTCTCAAAATTGCTGTGACAAAGGCTCTCCAGCCACATCAAGCTGAATACACCATGTTCTCAGCAGAAGAGGTGATTTTCATTAGTAGGTTATTATGGTACTGAAATATCCACTTGAAATATACCAGGACTATAAATAGCTGACATTTGAAATGGTATTTTCCACAGAAAGGAAGTAAGAAGCTGTTATCCAGGGCTTCCACTGACTTTGCAGAACACCCCTTTGGCAGCCTTCACTTACTGTCACATTTCATCCCCTGGTGCAGGAGCCCGTAGAGCAGCGACCCACAATGGTCACAAAAGGTGGGGCTCCCATAGGTGTGGATCTTGAACTTGTGCTTGCTTCTGGGATCCTGCAGGGAAAACCAGACAGAGTCTCAAGTCATAAAAGATAAGGTAGACACACCTTTAGTTTATTACTTCAAATACCAAAAGCTTTCCACCTCTGCAAATTATGTTGCAGAAAAATGCATTTCAGTGTGTAGCTTGTTCACAACCTTGCAGTGGTACCTGCACTGGCACAGCCACCTTGGCCTCAGTTCCTAATTCTCCTTTTTATGGTTCTGTAAGAAAAAAAGTGTCAGCTCAGGCTTGTTGCCATGACTTATGCACACTAAAACTTCATTTACTGACTGCTCCCATACATAGAGTTTAATGGCAGTGCTCAGTCTGTGGCTGAAGAGTCACAGACTGGTTACAGAGTGTTATTGTCACCGTCCTGAAATGGGACACAAAATACAGCAGGAGAACTGGGAGTAAACTGTTCATGGGCTAATCTGGAACACAGTCCAGTGACTGTAAAATCAGGATTTTACAGATGGGATCATCTTGAAATGCTGCAATTTGATAATCTCTATTGTTGTAAATGAAAGGGAATGAATTCTAACTTGGCACATGGTAAATATTTTACAGAGACTGCTGTTCCCATCTGATTTTTGAGCTGAGAAACTTAAGAGTGAGGACATTCTAAGGCCGCCAGCAGCTTGGAAATGTTTCCTAATTTAGGACCAGTGAAAGGGAATACACCCAAATCACTTAAATGCATGACACATCCAAAGACATCTGCTGTTTCTCTCGGATGAGGGTCCCCTCTCGAAAACCAGGAACATTTATTTCAGAGGAAGAAACCACATCTTCCATATGTTCACCCATGTCAGGCTCACCCCAGAGCTGGAGACGTGCAATGCCAAAACAAACGTGGTGATGGCCCTGTCCTGTGCACACCCTCTTTACCTTCAAATCCTTTATGACTTCTTCCTGCTCCAGCTGCATTTCAGCCAGAACTATCCCTGCACAGTCTTGGTCAGAAATGGGGAAGAGCAGTAACTCTTCACTAAAAACCACACTGGGGTTTGAAATCAATCCTTGCTAACACTCTTTTCAGAAAGACCATGGAAATCATGAAATGCCAGGTCTGAAACATCCTCAATGAAAACACAATGGCAAAACGACACATTAAAATATTTTTCTTCTGTCTACATTTTGTATGATACCCTTATATTAGATAAGAACTGTTAAATTGTCTTGTAAATATACTGATTTTTAAAATTTACCTGCCAATCAAAGCTTTCCAAAAAATCAAAAGGGAAGCCCAGCATATTAATCAAAATGGAAAACCTGCTGACTCTTTCCTCAAAAAGAAAAGATCCCTCTAGTATAAGTGCTTTCTCAGGAAATTTGGGAGCTTTGAGTAGTAATTATCACAAAAATACGACTATGAGAAGGCAAAATTTTGCCTTCAAATTTTACTATTTTGTTATATTACCCTTTGTGAAGGTTTTTAGTGTTTTGGTAGCATTCTTCATGTGAATTCATTTTTGCATAGATTCTAAGTTTTACAGTGAGTCTATAACCACTACTTTTCACTGTATGGAAAGAAATTTTAAAGCACCCAGGATAACAAGTAAATTCAAAGTGAAATTTCAAATTCAAATTGAAAGTATTTCAATAATTCTGCTTGTTGTACAGCCTGAGATATGAAATGCAAAGTGCTACCAACTGTATCTATTTTGTAAACACAGTGAACCTAAGTGGAGTGACAGCCAGGGCTGCAGAGAACATCTGTTTCATTATTTATTAAAGATACAGCCATGGGCCTTGTGGCTCAGGGTCATGGGAACGTGGCTGTGCAGGAGGGCTCTCTGGTGGCTCAGTGACTATGTGCCTTCCAAACCACAGTTGGGAAGCTAATTCTTCCCTAAATTGTTTTGTTTAGATGACAGAAGGGGACTTGTTGCCTTATAAATATCTACACTTAACCATGACTCTGGTTATACATCTGTGGCCGAGAAGGACAAAAGCCACAGCTCCTAAGAATGACACCGAATAAACAGAGTTTTAAAGTTGTGTTTAACATCTGACACGAGTGGTATTTATGAGTATAAAGTAATGGTATAGAGGGAAAGGAACTATTTCATTATATATAAGGAAATTATTACAGCCGATGTCTACTAAATACATGGAACCTGTATATTATACTGAAATTATAGAACACTGCCAAATAATTTCATTCCAAACAATGGAATGTGCATGGAATTAAGTTAAGCAGGCAGGTGTGTGGCTTAAAAATGTTGTGACATGTAAGGACAACTATTCTGCACTCACTGAAAAGCAACACGAGTGAGGGCTCGTGTCCGACTACAAAGCCCTGTGTGACAAAATCCCAGGAAAAGCATTCTTGGAAAACAACAAAAACCAGCCACATGAATAAATAAATAAATCAAGTTGGATCAAACTTTGGAGCTGGCCCTGCAGGACTCAAGGTATAAAATTTGAATCACGGTTTGCTTTCTATACTCAATCTTAGTTTTCTACCCTTGTGTGAAAATTCCTGCTGTGGGGTGTTTCAAATGAACAATTTAATATGAATTAGATTTTGTAAGGAGGAGCAAATGTGTTCTGACTATTATTAGCTATTATCCTATATGCACACACAAAGTCATTCATAATGAGAAGAGGATGATGAAAAATAGTACCAAAACTACTCCTGAAGTGGAAACTTTGTAGGAAATCTCTCTTTCAAGATCCTTTTAACAGAATGTCCCAAAAAACATTTAAAATGTAAGAGAGTACACTCTTCACCAGTATTTTGTCCTATTTTCTGCTTCAATCCTCTGCTTTTTGGTTTGGTTTTTTTTGGTAAATTGAAGTGTGAAAGGCATTTTTATTTGGGAAGCAAGTCTGAGAGCATCCAGAGAAAGCCAAGAGACCACTATCCACCCATCACAGGTGACAAAACTTTTTCATCTTATTCCCATATTAACGAGGATTTCTCATGCACTTAGAACTACCCTTGACTCTATGGCTTGCACTTTAATTATAAGCAATCATATTAATAATAATCACTGCATTGCCAGCTCTAATTACTTGTATTAACAGCAATTATTTTTTCAGTTGTTAATACAGGTCCATACTTCCCAGTGTTAAATACGCATTAATGACCTTATGTGCATCACAGAGGAAATCACATTGTCTTTAGCATTTTTTTTGGCTAAAGGCAAACTATGGAGCTAAAGGAAAGCTCCTGTAAATTTTCTTCAAATAACCCCTTTTCATCAATGCAAACTTTCAATAATTCCCAAAGCAGAGCTGGCAGCCCCATTTTGTAGTAAACACAGGGAGCCAAGCCAGGATCTGACAGATGAACTGCCAAATAATGGCTGCTATTTGCAAGAGAATTGAACTTTGCATTAAACTTGGCATAGATTAATTGTGAAACTCTAAAGGGAAAACCTACTTCTGTTTCCAAAATCCGTCAAAGTTATGAGGGGGGAAAGTGGCAGTGGGAAAGCAATAGGGAAGCACTTGTTCAGCAGTGATGAATGATGTGCTCTATGAAAATTCATGTTATTTCCATGCTAAAAAGTGAATTCTCTGCTACGTAAGGACAGTCCTCCATTTCTGTAAGTTCAACTTAATGCAATACAGTGTAATTAAATGGGATAAAAAATTCTGGGCAATTGATATCACAGACATTTAGATATTTTTTCTTTGAAAAACCTTTGAATTGGCATAAATTTAGCTCTGCATTTGCATACTTTCTAATAGACTGGGGTTTCAGAGCCTGGGTGCAGCCTCCCCATAAAGATGAACAGCAACCAGGCAGCTACACCCCACACAGCTCTGCAAAAATCAGAATATTATTCATCAGTCTCAAAGCTGAGACGTGATTACAGAGAGGAGCAGCCACAGAGTCACAGCCACTGGGAGAGGGTTGTACACGCTGGCACCAGGTGGAACTACTGAAAAAAACCCTGAAAATGGAGCAGAAACATTTAAAACAAATAATGAGTTTGCAGAAGTCTCTTGCTCAGACAGCTCTGGATGTGCTCGGAGGGGTTCAGGCAGGAATCCTGCCGCACTCCAGCAGAGGGAAGCAGAAGAACACGGAGGCATCTCCCCAAACCCCACACGTTTTTCCATCCATCTACTGCCACTGAGCTACGTCCTGCCCCCCTGCCACCATCCCTGCCTTCTTCCTTTGTTTAGCACAAATGAACCCATTTCCTTTATTGAACAGCGATGGAAAGCACCCCCCTGTGAGGAATCATTCCGTAATTTCTGTGGCTCTGAGGCGGGGGTGTGCAATAATTGAAAGTGCATGGTTAACCAGCAGCACATGTCAAACTGTGCCTTAACACATCACAAAACAGCTTATGAGCATCATATCTCAGAATTCTTTCTAAAAGCTCCCTTTTGATGGGGATTTTATTCCCCCTGATAGCAACACTGAACCTGCTATAATTTTGCAGGCATTAAATCACCACATCGCCTTTAATTTTAAAATATCCAAACCCCACTTTGTGTGATGTTGCACCAGTGGAGATTTTACATCAGATTATTACTTGTGAGGTCTTTTCATGGGATGCAACTTGACACTGTCAACAACTGTGTCACCAGAGCCAGGGATCCACCGTGCCCTGGGCTGGTCCCCAGCGTGGGCACCGGAGGGGGGAGATTCTGCCCCTCTGCCCCCTCAGCTCAGACCCCACCTGCAGAGCTGCCCCAGCCCTGGGGCCCAGCACAGGGAGGAGCTGGAGCTGCTGGAGCCAGGCCAGGGGAGGTCACAGAGATGCTCTGAAGGCTGGAGCCCCTCTGGATCCAGACTGGGAGAGCTGGGGGTGTTCACCTGGAGAGGAGAAGGCTCCAGGGAGAGCTCAGAGCCCCTTGCAGGGCCTAAAGGGGCTCCAGGAGAGCTGGAGAGGGACTTGGGACAAGGGATAGAGGGACAGGACAAGGGGGAATGGCTTCCACTGCCAGAGGGCAGGGCTGGATGGGATATTGGGAAGGAATTGTTCCCTGTGAGGGTGGGCAGGCCCTGGCACAGGGTGCCCAGAGCAGCTGTGGCTGCCCCTGGATCCCTGGGAGTGTCCAAGGCCAGGCTGGAAGGGGCTTGGAGCAGCCTGGGACAGTGGAAGGTGTCCCTGCCCATGGCAGGGGGTGGAATGGGATGAGCTTTAAGGTCCCTTCCAGCCCAAACCATTCTGTGATTCTGTGACCTGTCAGTGCCAGAGCCTGTGCTGGTGATTAAGGTGTGAGGAAAAAGGAACACTTTCAGTCATTAATGCCAACACATGAACATTAATAAGGTGTTAGGCAGGAGCTAAGATTAACTTTTTAAATTTTTAAACTGCCTAGAGTTGGTGAAAGGATTTTTTTTCCATACCTCAACTGCTATTTTTGTGATCATTAAGAAGCAGAAAATGCAAAAGGGAAAGTGTAAAAACATTTTTTGAGGAATGGAGAATTGTATTTTCCATTACAAAAAAGCCTTAAAGGAGTTCTGCAGATGAGCTGCGAGGTCCTCAGGTTGTATCAGGGCCTACTACAACAAAGAACAGTTTTGTATAAAGAAATGCAAATGTACCCAATTTTCCATTTTTTATTTCCATAACAGAACCACAAGATTATTCTTCATCCCTAATCAAACTTACATATATATGTAGTTACTAATGTAAAAGGTGTACAGGGAAAAAAAGCTTAAAATTTTCAAACGACTTCCTTTAGACAAAAGAAAAAAGTAATTCCTGAACGTCAGTAGCTCAAACTGTGGTGCTGCTTGTGTTTCTGCTGAAAACAGGGCTGACAATATATTTCATATATGCAAAACAACTCACAAATTGTTACAAGAGATACGAGGTCACTGTTCCTCCTCACCAATGGCAAAGCCCCCAGAAGGACTGGCAGGTGTTTTCCTCATTTTAATACACAGCCTTTAGCCATTCCCTTCTGTGACAGAACCACTGAACGCTACATCTTTCTTTGTCCCCCCTCCAAATGTCTTTAGAAGTATGGATCTGCTGCAACAGATCAATGAAACCACTGCAATTTGTACTGCACACATTTCCTTTAAAACAGCTTTAACTTCCCCAAGCGAATACCAAGTTAATAAAACATATTTGAGAATATATTTGAGCGTGGTTTTCTCTGTACAGAGCCAAATCCCACATTCAGCCCACGCTGTCCTCAGGCAAATTTCCCTCTCAGTTCTGAAGGTCTTCAGACTCCAGCTTTTCTAAACACCTTCCAAGCAGTGACTACAATATCCAGGATCCCTCTCAGATCCCACCTCTGTTTGAGACACTTTCTACCGTTTGCTATTTATTTTCGCACTGAGAAAACAAAAATATTGATTGGTGATTTGCTCTGCATCTTAATTTAAGAAAACAGCTTCAGCTTTGAAGCTGCAAGAGCCAAGGAGCCAGATGCTTCTACTGGAAATAACTTCCAGGGCTTAAAATATGGTTTCTGTCATCAGAGCTCAGGAGCAAGGACGAGGAAGAAGTCCTTGTTTAACTGGTCACCAGCTTTGTTCTTCCCTGGCTGAGTGAGACTCGGAGCAAAGAGAATCTGAGACTCTTGGGAATGATTAAGATCATATCATTTTTTTAATATAAAATGTACAAATGCTTAAAGCTCGTTTGATATTTCCCCTCTCGGAGCTGCAGTGCAGGGAAGTTTTATTGCTTTTAGAAAAGTGCAATAAAAGAACAGACTTCTACTGCCTCAAAATCAAAAATATTCCAGAAGGGCTGAGGCTGGCTGGGATCTCTGAGAATCCTGAGCCCGAACTGGGCTCTAAGTGGGGCCAATCAGCTGGGTTTGGTTCATGGGGTTACTCCTCCCCAGCTGCAAGACACTCTAGAGCTCCAAATCTACCTGCCAAGCGCCCAAAAAAATCTTCTCCGGGTTGACACACCAAGAGCTCCTTGCTGCAGTGGAGGAGGACAGGAATGGCATGAGTGTGCTTTCCAACTTGGTGAGAAATTACACCCAGACTCTTTCCAGGAATCTACCTCCAGGCAGAATGTGAAGTTTGGAGCGACTCAAAGGAATAACTTGGAGAAAGAATTCATTCATTCAATCCACTGACATCTGCAGGATGGGAAACCTGAACACACTGGTAGGTGTTCAGAGCATAAATAGAGTTGTATTTAACTCTACAGTAACAGTGGTGGGATAAGGAAATAAAGACTAAGCAAAAATACAGGTGATGTAACCTGTGCAGACCCCGCTGGGCCTCTGCCAGACCTGCACCAGTGCCTGAGAGCAGCTGCAGCACAGCAAGTTCAAAATCCAGTCCATTTCTCCCTGGCTTCAAGGGCTGGGATGACATTCAGAAATGAAGACTGATTCTCAAGTGCTGTAGAAGAAAAGTCTTTTACGATTATAAATGATACCCTGGCCAAAAACAACAAAAAAAAGTCTCTTTTCCCATTGTGTTACTAAGACCACTTTTATTCTTTACTACTCCAAAGAGAATTAAGAAAGTACACAAACAGAAAAAACTGTCTTTAAAGAAAATTGAAATTTTTCAATCAACTGTTTCTTCTCTATAATTGTATAGAAGAACACAACGTGAACATAGTTCAAAATGATTCAAAGGCATATTTTTCAGTCCCCTCCTGGAATTCACAGTAAATTATTATTTTTAATTAAAAGAAACAGGTGGTCATTGAATCAACTGATTTTGATTGCTGCCTTTTGTTCATGTTCTTCTTGTATAGAATAGAACTGATTGAGTTGGCAAAGGGAGAAAGAAGATCTGCATGACTGTGCTCTCAGGGATTTGTAATTTCCTAATTACTAGAAAGACACATAAATCCGGAAGGGACCCGGTGTTTACCGGCTATTTTTTCTTCATTCTTTTTTAATGAAGAAACTGCAGTATAATTACAGAAAGTGCACAAACAAAAGATCCTGTTAGAAAATGATGCATGACTAGGAGAAATGGAGAGAGGTTTTGTTTCAGATACAACTCGCCATCATGTTACTGTGTATAAATCATTTTAATAAAGATGAAATCCAGGGATCTGGATTCAAAAGGAGCACTAGAAAGCCAGAGACAGCTGTATATGTCTTGCTTAAACCCCCTAATTTATTAGCTTTATAATTTTGTGATTTGTTAATTAATTTGTCAAACTGATACACTTTCAACACAGAGCACCTTTTACACCCTGAATATATATTACAAAATACAGGTTAAACTGATCAGAAGAAAGAATTTTAATAAATTCCTCCTTTAAAGAACAGTATTGTTATTTCTCCATAGAATTGTCCAGTATTCCAAGTTACAGTGGAGTTTCTATACTTTCCAATGGGTCTGCAATGGGATTGGGTGCAGTGCATCATTAACATGATAAAGGACTTAATTGTGTGACATCAGTTTGCATGAGAATTATTTTACATTGATATACTTGTGTACAATAATTTCTCATCACTTCTTAAATATTTCAATATGTTTGAGTACAAGATCTTCCCATCAGTTCTTAAATATTTCATTACTGGCCAACTTGCTCATGACAGAAATGATACAACTTATTTTTTTTCCCAATTATCCTCAGCTGGAGCTCATATCATCCATCTCTCATTCCCCTAAGCAGAAAATGATAGGAGACAAAGGCTGAAAACCATCCTCACCTGAAATGCCCCGTTTCCCTGCAAAAGCAGTGACCCCGAGGGCAGAGGCATCAGGTCAAACATGTGCTGGAGCTGGAACCCTGTTCCTACAGGGAATTATATGAACATTGATCCAAGAATCCAGGGGGAAATGGGACTGCCTCCACACACCCTTTAGGAAGCAATCACAGCCCTAAATGAAGTTCACTGCTGGCAAATTAAAGCTTCAGAAAGAGTCTTTTTGACCTCAAACTTCCTGACTGCAGCCAACGGCAAAACCGAAACAAACTCGAGCTCTTATTTGTAAAGCCAAACCTGCCCTCAGCTACTCCTGTCTAAGGTGGTTTGAATGAAGGTTTTTACAACTATTAAGTGATAGATTTGAGCCCAGAATTCTGAGCTGATTTGCCAAAAAAGTCCCAGAGCAAAGTGGGAGCGGCGCTGCGAGCCTGGATAAGGAATTCAGCTCTCTGAGCTGCTGCGTTTGCGTCTGAGCTGATTCAATATGCAAGGCCCTGAATAATAACTGGTTTACATTCCCCACTCCTCCTCCGTTTTCCCCTCTAAAATGGTGAAGAACCCACCAATTTATAAAGGCACACCTTACTTCTTCTCACTAAACCCTTACCCACCTATTTACACAGCTCCTTCTCTTCTTCCCACCTCCCACAGCAGCAGCTGCACACTTCAGCAGATTTCCAAGGGAAGGCATTTTTATGTCTGGATGCATCGCTACCAAAGAGGAACATGCAGCACCCATATATACACCAACATATGGTCCAAAAGCTGAAGCTAACCCCACTAACTATGGTACAGATTTGTTTGTGGAAACCGAGTGCTGCAGGAGGGTGTTCCCTGCACAGTGAGAAGGAAATCCAAGGAGAAGTTGGTCTGTCCCCGGGAATCACACAGCATCAGGGAACATCCCGTGATACGCTCCCCAGAGCTCTGCATCTCTCCTTTACCTTTATTTCAAGTTAAGAACTGGCACGTGCATCATTATTTTTTTGGACACACTCCACTGAAATCCTGCATTGATGTCTCAGCAGGTATCACATCCCTGTCAATCACATACGAACTAATAAATACATTTCAAAATTTTCCTGCCCTTTACAAAATGACCCATCAGTTTATGGCAATGGCAAAACAGTGCTGAACTGAGCAAAAAAATCCAGAAACAGTGGTTTTTGAAAAGTCTGAGAAATTTTTGGTTCAGAATCAGTCAGAATTTCACAACTCAACAGCTCCTTCATGCAAGAACCTGTGGGGTGTCCTGCTGCTTTCCATTTGACAAACTTTATTAGAGACAGACATGAATCTGAAACACCCGAGCAAATTGCCTTCAAAGTCACTCACTGAATAATTCATTTTTTGCCTGATATTTTATACATTGGTTAAGCACCAAAATAAAGGCAGGAGGGAGGGTAAAATATGCATAATTTAAACCCACCGTCTCCATTCTGTTCTGCATCTCAGCTCTGTGTTTTCAGAGGTATGAATGTTACCACCTATAAACCAGGCAGACATTTCAGCACACATTCCTCCAGAGACAAAAATTCCACGGGTGAGCTCTACCTGCAAATCCCATCAATGATTGAAGGATTTGATTCAAATATGTTTATCTCCAAATCTACACCTCAGTGTGAAAAACGCTGCTCTCAATAAATCACAGCCATGATCACACCACGGGAGATGCTCCGGCACAGAGTCCTTGGATGGTCTTTTACATTGTATAACCACTCAAACACTATTTATTTCTGCATGGAACAGATGTTTTTCCATATGTCTAAATAACCCTTCTTCAGCAAAGTAACTAACTCAAGCACATTAAATTTTGCAGACCAAGGAATAGAGACATCAGACTCGTTAGTATTTATAGAACATTTGGGATCTTTTCTATAGGGAAGTCAGTATTTCTCTTTGTAAAAAGTCACTAATCCTACTCCTCTGTATCAAATATAAATAGGCAGCTAAGGGTGAATGTGCAAGATACTCTGACATGCTTTAGCACTCAGATCCTGACCTTACAATGGCAGAGATCCCAGCCAACCTGTCTGGCCCATAACATTTTTCCATGCCAATGTAGCAGCTGCTATTTATTAGCTGATTAAAAATGCAGAAAACAATATTGAAACTGGAAAAAGAAGTTAACAGTGCACAATAAAACCCCTGAAAGAAGGACAGATTTTAGCACAGGCTCCTGATTCGCCAACATTTGCCAACTCTGTGTTTTAAACCCAAAATTCGATGCCACTCTCAGGGACAAAAGTGTTTCACTGAGACCACCGTTGAGGGCACATTCAGATTATAAATAAGAACTGACACAAATCTGTCCCTTGAGTCGAATTTGACCCTTTCGAGGTTTTCTAATCAAAAATCTGAACACAATAAGGACTGTTTAATCACATCAGAGGAGTGCTGGGAGCCCTGGCAGAAGGATTTCCTCACGGCTGCCATCACCGTGTTGCTCTGAAGGCTGAATGAGTCTGAACTGCTTCACAGCATCAGGAAAAGTCCTCACAGCATTTAGCAATGAATTATAATAAAATCTATAAATATTTAATGTCTGGCAATTAACTCTGCCCTCTTCAAAGGGAAAAAAAAAAAAGGAAATACAGAAAGCCTTCACCAAACTGCTTAGTAATGGGGCAGCTTCCTCCCCCAGCTATTTCCAGTGTGCCCATCCCAAAGCCAATCCACGGACACAAACTTCAGTAACAAGCATTTTTCCTTCTCCTTCTTTAATGAGAGTGTTTTTCTCAAGGCTGTTGATGGTAAAGGAGCTTCCCAGATTACACTGAAGGCTCTGGGTTTGGAAGAAAGCCTGCACAGAAGCGTTTTGCTGGCACAGTGTGCTCCCAACAAAGGGAAGGCGAGTCTGGATTCCCACTTTTTATTTCTCAGAAATCACTTTGCGGGTAAGAACATCCCTCAGTGGAGCCTCTGATGATGAAGATCTCATTGCTGCAGCAAACACTGCAGTGTTCACCTACAGTAGGGCACCATGAACCTCTATAAATACTTCCTTCTCCTTGTTATTGGGAACATAAACTAACAAGCCACGGCCAAGCTCTCCAAGAATCCTCCTCTGTGACACCAACTGTAACAGTTCTGGATTTCACAGGTCAAGTAAGACTCTTCAGTACAAATTCCTCTTTCCTCCTCCTCCTCCTTGGCCTGAGAGCTCCCAGCCAGTGCAAATTTATGGTGTCCTCAATGCTGCTGTGCATGTCATCCGTCATTGCTAAAGTTCATCCTCTTGAGTGCTACCAGCTCTGTTTTACCCAGAAAAAATATATACAAGAGCAACAGAGAAGGAAAAAAAAAAAAAAAAGGAGTGAAAAATACATAAAAAGCTTTAATTTAATAAATAAAGAGCTTTTTCATTTTCTCTACAGAGGGGAAAAGTTGTGCCATTTTGGCTCTACCCTCATTTCACAAAATTCAGTCACCAAACACGTACTGGGAGTCCCTGCAATGACAACTGTAATTACAGCTGTAATTAATTTGCCAACACGAGGCTGGACACTTGTCTGCTCATTGCATCATTTATCACTTAGACTCAGCCTTTAGCTGGGAGCTCTGCAGGCTGATATTGCCATGGAGGAAATAAAAAATTGGAAAGATCTTATGTTCTATTCATACAAGGTATTGGAGAGCAGTGTTTATCAGGATTTCAGCAGGCATCCAGGAAAATTGCTTGCATGTATGGCAGCAGAGTCAGGGTGCTATTCCTCATCTGCAAGTAATGTAATTTTTTAAAAGAAGAAGAAAAGAAACTGCTCTTCCTCTGTAATACCAATCTACAGATTAACAGAGGCTCTTTCTAGCACTGCCAGCTAAGCTTCTGTAAGGCTGCATCAAAAACAATTATTAAAATTAATCCCAGGTACAAATGGAATTGCTTAATATTAATCCTGCTGAAAGAAAAATCTGACATAATAAACATGTGAAAGACTGACATGAGGAGCAAAGAAAACACCTTTGAAACCCAGTTTTGCTCACTCTGGTCAGGTGATGGGCCTGTAGGACCACATGAACACCACTGGTGTCAGTCAGGTGTCCATCCTTCCTTCTGTAGTGGCCACCTTGGAAACAATTTGGACATCCACAGCCAATCAAGAAGCTGGACGTGTTTTTTTAGTTGGAGATTAAACTAAATATAAAAACCTGGGAGAAAAATGCTTCCATGATTGACTACTCTATGTGCACAAGATAGAAAAACCTAAATGCAAAGCAAATATTAATGAATTAGCAGCCAGAAATTACGTCTTCAAGAGTCCTTAAGAAAATTCACTTTATCACAGAAAATGTGTCCTCACTATTACATGAAACAAACCCAAGGAAACAATAATGTGTGCCCTCCAGATGAACTTTCACATTTCAGAGAAAACAAATGGTTTCGGATAATACTTTTACAATGTGCATAATCTAAGTTATTAGATGGCAACATAATGCAATTAGCATGACAAAGCTTAATACTAACATAAATCCTTCTGTTACAGCTTATATTGAGAATTTAATACTCAGGAAAAAATCCCTTCATTGTTCCTCACTGGGCCTTTGGTTTTTTACAAAAATAAATTATTTTTTTTTATTTTAAGCTGGACTAAATGCTTCATCTGTTCAAATAAACCAAAGATGTGCTGCACCAAGCAGATATTGTATTTTACTGCATTTTATTCCCTGTGCTGCACAGGGATCACAGGCTTTGCACAACACAGCTACAATAGTGGTGCAAAATGTGCTGTAGTCCCTCTGATCCTGGGCTGACATGAAGTGTTTTTGATAAGAGAGGCACAGGGGAAATCCATAAACTTCAGCAAGTGGAGAGGACAGAACACACAAAGGTGTGGGATGAAGCCTCATGTGACTGCTACATTTCCAGTCAGATTTAGGGCATCTCCATCAAAGTCATGGAGGGGTTGTGCAAACAGAAAACAATACCTGGTACAAAAATATCTTTTTTTTTTAATTCAGATAAAATCAACATCTTAACCTCTTTCCCACATTTTGGACATTCCTGTTCATTCAAGATCATACCTGAGTGCTAATGCTGCTCAGATTTTTGTTAGAGCTCTCTCCATTGCCCTTTTATGAGATTTATGGCCAGCTCTAATGCTTTGAAACAGTGGCAGGGACAATGACAAAGCACTTCTCTGCTCCAGCAGGCTCAGCCTTTGCAGGTGCTTTTGGAATCTGACGTGTTTTGGAAGCCAAAAGTGGTCGCTGACTCTGCACCTACCACCCTTGGGATTAATTCCAGACAAATAATGTGGGACGTGAGCTGTGGGAGAGCAAACCTCAGTTCAGCCACGGGGCACAGATCAGCCACTACTCAAGCAGGGGTTCTGCCCCAGAAATGATGACTCTCCTGGCTGCACTGCACTGCTGGAGCTGCTGAGAACGAGCTGCTCCACCGCCTTCTGCAAACGAGTCGGCCAGGAAGGAAAGGGATGCTCTGGAGATCTGACTGCCAGAAGTTATCCGAGAATTTGTAACACTCCTCCATCACAAGGAAATGAATTTATCTGGTACCAGAAACATCAACAACCCCCACTGAGTACTTCAGCACCGCTGCTGTCACCCAGAGCAGCAGCAGCCCCCATCTCAGTGTGCATCTGGGGCAAGGCAAGAGCCTGACCCACCTGATGTGGACTTATTCTGACATGCAATCAAAGCAAAATCAAACTCACTTCCAGGCTAGACAGACTTTTTCTGCACCTATGCCAATTGTTATTGCTGTGCCTCAAACCTCTCGCCCCAGTCAACACCCAGCATTGCAGCAGGCTTTGACTTAACATTAAACAACCTGCCCTGGGTTATTGTGAGCAAGGTGACAAAAATCCAGACCACAAGAAATCCCACAGCTGATCATGACTGACTGAATCTGGCACAGAAATCTATAAAAATGCATTATTTAAGAAAAAAAAAATGTAGCCCAGTTCAAGCTGAAACAAAAATGTAATTTCATAATAAATATCAGTTAGAAAAGTCCAATTAAATTTGCAGTAAAATAGAACACATGATTACAACATTAAAAAAAAGTAATAATAGTGTTGAGTATTTAGAAAATCATGTTATCTTCCCTAAACTAAACATGTTTTCAAAAGTGGTTAAAACAAATGTTTCTCCATGAAGCACTGTTACTTTTAGTCCCAAATTCACCCATTTGCTTGAAATTCATCCACTGCCTTCTCCCCTTGCCCTCAGTTTCTGCCATTACCTTTGTGCCTGGCTCGTCAATCACAGGATTAGAGACTGGCACCTCTCTCCTTACATTCATCACTTCCCCATTTGCCTTCAGCACTTAGCATCATTAATTTATCAAGTCTCATTCCGTTCAACTCCCACGGCTGCTTTAAGTGTGACAGAGCATGGTCTTGTGCTATTATTTTTATTTTTTACATATTTCCTGTCAGGCAAAACAAATGAGGCTACTCTGCAGCAGGAGCACAACATTAAGAGAAAAGCTGTTATCAGAGATTAATAAAAGTTTAAGTACACAAAATATAACCAGAACTCTATGCTTTATTATCATTATTATTATCATTATTATTATTGTTATTAATGGGGAAAGAACCTAAAAGAACCACAGAATTTTCCCTAAACAGGATAATTCTCATCCCTGTATTATATGAACTATTTGTAAAGCTCTCTTAAAGCACTTAGACATGTTTTATTACCACAGCAATAACATTTTGTTCAAGAAGTTCTTTGAGAAAAGGAATAAATTTTGAGCCTGTCAACCAGCAAAATAAATTGTCTTACAGAAAACAGCACAAGTCAGTTCAGCACAATCCAGTTAACTTATTAGTCAATGCCAGACACGGTGGAAATCTTCCCCACAGAGTGATCTGGGCAGCCTCAAAGGTCACAGCAAACCTGTTTTTTGACATGCCACATCAGACTCCCAGAGCAGGAGCTGTACCAGCACAGACAGGGGTTTTTTTTTGAAGATTTTGCAGTTAACCACCATTCTAGAACCTCAAAAATAAATTAAAAAACACGAAAAATAAAGGTCTGTGAACTTTTTTTTTTTTTTACTCAATAACAAAACAGTTTCATTTGGAAGGCACTGAACTATTTTCCAGAGATTTTACATTATGCAACTGACAGTCCTCTACCAGCAAACCAGTCCATACCTATGACTAAGAGAAAGAATTACAACAGGTTTGATCAAAAATGACATTTATCTGTGCAACAACCACCACTGAGCCACTTATTTCACAGATAAATACAGATGCCGTGAGTCAGATTTTCTCTTCCTTATTATTTTTTGTATGACACTGCATTATAGATAAGAAAGAAAAAACACCTGAAGTCTCACCCTGCAAAAAGAACAGTTCCCAAGTGCTCCATAAATAAAACCCCAGCAGTTCTCATGATGGAGAGATATTAATTTGAAGTCCCACAGCTGAGCACTTTTTTCCCCTATTATACATGACATGGTTACATTGCTGCACTTCATCTCCAGCAGTGCTTGGCTGGGCCCCACTGTCTGCTCGTGATCCATGGCTGGTGAGAGAGGTTAATAAAATACAGATTTAAAACTGTACAAGTGACTTTATCCAAGCACTTGGCTGATCATTTTTCCTCTAAGTACCAGCTGCTCTGTCATTACATTCACCACTTGTGTCTGACTTCTGCTCCAGATGCAGCTCAACCTTCTGACTGTCTGAACAATCTTATTTTTTCAGTCTGTCTTTAGCAGCTTTCAGCCCCAACACTCGCTGTGAGCACAGATATTGCTCAAGTGTCTCTTAAAATATGCAACACTAATTTTTTAACAGGACCCTATTTGAGAGGCCTCAGTTTAGCAGACAGGGTATCTACTGAGCCATTCATGTATGCAAAGCTTTGATTTTACTGAGAATAAGCAATCCAATTCTTGTAAAAGCATTGGCTCCCAACAAATACACAGAATATAATTAACTTAACACAATTAAACAGCTTCTTTTTTTCCTGCCCTAAGACTGTACTAAGCAAGTATTTTAAACCCAATAGAAAAATGTTTTCATGTCTAATCAAACATGCAGTGAACCAGGTAAATACTTTTTTAAATCAAAGTTTTCTCTGTTAAATAAAGAAATGTTGAATACACTGACTGAAATAATGGCCAAAATATGAATGCTGAATGTTTCTGAACTAAGATTATATGTTTAAAAACCTCCTCTCCAGAGAATAATGTATACAGTTATAACTGTCTTTACATAAGCTGCAGGTTAACAAAGGAAAAATGACAAAAGCTGTGGATGAAAACACTACAGGAAAGTATTAATTAGTCTGGTGCTAATGAAAAAGAAACAAAAATCCTTAACCTAAAGCTTTCTATAATGCTCCTTGATAAAACACGTATTTGTGTTCACGTATTACCAGTTTCCTTATCATGCCCACAGCACCATGAAATGGAGAGTTTACAGTAAGCAGTCAATCCAATAAAATGATAATTTACTTTGGTAGTGCAGGGTTAAATGGCAATATCGATTTGAAACACGACTCCTCAGTTCAAAGAGGGACAAATCTGTATGGAGTCACTGAATACAGTAGGATTGTTTGGGGGAAAAATATGGCAAAGGAACAAGGAACAGAAATAAGAGACAGTAAAATTGAAGCAGAAATTTGGAGATGTCACCTTAAGTTGTATTGCAAGAGCAGATTCTCTCTGCACCATCCTACAGGGATTGGATTACATATATAAATACTTATATCTCCTTTCCAACCCAACCTGTTCTATGGTTCTATGACATATCTGAGGATGCTGGATCAGATTGGAGCAATGATTACCCCAAGCACACAGAACACATTTAAAAAACCACCACCACACCCCTGATCTCTGAAAATGAAGTTTTAACCAGAGGAAAAAGAAACTTTTTCAGTGAATTGATGGGTGCCACACAACTCTGAAATCAGTATGATGAGAAGGAGATACTCCCATTTTTGGGGCCTTATGATTCCTGAAGCAGACATCTGCTTCCAGATCCCTGGGGTTTTGAATTATTTTTAAACTCTGAACAAAGAACACTTAGTACCACATACTTCCAGTTTCACAGCTGGGTTATTTTAAGGAGACAAAAAACTTATTGGAATATAATGTTTTTTAATTTTGCAATATTTTAGCTTGAAGTTATTAATCTGTCCCTTGAGAATTCAGGACCTCCTAGAACACTCGTTTTAAATATTCGGTATCTTTCAAAGATACAATCTTCACACATGGCCTTGGAAGAAATGCCTGAAATATCTGACTGCAACAACTCAAATGGAGCCCTCGTTGAGGAAGGGATTGGGTTTCTTCTTGATTAGAGAATCACAGAATGTTCTGAGGTGGAAGGGACCCACAAGGATCATCGAGTCCAGCTCTAGAGGGAATGGCCCATACAGGGATCAAACACAACCTTGGTGTTTCTGGCACGAGGCTCCAACCAACTGAGACAATATCAGAGACCAGAAACCTTCTTCTCCCCATCTCCAACTGGAAAATGTTATCCCCAGAAACATTTCCTGAGGCTGAGAAGCAAAGAGCTTTTATTTGCACAGTGCTCTGCGAAGGCACAGAGAGCTCTGCAGAACAGGGGGTGCCGAGGCAATCCGAGGCCAGGAGAGTGGGAATTCTCTCCAGCTCGCTGTGTGATCCAGGCAGGACTCATTCCTCTGTGCCTAATGACCCATTTGTAAAACACCTGTGTGTAAAGGTCCTGATACTGCAGGGATGTGCTGACGGGGGAGTTTGGGGTGTCAGGCTGAGCCCCTCGCTGGGGCTGCAGAGCCTCGGGGAGTGCTCAGCACGAACCCAGACACAGCCCCTGACTCGTGGGGAAACGTCAGCAGGACAAAGCAGCAGATGGAATAATTGGTGTGACATGGTTTCAGAGGTAAAGCCCGAGCTGGAGAATGCACTGAGGCTCCTGACATGACATGGGCAGTTTCCTTCCAAAATCAGCCCAAAAACTGGAAATAAGAGGCAGCAGCAAGAAGCACCCAGTAAAGCCTCACAAAACCTGGGCTAATATTGAAAGCCTGCTTTTGCATTTGCTAATGATTCATTACTGACTTGATGATTGTTTCAAAGTTCTTAATGAATTCCAACTCAATTTATTCACAGTAACATAGAGCTTTAGTAAATTTACATCTTCCATATTTACAATGGAATTAAACTTTCCTCTTTATCGCAAGATGATGGATTTTGTAGCTAAGTCTCCAACTTCAAATTACTTAACAGATGCTGTCAGCCTTCACTGAATCACCCAAATAGCCAGCAAAGATTATTGCTTGTCTACTCTGCTGTTCTGTATCACAAACAAAAGAAATTTTTTTTTCCCCCAGAATAATTCAATTTCTTTTAAAAGATCATTAAAATGAGTTTTAAAGAAAATTGTGGAATATTATTGTACAGTCTCAGCATCTCAGGATATGATCACAGAGGATATTCTGGAAGCAGCAAGTTTATGCAAGGTCAGGGCAGTGAATGTCCCAAAGGAAAACCCAACTCAGTAAAGCAGCACAGGGCACAAAGTGCTTTAGTCTCAACCATGCTATTAAAGAAATGTTTGCTGAAAACTGACAGTTCTTTATGTTTGATGAAGAGTTATTTACAACGAATTAGTCTGAAGGATAAAAATTTTATTTTGTTTTCTATTTTGAATGCGCTCTCCTGCATGAACTATGAATAATAGAAGTAGCAGAACCTCAGGAAATTCATTCCTGTTGACAAGACCTGAGTGTGTTGCTGTGTTCCCCAGTTCTCACTCCTCCAAGGAGAGCTGCAAAGGAGCTCTGAAGGCCATTAAAAGGAAATTTAAATGATTTGCCAAACAAAATGATTTTATCATCTGAGGGAAAGGTGGTCAATTGCTCAAAACTTCTGCCAGCCAGTTAATGAAGACACTTTGGCAGCATCTTCTGCAGAGACTATTCCCAGCAAGAAATGAAACACCATCTGCATGCACAGAGAAGGGAAATCAGAGGGTTTGTAAAGAGGAGTTCCTGATCAGTCCTTCAGTATGAGGGGAGAGTCAGGGCTCAACAGGGAAACAAACAATTAAAAATTATTGTGTTTAAGACTGAATTAAAGAGAGCAAACAAACACTGAAATGAACTAGAATAAAAGTGAAATCCCTTTAATCACAATAGAAGACTCAAAAATCCTCGTCCATCTCACACAGAGAAGAAAAGAGCTATTACATCTGACCACCAAGGTCAGTGAAGGCAGGTCATAACTTAAAAAGCCATCAGCAGTCCCCACACTTTACTGCTTTTATATTTTGCTGTTTATCAAGAAGACATGCCCAGAAATCCCTTAGGTAGGAATAAAACTTAGGACACCACCTAAAGCACAGGTGTAATGGAATAGTTCAACACTACTGATTACCATTAGAAAAGTTACCGAGGAAATACTGAAATACTTCAGGGTTTTTCACATCTCCTCACTTTAAGCATTAAGTATGGAGCATTTGTCAAATCAGGATACACAAGGAACGTTTCTGCTGGCCAAGTAAAATATTCTACCTGTAGTAAGAGCAGCTTTGCTTATTGTTTGTGGAAAACTGGTCCTTTCACCCTCCCCTGCCCAAAGAGCTCTGAAAACAAACAAACCAACCAGGAAAACCCCACAGCAAAGACCTCAAAGAGAATAAAAGCTGAGGAGAAATGCCCATTAAAGAAGGGTGTCAAAGACTGCTTGGACTGGTTGTACTGCTCCTTTCCACCTGAGGTACCTCCACAGGGGTTTTACTCTTTTCTTTGGTTTTAAATGCAAAGATGAACAATTTTTTTTATTTTATTTTCATGCAGACTGGCATTTTTTCCCCCAGCTTTTTTCAAGCAGACAGCAAGTATTGTCTCAGGAGGTAACAAGTTATCTTGAAGGGACTCTGCAGACTAATAAAACACTTTGAAGAGTATTAAGGAGGTCAATCTGTCCAATTTGTTTTAATTGAACTAGACACAGATGGTATATGGTTTAGTTTAATTAGGCTGTAGATAAAGAACATTTCAACGTAAGGCTTGCCAGTAAAGGACAAATCACTAAATAGAAGCATCTACTTGAAAATATATAGGGCCAAAACCTTTGCTGCATAACGGAGAAACTGGGGCAATTTCTATCAAAGGATCAAAAGATTGGCCTCATTAGAAAGAATAAGGAAAAACTTCACAAGGCCCTACATAAATGATGAGTAAATTGAAAAAATTGAAAAACACATTCTGAGAAACATTTATTTACTACAAAAGTAATGCTGGTTCTTTCATTACAGGGACATAATACAATAAGGCACAGTAATCTATCAAAAACTAGAGTTACAATTAAATAGATTATTCTACCCATCCATTAAGGAGATCTAATTATGGAATATCATTAGCAAGGACATAATTCTTTTTTTCCTTTGTTTTTTTGATTACTACCTATTTGTTTTCTCCCTTTATTGACAGACTTCACTTTTAAGTTATCATCTTTTAAGTCAGAATAACATTAACAGTCTTTTAAAAACTGGCTATACTCAGATGATTTTGCACAAGGCTGGGAAGACTGGAGAAATCCAGTTAAAGCTGTTTTTTTCTAGTCTGTTTTTTGAAATCATTATTCTAGGAAGCTTTTTGAACCAACGGTTTCCTGCCACTGGCCTTATTTACAACTCCACCTCTTTTTAATCTCAATGAATAAAACATACACAAAAGCTGCAAAGCTTATAAAAAAAAGATGGGGTGATGGCGTAACTCTGTAATTTAGGCAAAATAGATGGTAATTATGGGCACATTTATTCAAATAAACTGCAGCAAATGCCCAGCTCATGGTGGTGACTGCAGGTCCCCAGCAGAGATCCCAGTTCTTCACCTGCAGAAGAAATCTCTCCTTGCTGTGGTTATTTGAGCCTCCTAAATCCCAAGGACTGCAGGAGGACACCCTAAACCCACGGCAGCATCTCAAATTCCATTTCCTACTAAATGAACTATAAATTTTTTATCTGGTTTTATAGGCATCATTCCCTATCGTTTCTACAGCAGTTCCTGCCTTCACCACCAAAGCCAGAGCTGTTCCTGCCTGGGAGTTCATAGGAAATGCACTGAACACTTTTGTATAATCAACGTTTTCCTGAGGGCTCTGAGTGGAATAGATGCAGCACAGTTTATTTGGCATCTTTTTAGTTTTTACTGCAGTTGTAAATCTCACTCGCTCTTTATTTTTGTGTTAAAGAAACAGTTTAAATACCAAGTTTGTAAATCAAGCACAGTTCATTAAGCACCAAAGACTCCCACTGACTCAGATGCAAATTTTGTACTAATGTTAGAAATGCTTGGAAACCCACTGTTTGCCAGACCTTTTCCTGGATTTCTCTCCACTCTCTAGATTTCCAAAGCAGTACCTTGCATTCAGCCCGTTCTGCAAAACTCAGCTGCTGGTCCCTGCAATCCAGAGCAGTTCACATTTTTACTGAGCTCTCCCTTGATAAACAAGTGATTTCTTAAAAGTGGAATGCTGAGCCACATAACTTTCAGTACTGCAGGTTTTTTCCACCCAGGTGTTTGTGGAACTGCAATGTTTTAAAATAAATATACACCACAAATACTTGTAGATGTATGGTGATGTTTATGTTCAAGTAGACACTCAACTGCATAACAAAAAGCCAGTGCAAACAGCAAATATCTTGTATTTTAAACAGCATAGAACACCCTCACAAACTCCCACATCAGATGCTGATGATTTATTAACCTAATTTTCAGAAGCACCAAGGGCCTCCTTGCAGCTCCTGTTGGCTCTGCTGGGGAACACAAACAGTAATGAGCATGGAAAATGAACAATATCCGCGTGCACACGCCTGTGTGTGCATGGATGAGGAATTCCACACCCCCTTTAGAGTAGGGCACTTTTTGCCAAAAGGCCTTAATTAAAAAAAATAAATCTCATATTTCAGATACCTTCATGTGTGACGTTCTCAGAAGACAAAAAAAAAATCTGCTGCTTGTGAAGGAGGAACTTGATTTTTAATGTGATCCTTTTGAACCCCAGCTTCAGGAAATGTTTAATTTTTGGAAGTCTGTATTGATTAAGATGCATTGGTCTTTTATTGCAGTGAGTAATAGCCCAAATTGTTGGAGTGTATCCCAAGAGTATTGGCAAAACAAGCAGTGATGAACCTGAGGGAAGGGATGCTGTGGCAGGAGCAGAGCGACAGGAAAATGAAATGCAGCGCGAGGACAGCTCAAGTGGGAAAAAATAAAATGCCACTTTTTTCCTCATTTATTTTAGAACTACTTGAAAATAAACTTTTATTAGAGGAGCCATTTCTGGACTGTTATGTCACTGAAGCGACTTGATTTAGGTACAGAACTCCTTGTGAGGAGCCTGGAGGAGCTGGGGTCTGTTCTGGTGCAGGAGCTGTCTCCTCGTTTGACCCCGGGGCTTTGCTGCTGCCAAGCACAAAGCACTGGGAACCACTTTGATTTGATTTGAGCTTGTAAGATCAGTAAACAGCTGTACCTTCTCACAGAAGAGCAAAGGATTAGTCTGGAATGGGAGAATAGAACATTTTCTACCCCTCTCTTCTATAATGCGCTTCCAGAAAATTTAAAAAAAAAAAAAAAAAGTGGTTTTATTTCTCTTAATTTTACCTCTGTGTGGGCAGGTTTCTAAATAAAACATGTTAAATATAAACCCATTTGTGTTTGACCAAAGCCTTTCATATTATTTATGGAGAGTCCCCTTCTGCAGGAATATTGAACAAAGTCTGTTGATTGCAGAGTTCTTTTTATTTTCCTGAATGGTCCAATCATGCTCTTGGCACACGAAGAGGCAAGTAGCAGATGTTAAACAAAACTCTGAGGGATTTAGACATTTCTCCTAAAAGTTACAGGATTGCTTTCATTTCTGTTGGGTTTGGGGTTTTTTTAACTATCCTTCTATTTTTTTTGGTTCTGCCTCTCCCAAAGTCGAAATACCAAAGTATTTTCACTCCTATTTGGTATTAAACCAGAGGATTGACTTCACTAAATCTCAATATTGACAACTAAATTTTGGTAGAACATGACAAAAAATACCCTAAAAATTTGAGAACAACTACAAAAATCAAAGTTTTTGTCTATTAAAGTTCTTATTTTTTTTCTTAAGGGAAGTAAAAAGCTTTTAAAAAAAGGAATTCCATTAATATGCATTGAGGAATTGGACTTCAGGCTTTAGATTTAACAATACAACAGCTCTACTTATTACTAGGTCAGTCTGTAGGTGCTAATACAGACCTTGGGAAGCAAAAGTGGATTTTGACCAAGGAAGGATTTCACAAAGCTATTTATAAAAAGTGATACCCAGGTCTTCTTCCTGTTGCCTGCTAGGATTGTAGGACGCAAATTATCTTTAATTAAATGCAAATAATTTTCACAGGAAGGAAACAATAATTTGAGATAATCCCAGATTTCAAATGATTCTCGGGGGGAAAAAATATTCTAGAAACCTATTCTAGAAAAAACCTGTGACAAAGAAATGAAGAACCTTCTCCATGAACACGCCATGTATTTATGCATGGCCTATATAACATAGGTTTTCTATATATTCTTGTGCCCGTCTGTTCCCAACTCCCTCAAACCTCATCGCTGCAGTCAGGTTGCTTTTTATCCTATTTTTGGACAGGGTATATCAGAATTTTTATACATCTCTACTTGTACAAGCCCACTAAAAGGAGCCATTCTCTGGTGCTCACTAGAGCCCCAGCCCAATCAATCATAGTTTGCTCTTCATTCCAAGAAATCAGACTCTAAAACTGCATCTGCCTGATTTTCCAGGCCACTTTTCCCACTGGAATGACCACAGTCCACCTGGAAGATGGAGGAAAAAGCTTTTCATTCCTTTTCACTTATTTTTACCCAATCTCTGGCAACACAAGGAAGAATACTGACCCCACAAACTTCCAGTCTGTGATTTACAATTCACATCATTGTAATTAGACACCAAATGCAAAACCTAATGATAATAAAGCAATTAGATGGGATAGGCAAAAAGGCCATTTGCAGACCAAAGATGGATCATTTCTCATCTTATTGTAACTTTTATAAAAAAGAACGAAGACCTTCAGATTCAGAAAATTCCTTTATAAGAGGGGTTACATAGAAATCACTTTAACAAATTATACTGCTTCTGTTAAGTTTAGATTTGAGACTTTTTTATAAACTCTTTCAAATTAATGTCCCTGAAGTTAATAATTTGCTACCAGTCCTTCAGTGCCAATAGGGTCTAACCTAAATAACTGTAATAACCAGCTTGCAAAAAACTCCAAGTTTTGGGTTTTTTCTTTTATTTTTTTTTTCCTTTTCTAAAAAAAGAAAGAAAAGTAGCCAAAGCTATGCAGACACTTCTTACAACTATTTTTGTAGAGGCTTTTATCTCCTTTCTGGTCCGTTCTCTGCTGGTCTGATGCTCCTGTTGCCATAGAAACAGACCTGAAGGTGCTTTGTTACAGATTACAATGGTTTTCCCAACACTGAGACAATCCTTTCATGCCTCAGTTCAGCAGGTACCCTTCTCATGGGGACAGAAAGGAAAAGGAATAAATCAATCTCTGCCTCTTCCACCTATTAAGTTCTCATTACCAGAATTTATGATATGCTTCTGCCTTTAGTTTATGAGCTCAGCCAATGATCACTGGTACTTCAAGGACTGAGGTTCATTAATTACACAGGCCTTGCTACAGTTAATTTATTTGAAAGGGAACAGCAAAAATCAAATTATGAAGGGAATCATGACTGGCATCGTGTTAACTTCAACAGAAGCATCAGGATTTGGTTTTTCAGCACGGGCAATATGCCATCGCTCTAAAATCTGTTTGCATCAAGTTTCATTGGGCTGCTAGAAAAATCAGATCAATTAATTAATTTATTGAGAGAATATTAAGATAATGCATGTTCCCTGAGATCACTGATTACTTCAAGACAAATCCTGTCTTTTCCAAAGGCTGAAGAAAAATCCGTGAGCTACTTGGATCTCTTCAGAGTGTGACCCCAATTACGGACAGTGAAAATTAGAAAATACAAGAGCACGCCCAAGAATGAAACCAAACTGTTCCTGTCCATGCAGAGCTCCCCGGGCGCTTTCCCACAGCAGCTGGATAAAGGGAGCTCCAGTGGAAGAGGATGGAGCTGCTCCCTTCCCAGCCAGGACACCCCCACCTCCCCTCCCTGCTTTTCCTCTCTCTTTCATCGCTCTCTTCCAGGGTCAAAGCACCTCGATAAAAGAGCCTCGCTCCCTCCTACAAGTACAAGTTGTTCTTTCCTCCCCCCTCCAGAGGAGCTTCCCAGAGCTGTGATTTACACCGAGGAGCTGAGGCCACAGCACTTCAGCTCAGCAGAGATCAGCAAACTTCTCCCAGCGCCCCAAGGACAAAGCCCCAGCAATTCCCAGAGACGGGGACACTCTCTGGTGACACATTAAAATCACTTGTAGCATATGGATCTACAGTGCTTTTCAAAATTAGCCCACTTGTTTTATTCCAAATTAAGATTTAATCTAATTTTGGTGCAAGAACTGCCACCTCAACAAACAGACAGTGCTAAAAATTACCAGCGTTCTGCAAGGCTCTCTCACTGGTCTGTCGGTGTCTCTTCTAGCTACTGAGTTCAGTGTGCCATAATCACTTTTTTTATTTTAAAACCCGCATAGTTGTGGGGGTGGAACCTGATAGAAATGTCTGTGGTGCATTTTACACATGATATCTCACGTAAAAAACCAGATTATTAGTAATTCTTAGGCATTCTTCCCCCCAAAACCCAAATACCAGCACATTTACACACAGTTTGGAGATTGACACCACAGACTTTTGCCAAGGGGAAGCACAAGCTGGCTAGGAAATAATGAAACTCAACCCAAATTGCACAAAACTCAATATACTCTTAACAATTGGAAAATAAGTGCTGTTGGAATTACGCCAACTTCAATCTGGGGAGTTAGAAAGAGTTTTGATGGTGAAAATCAGCACCCAGGAGCTGCTGCAGCTCCTGTAGTTTCTGCCACCAAAACTGCACCCTATCCACAAGATTTCTTTTTACTACTGGGAATAACTTAGCTGAGAGTTCTCCTTTTATAGTACCACAGCCTAATTGTTCTGCAGTGCTAACTTGTGAAAATCAGGGATATTTTTAGGTTCATCATTTATATACATTTCCTAACTGTCTCAGCAGAGCTCTGCTCAATGATTAACTCTTACCAGCATCACCTAGAGTATATCACATATTGCACAGGAAATGGCTGGAAAGAAAAATATCAAGTCTAACTTTTATGTTACAGCTATTCAGCATTTGCACTGTTCTGGATTGGGAAAATAAAGAATATATTCTTTATAAATAAAAAGCTACGAACTTTCAAATCTCAGAGGCTGTAACAAAAACCTAAACTGCACTCCCAGTGTCTCAGGCACAAACTCCATGAACTGAAAGCCTGAAAGGCTGCAGTGGAAGATGTGAGCAAATGTTCCTTTGGAGTCACACACTGTGCAGGCAGCCACCCACCACGCATTTCCTACCCCTGGGGTGTTCAAGGAGAGGACTCACACAGCTCCTTTCAACACTGCAGGGAAAATTCTTCCATGCAGATGGACGCAGAGCCAGTTTGGAGATTGGGTTACAGGAAAAAAGTGGGAATTACCAGTAGTTATAGAAGTTCATGAACCTGTTCCTTTTTGTAATTTAATCCTGGTTTTGCTGAGGATCATTCATTGTAGCTAAAAGCCATTTCAGTTGCAATAAAAGGAGCCTGTGCTTTAATTTAGGAGTAGAAGGTACAAATGTTTTCTCGGGGGATGATTAATTCAAACACATTCCAGCACAAGAACTGCTTTCAAGGAACCCGGGAAGATGCTTGCAGCTATTTAAAAGAAGGCATTTAGCAGAGCAGTGCCCAAACTTCTCTGCACAGGCAGGGATGGGCAATTCCATCAATCCCTGTGACCAGAACCTCCTCCCAGTGCTGGGGGAGAATGAGCTCAATACACAGTCAGTGTGCACAGAGCCCTTTTGGGCAGGCTTCCTTCTTTAATTTCTCTGTCTTCCATTGAGAGGAATCTTACCTCAGGACTGACTCTGCTCAAATTGAAATTTCATTGTCAATATAACCACCCTTTGTAATGAGCCACTGTCACACAGCACCATTGAAAAAAACAATTAAAACATTAGAAAAACAAGCAACTTTCCCCTACAATTAAATTTTAGGGCTTTTGAGGTCAAAATCATAAGCACAGGACGTTCATTTCTCCACAAAATAGTTTGGATAATCTGCAGAGGTTCAAAAGTCAGGGTAATCACAAGCAATAAAATGCTTATTTTTGTAAGAAAAATTATCCTGCTGTCCTGTAAAACTTGTTTTAAAGTACTTATGGTAAATACCATCAAGAATAAAAATGTTCAGCTCCTTCAGTATCATTGACTGTAGTTATGTTGATTCTGTTACTGCATTGACTGAAGTGTGTTGATTTTGTTATCTAGGACATGCTTCTGGGGAAAAGGGAGTGGTAATACAGCAAGGAATACCATATTTTGACAAAAGTATGTTTGTATTGAAATTGCTTTATATTAAGAATATTACCTACTGCCTCCATCTAATAATGCCTATTGCAAACAAAGTCCACGTGATTAATAATTATCATAATTAGAAACCACAGCTGTACAAACACATTGAGTTGTTTCCTCAATCTGTAAATAGAGGGGGCTTTATAATTTTCCCTGCTTAGGGTATGCAATGAAAAATTGCATCAGAGCTGTTTAAGAATCACTTCCAAAAATTCCTACTGGCTTCTTTTTAAGAGAACATTTTTGTTAATCTGGCAAGCAGTGAACTGCATCTTGCCAGTCCTCCCTGCATTTGTGTATCTTTTGTGATGAAGCAAGAAGGTTTTCATCTTAACTAAAAAGAAAATTTTTCTGGGACAAGACTGCCTATTATTCAAAGTTCAGATTAGCAGTAAAAAAACCCCCAAACCTTAGTGGAATATGGTGGGACTCAATGATCTTAAAGATCCTTTCCAAGCAAAATGATTCTATGATTCTTTAATATTCTATCAAATTATGTTTGTTGTTGCTCCAGTCTCAAGATGTCCAACATTTATAACAGTTGTTTTTCACTGTAAAAACAACTAAAGAGTTAAAAGCAAATCAGAAAAGCCCTGCTGCTGCATTTCATTATCCTTGGAAAAAGACTGCAAAGCTTTCTGATTAAAATCCCTTTTTAACTAGTTCTACAGTAAATCTTAATACTGTGCTTCCAGTTACTGCCTTTTCTTCTCATGAGTTTGGTTTGGTTTTTTTAATTCCCTAGGCCAGTCAAGCAACTCTCTTTTTCCACTCTGAAACCAGCCTCCTACATGTAAATATGATCTAGAAACATGATTAAATGCCAGTGGGGGAAATAAAATGGAAAAAAGAAAAAAAAAAGAAAAATATTTCAGCATTTCCTGGAACTGAACAGAAAAAGAAATCTGGTCAAGACACCTAAACCCTCCAGGGCAGACCAGTTATATTAATTTATTCTGTCTTAGTACAGAGGTGATTCTTCAAATCATTTCTCTCAGAGCCCCAGCCATCAAATGAGCAGTGAAACGGTGCAGTAAATGTGGACATCAGCACTGCCCCGAGCCTCAGGGCAAACCCAGCCCACTGCTGCCACTCTGTACATCAGCAGTTATGAATTAGAGTTTCCCACTGGTCCCCCAGCACATGAATTTTTAAGGATCAATCCTCCTCCCAGCTCTAGAATCTCTGAAACCATAAAATGAAAATCACGGTGGAGCCTCACAGGGCTCCTGTCCCATCTCCTCACAGAGGACTCAGGGAATATCTACAGCACTGTGGGGAAAAGGGAAACCCAGTAAAACAATCCTAATTTCTTCTGTTGGTAGCCCCTTGCAGCAGTTACCCCTCACACACCCAAAAACCTGCACTGTTGGGGAGTTATTTCTCCCTTGCCACAAGCTGCCCTTAAGAGACCTGGGCACAGCTTAAGAGACATAAAAAATACTCCAAGATCGTGCTTTAAAGACCTTTAACACTTCAGTTCTTTCCCAAATTCCAAAAGAAGAGCTGCAGAATTCAACACACAACATCTCCCTGAAAAACACAGTAATAATTGCTAACACATCTCTGCCTTGGTATCGGGGTGCACGGCTGGCCAGCAGTGAGTTTATGACCCACTAAAATCCTGCTTCAGTTTCTTCTGTGCCAGTGTCTTCATGATTCATTCACAGCAATTTCTTTATTTTATTTTATTTTTTTATTCTTTTTTCCTTCCCCTTGTGAGTGATTTTTTTTTGTTTTAACAAATTGTATCTTAACACATACAAAAAAATCTGAAATATTGTACTCTAGAGTTGCATTATCCCAATATCCAACCCACTGGTGAAAATACCCAACTCCTGCAGCATCCCACAGAACCTCACAGTCGTTCAAATTCCCCCTGAGCTTTCAAATGTACTTAAGATAAAAAAGCTCCCAAATAATTTCACTGTCAAGAGGATAACTGACTTGAAAATTGAAATATGTCACCTTTGACATCCCTGGGTTCAGTTACCCTGCAATGATGAGAGGGCTTTGCTGTTCCATTTTACGTAAGCACACATCTGGGTCTTCCAATCCATTCCTTCCTAGGTTCTTAAAGGCTAAAAACTCACTAAGTACAGTCAGATTTCACATCCTTTCACTGTTCAGTCACTCGCTCTCATTTAAATTATTTTCAGTTTTTAATTTATATTTATTTTGCTCATAATCCTCCTTTGGATTCTCTATTATTATAATCTGAAAGGGAAATAGTGCTGATCCAGAGGCCATGATCTCTGAGTTCTTGTGCACTCAAAGTCTTATAAACTCACACCGAAAAAAATAATGCAATCAAACATGATTTTAAATTAATGCTTGGGGTTTTTAAAATTACATCTCACATGTAATTGGGGAGATTTTAATATATAACAAAGACACCTTCTGGTCACGGAATTCCATTAACAAAGAAAACAAATATTTAACTCAATTTTCAAGAAACTTGACCACTTATCCTTTAATACTGAACACATCTTCACAAAGCTCGTTACAGCAGCACTCAAATTTTGAGGCTGCTCTTACATTTTTACACCAATCTACCCAAGTTTTAAGTATTTCATCAATGACTTAAAATGGTTTTAAGAACACCAAGCATCTTCCAACACCAAGCACCTGAACTGGAGATGATGCTTCCTGTGACCCTGGAGGGCACCAACAACAGGAGCTGCTAAACTCAACAGCATCACCATAAAGAGCTGGCTGTGAAGAGAAGATGAATAATTTCTGTTCGAACTCCAGAGAGCCATTAGACAGCAGGAAAACAACTTCCTGAGCTGCTTTTTGCTAAGACACCAGAGCTCACACCCTGCCAAGTAATAAGGAAACGTAAAAGTTTTTGATTTTGTGACTTCTTACTTGACTGAAACAGGATATTGCTCCCCAGCCACCATCAATGCCACTCAAGGATGACCACTTTATTCCCAAGTATTATTTTCCTTTTGGCACAAAGACCTTTCAACCTCACATTTCAGCTTCTCTGAGTAAAACAGGAAGAGGCTCATTTTAAGCTTTCCTCTTTTACACTCACCTTTATTAAGGCATTATTTTGCAAAGACTGCCTCATTTATATTAGAAGTACAGGGCACCATAATTTAACATTATTCTGATACACAATAATTATTACTATGTAATCATTATAATTATTGCTCTGGAAAATTAGTTTTATTAATGACAGTATTACTCTTACAATTAATGGAAAGGTTACACTGGAGCATTTGAGTACACAAATTAATTGTGCACCTGCACAAAGTAATTTAGCAAAGGATGTTTTAATATTTAAAAATCTGCTAAATGTTATGATAAGCTTTATAGCACACTACATTTCAGAACAAAACTTGTAGCAATTGGGATAGGAATAAGTTGCTGAACTGTAAAAGGCTTGAAATTATACTCCAACATTTCAGTAAATTAAAGTATAATATTCTACAATCCTCTTTGTGTAATAGTACCCACTAACATAGCACAATTTTAATAAAACATATTTATTTCCTGATTGCTTTTAATCTTCAAAGTGTTTTTGAGCTATTGCTGCTGTGTAAATATTGAAAATGATCACTTGGTAACCCAAATACAGAAATGAGGCATTAGGCTTATTTATTTAATCACCAAGGCCAAAAACCCAAATCATGAAATGCAGTCAGCAATATTAAAAGACCATTAACAACCTGTCACAGATTCTGTCACCATGAAAGATTCTCAATAAAATTAAATGGCCTCTCACAGAAATAAATGTGTGTTCTCATTTCTGAACTTCAGGTAAGCAACCCCAAAGAACCACTTTATAAAAAAAATTAATAATCCAAACCACTTTTAAGGCCGAACAATTCATTGCGGACACAGCAGAGCCACCCATGAGTGTCAGCACTAAAACTGTCAGTCAAGGATATCTCCCATTAATAACCCACATCACAACTGAGCACACTAAGCTAAAACTGCATTTGGGTTATTCTCCTTGTGGTTTTAGGACTGACCAAAGCAAATCAGGGAGGTATTGGTGGTAGGTATGAACCATGTTTAGAGAATGAGGAATGAAGCAGATATTCTTTAATTGTTCAGACTTTTGCTTAAATTGTGGCCCCTTTGGGCTCAACGGGGGTTTTGCCATCAACAACCTCCAGAGAGATCAGGGATGAGAACATCACTGAGACAGAGCTGACCTGGGTTTCAGCCTCTCTGCAGCTCAAGGCACTTCAAACACACAACTCCCAAATTCCAAAAGCCTGCTGTAACTGTTAAACTGCGAGCACAGAGCCAGCTGCCCCGCTGCAAAGGTTAAAGAAATCAGGAACTTTCAGAAAAGCAAAGGTATGAAGAATAATTCTGGTTTCTTGCTCTTGCCTAATAATTGTTTTAATAGCAAAGTCTGTATCACCTAACAAGAGACACTGAACAGGGTAATTACACTCCTAACTTTTAACATTTTTCTTCTGCACCTAAATATAGATTGCGCGAAATGTTTAAAAACTAAAAGTTTTAAAAATTCTTCTCAGTTCTTCAACATTTCCCCATATTTAAATTTAAAAATGAGAGAACTTCTTAATATCTGAAATTTTCCAAGACCCCTTGTAGCTTCTGTCCATATATTGTTCACTGACCTCCTGGCTGGCATATTGAAACAATTCATGAGGAGCTCATTAAAACCTAGCAAGAAAATTCTTCTGGTGCATTTTATCAGAGAAGATAATAGCCTACAATCTAGAGCATGAATATGTTATAAGAAACAAAACAGAGCCATTCAGACAAAGAACCCTTGGAATGTATTGTTCCCATAAGCAGATGTTAAATTACTTCACTGTAAAGTGGGATTTATAAAACCCAAAGAAATGTTATTTTTATGTGAACAAACGAGATCAGTTTATTATTTCAGCAGGGTGACACAAAGATCCTGCCCATGTGTCTCACCACGCAGGCAGATGTGTTGAGAGGAAAAACTGGTCGGTGACCAAAAATGCTACGTGTCTACAGAAGTACTGACAGAGCAGGATGCAATGGGAGTATCCAGACTGCTAGACTAGCTCAAACATGAAAATAAAATAAAAACCCAATAAGCCAGCTGGCTCAAGATTTAACTGTCATTTAACTGGAGCTACAGATCCTTGTGTGCAGTGAGACAAGGACCAGAGACAGCTCAAAAGATACACTTTGAGATAAGATAGATGTAAAGAAAGAAGAAGCTTCAGCCTTTCTGGGAATTGTTAACATCAAACACACCCAACCTAAAGCAAAGAAAATAAAATGCTGATTCATGATTGGGTAAATGCCTCGGGGTTGTCACGTTCCGAGGATATTGTTCTTGGTCACACACTCCATCTTATTTTCTTACCAAAAATAGATCTCTCAGTCCATAAATATTCGCTTCACAACTGTTCAAACCCACTTGGACTCAATTATCTGTCATGAAGAACCCATTGATCCTGTTTGTAATCCATTCTCATGGGTGTAACAACATCAAACTGTGTGAAGCAGTGTCTTAAATGTCAATATACTCACATCAGTGTCGGGTCCCTTGTCGGCCCCAGGACAAGAGAAGGTAACGAACTCATGGCACCTCTTATGAACCACAAAACAGCAAACTGGCAAAAAAAGGGGAAACAACAGTTAGAATGGTTGGTGGTGGTGTTTGGTTTTTTAAATTTTGTAACAAATATAAAATAAAACTCAAATATTTCACCTGTAAGTCAATGAAAGAAAGCTGAGCCTCATGTTAAATAAAGACACAAGACATCAAGCAAACACTGTGATTCAAGAGGAGATAAGCATTCACATTTAAAAACCAAGAGACTCTACACAATGATAAATCTTTAATGCTGAAGACATCCCACAGTGTTCAAATACAGTGTGGGATGAGCAGTTCTACGAAGCCACATTTCCTGAATCTAAATCCTCTGTCACAGGAACTGTCAATGTGCATCCAGCAAGAGCAGGAGGCAGGAGTGAGGAATGCTAAGCTGGAATGAAACCCATCCTTGGGTGCGGGATTTGTTCCCCTGCACGCCTTGGGGAAGGTCTCTGTGAAGATCCAAAGTCTTTCCCAGATAATTACTTCTGTGAGGGACCAGGGCTCTCTCTGAGTGAAGCTTGTTGTAGAGAACAGAGTGTTCTCATGGCACAGAATGGCAGGAGATAATGGGAAAAGAAAATTAGCTCCTGATTGCAGTATGAATCCCATTTAAAATTTATGAATGATCTGAAAGAACTTTTTCTTCCTGAGATAAAAAAGCTTCTGCCATGGGATCGAGGCCATAGGTTGTCACACAGCATAGGACACACTGGTCTCTCCAAACCACACAAAAAGAACAATTTGCTTGAGGGTGCTTATTTTAGGAGTCACTATTTCAGCTTTTCAGCCCCACTATGGGCTCTTTCATAATATTAAACTTAGTTCAGGTATTTTGAAATTGGTCCACATTTCAGTGAAACAGACAATCAAGATCTGAGATTGAAAAAGTCTTGTAATAAACACCGTGCCATCAAGTAGTGAGTCAGGAGACTATAATGAAATGATTTAGAAGTAATTCACAGTTTGTTTATAGGTAATGCATTCCCTGTATACTTGATATTTTGCATTTCCAACACATACAAATGCACTATTTCCCAAATCCAAAGAATAAAATAGATTTGAATTGCTTAACAACGGCGAACATCGAATTTCCTTAACTTCAGGGGAAACCGTATTAAATTATCTAAATTGTTCTCAAGAGCTCATTGCATGAGGCAACTTTAACACTTCTTTCCCATTTAAAACACATATGAGTTTATTTAATAAATAAATAGCGAAGAAAGCTGTGACCAGGTGCACCTGCAGGTCACTGCAGACACAGCCATGATCCCATTAACGCCAGGCTGGCCTCATTCCCATCCCTAAGTCTGCCTTTAAAGAAGTCTAATCACCCTTCTCTCTCTCCCCAGCTATTTTTTATTAATGTCCCATGCAGAAATTGTTTGCAACTGTTCTATTTCCGACGTGGCATGTGTTTATTCTTTGGGCAAACGGAATAAAGTGGGTTTTGCTCCACTGATTCCAGATTAGCTCTGCTGACTCCACTTGAGCCAGAGCTCTGGCTCACTGTCTGCTGCCCACTTGGTTGTCTAGTTTGCTAATCAACCTAAATCCCAGTGAATCCTGCAATTATCATTTTGATGGTTTGTTTTCTACCAACTGAAAGATCACTAAGTGGCAATTACCATTAATATTACTTGCAGCTGAGTCATGTTTTACTTTCAGATGATATTTTTGGTTCCAAACCTTCCAGTCTCGAGGACAATAGACTGGTTTGTGTTTTCAGGAACAAATCACATGCAAAAAAATAAAATATAAAAAATCATAGTATATCCTTCAGAAAATAAAGAAGTTAACTAATTACTTCTGTAAAACTTGCAAAATACAATGTGATAATCTATGCAAAAGATCTGAGAGATATTATGGGAATATCTGGAAAATTTGTAGAATGGAGCTGCTTCACCAATGCCTGCCATTCCAATTAGGACCTTGGAGTGGCTGCTCCAACTCTGCCTTTAATCAGCAAGTGTGTAAGGCAAAGTGCATATTTGGGCATCTATTTTGGGCAGGATTTATGAAACACCACAGTCACGTCCTATCTCTGAGCTGACAGCCTCTCACAGCGTGTTAAGGAATTCATTCAACCACAGACAATGTCGACCTTGTTTTTAATAGGATTTAAGCATTGAGATAAAGACGTGGGAAGAGGAGTGCCACTGTTTGCTCCAGCCTGTGAACTTTAGCTGTGAACTTCCCTGGAAATGATGCTCATCACACTGCAATGGAAACCACAATTCAGCTGCCAGAGTAAGCAAACCAGAGAGGCTTTGTCCTTTTGGGCTGGAGCTACACCTCAAAACTACGTTCTAAGGCTTTGGTTATCAGTGTTGAATCCTGAACTCTTAAAACTGAACTTTTGTCCAGCCTAATGATAGACTGACTGATGTGGGCAACTCAACACAGGCAGCCTTGATTCTTTTTCCTTTATTTCCCATTTGTAATGGGTGACTTATCTCCAAAGAGCCTTGCTCCTTAAGAGGTGGTCCAAAAGCACCAGATCTGTCTCACCTTTTGAGAATACTCAAATGAGAACCAAACAGTTCAACACAGAAATAAGCAACAGAACAAACAACTCTCATGGAATCATAAATCCAAAGGGAAAAGAACAAGTGTGAACTGAAATCCATCTGACAGCCATCATTTCCATACAGATAATTTAACATCTAAATTTTCATGCTGAAATCCAGACGTTAGAGTGCATTTTAGCATTCGTTTTTAGTGTTTTCTTTATTTCACAAAGCAACACAGATCTGGAGAACTCATGTAAAAATTTACTTAGTTCAGCTAAGTGCAAACAAAGTGTCATCTGCTTAAAATAACATGTCTTTTTTTTTTTTAGGAAGAGAGATGAAAAATAACCTCTCACTTGTTACTTGTTTTGAAAAGATGTTAAGAGCTTCACATCACTTATTGCAGCTGTTAAGAAGTCACATTACGTTCACCACCTTCATGTAATGAAAGTTGTATTACACTGCTTTGCAGAGGCTGCCAGGAAATTTGTTCCTTTACATTTTACCAAGAGCTGAAGCGAGCTGGCACACGTTATGCAGAGTAGCTCGAGAGCAAAGTGGCATCTTGAGGCTGACAGCTAAAATTAAAAAGAAAATAATTGAGGTATTTTCATGTTTTGACAGCGTGATTTTGATCTGTGGTGTATATATAGAATATGGCTGTGAGCTTCCATCCTCTCCAGCTCCGGACTTGCTGGAGCCAAAGGCTCTCTGCAGCCCAGGGAGGGGAACAGGGAGGGATGGAGAGAACAAAACAGGCCTTGTGTTGCAAAACCAGACCAACTGCTCGCTCTCTGCTGGCATGTGGCATCTCCCAGGCTGCCCCCTGCCCTCCGCCCTCCCAGAGAGCAGGAAATGCCAACTGGGCAGCACAAAAACAAGGAAGGCCCTGGTAAGGAGCACTCAGTGAGTTCTCAGAGCAAACGAGCTGCAGATGCTCGACACGGCTTGGGGGATTTATGGTACATAATGGAGGGCAATTCATTCCACCCAACACTGCTCTGTCCCGGCACAGTGCTGAGAAAAACGTGCTGTTATGAATAATACATGTATACATATATTGTCATCACTTAGAGTTACAAGGCTCCACTGTAAATTTCCAGCTTTGTTCCAAATTATGTGGAGTGAAAAGACTGTTGTGATATATGGTCAGGTGAGAGTTATCTGCTAAAAAATACTGCTACTAATGGCTTTCATATATGACACAGATGGATGAGACCAAAGTGAAGTACTGCAATCATAAATAACAGAAATAGAAGCAATCTTCTCTATTAGATGATCTATAAAGAAGAAAAGCCATTGCTGAGCCCACACATCACTCAGCCATATGTCTGAAGAGCTCCACAACCACAATCACTCCAAAGAACAAGGGGTAAAAAATACCAAGACAAAAGTCACATGCTTTACAATTGAGACTTATTCAAAAAGGTCAACAGATTTTTTTTTTTTTTAAATCACTTGTAAACTCCCACTTTTGGAAGAAAAAGAACAGAGTAGATGAGCCTTCCATTAGATATAAATAGCTCTACTACACCACAGTATTTATTTATTCAGTGAAACAAATTAAGCTGCAAAGCTAAAGGGTGGAGAGAATATATTTGCCAGAGTCCAACTGAACTGCCAGTTGTCATCTAAAGAGAAATCAGGGAGGCTTTTTCAAGTCATCTTTGACTTGTTTTTGTAATCATAGAATCCTACAATTAGTAAGGTTGGAAAAGAGCACCAAGACCATCAAGTCCAACCTTGGAACAAGTATCACCACGCCCACTGACCAATGGTCAAGACTACTCTCCCAACTCAAAGGATGAATATTTTAACCAGTGTAAAAATCACATATTTTCCTATCTGAACCAACCCCAAAGCTGTGGCTCCACTGTCCTGGCATTATCGGGTGCCCCACAATAATTTCCAGGTTTCAAGCATTGATTCTTCCAAAGGAAGCAGCATTGGAGGTCTCGTGGGCAGCCATGGGGAAATAACTCTGTGCACACTCAATATTTGTTGTTGGGTTCCTGATTTGGGTTTTTTAAATAAGAATTGATTCTGAACTGGATAAGGAGTTACCACGGAAGTACAATAAGCACAAAATCCTCTCTGGGTTACTCCCAGAGGGCTCTAGAGGACTTTAGGGTCTCTGCAGGAGTTTGGAGCAGGGAGTCACTGTATGTTGCTGTTTCACACGCTTTGCATTCTCACTGAGGCCACAGGATTTCCCCTAGGGGCCCATATCAGTGGCTGGCCTGTGTTTTCTGTGCAACAGCAAGCAATGAATGAATGAGTGTGGCACGTGTTAGACCATCCTTGGATTAAATATAGCAATTACAATAAACAGAAATAGGGTAGTACTTCAAAACAGACCAATCAATTAAATCCCAACTACATTTGTTGTTTAAATAAGTTCTGTTTAAATAAATTTACTAGGAATAGATAAACAAGAGGAGTAGCAATTAAGATATAGGATGTAGCAATATTTGTCTTCCTCCTCTTCTGAACATATTATAACTTCTGAAAATATAATGAAAATCTCTTTTACATTAAATATAAACAAGGCTGTAGATTATAAAGCAAACACAAGTCACAAGCAGCCCTACCTTTGACTGCTACTGACATACTGACTCCACTGAGAACTTTTAAAAATTAAATTACCCTAACTTTTCCAACATACATAATTTATAACACACCAGCTTGCTGTTGTGCCAGTGTTTCACGCCATCTAGAAGGAAGTGCTGTCTCAGGAGAGTAGCCAGGCTAACACTTACAACTGCTATATGCAATCTTTCCACTTGGCATTTCCCACTCCCTTCTGACTAACCCAGCCTGGAGCCCAGCGAGCCACAGCCTGTTCCAGGCTGAGAGAGTTAATGAGAAAAACAACCGGCTCTGCCCATCACCTTCACCTGTTCCTAAGCTTCTTAGAGCTCTCCTGCAAGCCCACGAGGTCACACAGCACTAATCTGGGTAGTGCTACAACTCCCTGGCTCATGGGCTACCTTCATTTTCGTTGTGGTTTCTGCAAAACTCAAGCTGCCTTCTCAAAAACCTACCCTGGAGCCAAGGTGTAGAAACACATGAAATCAATATGGATAAATTAGAGCTGATTCCACTTTCTAAAGCTCCAAGTCTACCTGCTAGTAATTGTTCTGCCTAATCTCAAGCTCATACCTCTGACCTGGATGCAGATTTTTTGTTTGGTCAAGTTCAATTAGACTAAAAAAACTCGGCTGGAGGACAGAAATAAGACCACTGTAAACCCTGCTGTTTAATTTTTTTTTTTTTAATTTAAGAGAACGTAACGGTTAACTGCAACAGCATCTCATTTGTGTGAAAGGATTATATGGATCCTCTGGACAGTCTTAACTACCCAGGTCATTAACTCCTTTACACTAAGTAGAAAACAGATGGATGTCCCTGGTAAGCTGGCTTTGCAGTATCCACGACAGTGTGCAAACACAGGCTGTGTGCCTGGCAGGGAATGCATATGCATTTACATTTACCCAAACAACTTTGGCAGACCTGGCAGCACCGTGGGATAAAATTATAAATATATACCTGCACATTTTAAATTAGGAATTTAAATTTAAAATTTATAGGTGTGTACCTAACACATTTTTAAAACAGTTTGGATTTAGTAAAGTACCTCACATAATATATACAGATCTGTCTGAATACTATATTCAGGTACATATTATACCAGATTTGTAATTTCTGCCTTCCATTATAGGAAAAAGAAGGTACATGATACAGTTTATTCTGCTAAAACTGCAGCACAATATTTGCAAAACTGAGGAAGAGTTTTGAAATATTAAAGGACTTAATGTAATATGAAATATTCAGCACTGTTCCAATCTACCTTAATTATATACTTTTTGAGACAGAGATCACTGTTTCTATGTAAAGCCCTCACTAAAATTTCACAAAACCATTAATCTCCTTCCTTTGAGCTGTCCCATTTTATAAACGAATTATAACCCAGAAAGCATCTATCAAAAATGGTGCTGAAATAGCTGTTTTGAGAACTTGTACCAACAAAAGAGGTGACCCACAATCACAGACTTTTTTTCTCTCTTCTGCAGTTTGAATTCACTTCAGTTTGAGACCCTGCTGCTGTTAATGTGTTTTCTGCCAGCCACAAAGCCCCTCTGGGTGCTGCTCTCATCTGCTCTGGAGCTGAGCACAGGCACAGCAGTGAGGAACAGCACTGCTCTTCCAATTAAAGAGCTAACACAATAGGAGAGCTCAGAACTGCTTCCTGTAGAACTGAGCAGTAGTTCTTCAGATTTTTCAGCAATTTCAGCAGTGACCCAAATCGCAGAAATGGGATGTCTTAAACAGAGCAGCCCCTTCAGTTTGATGCATCACCCAGCACAAAACCCAAGGGCTGGGAAAGGGAGCAGGAGGAAGCAGCACAGGCTGTACACATTTTAAGGCTCTATAAAATGATGGGATAAGAGATGAAACCAAACCTCCAGAATGCAGCTGTTGGGTTGCATTTTGTTTTGTAATACAGCTGGAATTCCAGACACCGACAGAAAGCAAAGAGCTCTGGGAAAATCATGGTCACAAGACACAGTCTCACAGTCACACAGTCTCACGAAGTCACATCATGCAACATGAAAAAATGAGGCGCTCAGTGAGTAAATCCTCTCCACGACTGAGAGCAAGTGCAATGGCTTTGCTCTTACAAGACCAGCCACCATCCCACGGCACCTTCTCCCAGTTCTGCCCCCGACCTCGGGACGGGCTTGGCAGACCCCGGCCCCAGGAGCTGCCGTGGGCAGAGCTGCTCCTCTCGCTGCCAGCCGAGCTGAAAACTGCACTGTTCACTCGGGGGAAGCCGAATGCACAGAACAGAAACATCTGCAGGACTTGTGTGACTTCTTAATCTTTCATCTCACGTTAAATCACCCGCACGGTCAATTGAACGCAGCCCGCGCCACGCTCCGAAGGAATGCCTGAACCCACTCGCAGCTCCAAGCACGGAAAACTGATGGAATAAGGGAAGCACACTGGTGCAGCTGTGAGGTTTCACCACGAGTTCTTTAGCACCAACCTTGTAGCTTGTTTTTCCCAGCATTTAACTTCACAATTTAATGACACCGAGGCACTGGTGGCTGTAAACCAAAACATTTCCTGCGAGTATGGTTTGTAAGGACACCAATACAACAAGTGAAGTGCCAGATCTGAATGCCAAGAGCTGAACATTAAAGTATTTTGGGATATTTTGAATTTAAGTCCAGACTTTCAGTTGTGTTTGAGAAACCCTATAACATGCTAACAAAATTAATGAATCTCCCTTGCCAGCAAACACAAGCCACACACTAATTCCATTAGTGCCAAATAATGTTTATTTTTCTTCAGGATGGCAAGAAGGTAGGCCAGGAGGATACTGAACAAGCTGTTTGAAATATGAACAGAGCCATACCCTAAGCACTGAACTACATGAAATAAACTTCCTGCAATACCTGTTTGGACACAATCTCGACTGGAGGTTTAGGTGAGGAGAGCTGAAAGGCTTCGAGGCGACAGATGATCACCAGATTACTTCATCTGTGAAGTGATCCACTGGGAGGTGCAAAGGAGGGGGTGGGATGATGTCAGAAGAAAGTGTCACACAGCAGCAGCTCGTGTTGGTCTATGGTAATGAGCCTCTCACCTCCTCTCCTCTCCAGGTTTTTGGATGACTACAGCCTCACAAAGAGCCAGCAGCCTCCTGCCATCCCTGCCCTGAGGCCTCCACACGTTCCATTCCAAGAAAACACACATTATTTTGGTTTGTTTTGCCAGTAATTATTCTCTGCCTGTCTAAACCTACCAAAAGTGTCTCTTGAATAGAGAAAAGCATTTTAAAACAGAAAGGTTCGAAAGACACAGCTGAAACTTTCAAAGAATATCGAGGAAAAAGATCAAGTTCAGCTCCTTTTGCACATAAGGGTTGCTAATAAAAACAACTAATAATTCCTTTAGACACTTTTCTCAAAGAATTCAGGCTGGTTTCTTTAATCCTACCCAACCATTCTGTTTCAGCAGTAGTATTATATCAAGAAATTGAAGAGGTTTTGTTAATTAAACATTTTTCCAGTTCCTGTTTCTCTTCATTATTTCCATGTTACCCAACAGATGCCCAATATTTGTTGCAAGTCTTATCCAATTACATACATCTTATTACAGGGTCATCTGCTAGAAACTTCAATATGGCTTTCCTGCTCTCATCAGTCACTGCAAACATTTCATCTCAAAGAAACTGCAACTTCTCAGGAAGAAAAACAACATACACAAAAAAATTAAACTCTATATTAGACTAATTACAGTTAGAAATTTGTTGCCAATCTAAGACAACACACGAGACAACACAGACATTGGGAAACCAATTAAAGAATTAAATAATGAAGAAAATTCACGCTCAGATTTCTTTTCCACAGTATCTTTGGTGGGTATATTATTTACTCATAACAAGCAGATGAATTTTGTAGGTTTGGTAGTTATCAAAATTACATGGTTGACTAAAAGACATAAGTTACAGTAATTCATTCCAGTAGCAAAAGTGGTATTTATAAGAAATACCTGTGGGCTCAGAGGTTGGCAGTACATAAATAACAAAATACGAAACCATGGAAACATGTCATTTAATTATGAACAAATTATTTCTATTTGCCATAAACCATTTAATGAAAAAAAAATTCAAAACAAAGAAGGAGTTGAGATGGGAGGCTTCCAGCAAGAAAACCCTGTGGCAACAGTCAGTGGAATTTTCCACCAGGCAGAATCACAGAACCATAGACTGGTTGGGGTTGGAAGGGACTTTAAAATCGTCTCGTCCCACCCTGTGCCATGGCAGGGACTCCTTCACTATCCCAGGGTGCTCCAAGCCTCATCCAGCCTGGCCTTGGACACTCCCAGAGATCCAGGAGCGCCCACAGCTTCTCTGGGCACCCTGTGCCAGGGCCTCCCCACCCTCACAGGAAAGGGTTTTCCTCCTAATCTCTAATTTAAACCTTCGATCAGTATAAAGCCATTCCCTCTTGTCCAGTCACTGCAGGCTCTTCTGGGTGCTCCCTCTACATTCCCTGTAACTTTTAAAGGTACATTTTGAGCATGAATTGGGACAATTTGAACAGCCTGTACCCATCAGTCTATGAACCCAGCTCGAGGCTTGCATGCAAAGCCCTCCTGAGCTCCCACAGCCTGGCTCCCAGTGCTCGGCCAGCTCAGCTGCTTGCACTCCTGGGGAAGCACATCCTCAGCACGCAGAGCTGACAGAGCCATGATTTCTTAAGTCATGCTTAAGTGACCACTTTAATTTGACATATGGCACATTGCTGTCAGAACCAGTGGCCCTGCCTGCTTGTTCCTGTGTCTAAACACTCACACAGTCCATTATTTTTGGCAATGTTAGGTTTTAGCTGGAGCAGTTCCCCAAGTTAGCTCAATACACAGCGCAAGGAAGCTCACACAGCACAAAAATAGCACTGCAGGACCACCAGAGTAGCCTAGATTTATGCTGGGGAAAGTATCCATGTTATAAAAACCTGTATCAATGTTGAAACTCAATCCTTCTGGCATGATTCTGAGACGATTTCTTCACTTTGTCCACGTGGCTGACAAAGATTTCAAAGCATTTTTAAGCAGAGACAACACTCCTAGAACCTGATAATTATCTCAAAAACATTTAGTCTGTGTTTGAGCTCTTAATTCTTCTAAACAAGCAGGGCTATTCTTGTTACTAAGTCGTATAAAACCTTGACTGTGAAAATTGTATAAGAGCATTTTCCACTGCATGCTCATGACATATTTGTGCAGTCCTTCCTGGCTCACTGAAGCAGCAACATAAACAGCATTTCTTAGTTTCTGTCAGAGAGACTGAGGAGTATTCTCATGATATGGAAAGGCAAACACTATTCTCTCTCCATATATTTACTCAAAGCAATATATTAGCACAAATAAAAAACGAGGCATGAATGTCAGTGACAAATTAGCTGACATTCATCCGACAATATTGCTTCCAACAGGCCAAGAATTTTCAAGCAGCAGTAAGGGCTTGGAATTCAGTAAGCCATGACTCAAACCAAAACCAAAAAAAAAAAAAAAACAAGAAAGATGAGATTTCAACTCATTCCCACTCACCACAGAACATGCATTAAGGGCCTACAGAGCAAAAGTGAGGCAAATCAATTTCTGTCATTACTGTCTTTGCAGAGTGGTTTTATTCAAGGCTTTACTGCACGGCATTGGCACTTTAGAAGTCAGGTCATAAAGGCAGCTGAAAAAATTAAAGCAGTCTGTAATTGAACATCAAATCTCTAACTTGGTAAGGAAAACAAGAGCCAAAATTTGAGCTTGAGGTTGACAGTTTTTAGAAGCTCTGACTACTAACAGATAAAATAAGAAATCCTTCTATTTTTCATAGGAGTTTAAAAATATAGCAACTTTATGAATAAAAAAGAAACCACTGAAACCACTTCCTTTTGGACTTTAAAGTTTGTCTGATCTAAATAATAACTATTTCCCCTCCCTAACTCTCCCCCTTCTTACTCACAGTGCAACAAAGCAACGCATTTTTTTACAACACGCATTTAACATAATTAGAAACTACAGCTTTACAGAGTCTCCATAATACACTTGTGGGTGCCTGAGATTTCATATTATTCCAGGACTAATAAAAGTCCTAGTGGATGTATCCATTTTAAGTGATAAGTCATTGCTAGAGGCATCACATAAATCACCCTGCTAGGTCTGAGGAGAAGTTAAAAGGGGCCTATTTCATTTTTGTGCAGGAAGAATTAAATACTTGTCATAAATGTATCGCTGGGCTCTCTGCTTAACTGCAGCACTCTCCCAGACTTCGGTGAGCCAGGGGAAAGAAGGGAAAAAAAAAAACCCACCACCAGAGCCCAGCCATTGCTCTGGCAGGCAGCCCCAAAGTGACATCTGGGAGCGGTCAGACACCGACACAGCGCCCACGGGCACAGCCCTGCAGGGCAGCAGGGCTCGGGGCTGCTGCCAGCCCGGTGCCACAGGGCCAAACCCCTCCGGGAGGGGACTGCGCCCCTGGGTGCGGGGGCACAACCCAAACACGCGGAAACACAAAGAATCGTGGCTAAGGACACGTGCGAGCAGCTGCCAGGAGCCCACAGGGACCAAAAGGAAAGCACTTCAGGGGGACAAGGTGTCTTTGCTGGGCTCTAAAGCCCAGGCAGTGACTGGGAAAAGAAGAAGACTGAAAGCAGGACAAAACCTCACGGTTTATTGGGCAGGGTACATGATCCAGGGAGCCTGGGACAAGTCACCCCACTTGAGCAGTTTCCTCAGAGCTCCTGTCTATGTTCTCACACCCCCTGCTTCCCAAATAACAGAATTCAGATATTCAGTGTTAAATATCCACGTTCTAATGGATCAATGCCTCCACTTGGCAATGTTTCTCCTCAGACCTCAGTTTGGAAACAAAGATCATTCCATAGCTAGTTTGGAGCAAGATAAAAAAGCCAATTTTTCCCTTGCAAGATTTGAATTTAAGTCCTTATAATTAATAGCCTGAGTAATACCCTTTTATATAATGCAGCTCATTCATTACATCTCACCCACACTTAAATGCTGTTTCATATTTCTGATGGTGAATATTCCATTATTTCAGCCAAAAATAGTTTTTATTTTCAATCACTTTATGCCTTGTAATGCTGCACACTGCAGGATGCTTAAATCCTTCACAAATTGAGTAAAATAATGCAGTAAAACTGTATGAAAGCAAGTGATTTATAGAAAATGGCATGTTCTCTCCATAAACAATGTGACACTGTTAGAGAAGCGGATGGAAAACAACAAATTCCAGAAGGCTCCAAGTGGCATGCAAACAGATGAAATCTGAATGAATTATGCTGAAGGGGTATAATAAATGTACAAGAAATTTCAGGCTCCAAAGTTTGAACAAGTGCATCCCACATGCAGAATAGTATCACACAAATCACCAAACTGCTAGAGAGGAGATCAAGCTTCCATTAATACCTGGATGCACCGTGGATGTTCAGTGTAGCTGGAACTTCGCTTTAAAGCTGTCATGATTAATTTGCAAATATGTCAATTCCTAAAATCAGTGGAGAATGGGGCTTCAGAAGGGACTAAACTGTCTTAGGGCGAACGGCCAGGAGAGAGGGAGAGAATGTGAGAGGTCACAAAAGACTCCAGCCAGACTCTTTCCATAGAAAGGTTCTTTAGAAAATTAATTTCTTCACCAGTCTGGGTGAAAACATCCCTTCAAATCAGAGGGCAAAGCTGCAACACCCAAAGCCCACAGTTTCCGTGCAGCAAGAATTCTCCAGTGACACAGACTGGCTGTGCCTGACGGGCAGAAAACAAGCTAAAAACAACCTCAGCCTGTCAAACCCTGCTGAAGAGGGGAGTGTTAGTCTGTGGTTCCACAGCTGCTTCACACAGGCACAAAGCAGCAGCTCTGCTGAAGGAAACATTTCCAGCTGCTTATTCCAGCCCTGGACCAGACCCTTCCTTTTGCAGAGACTCCGGGATGAGTGGCACAAAGGCATTTTCTTATTCAAGCATTCCCTCCTGGGCACATTAGCACTGCTTTTATGCTGATGCAGCAAAATAATCCAAGTTACTGCCCAGGAAAGGATTGGTGAGCAGGAAATCAGCCAGGGAAGTGCCTGACCTGCAGCTCCAGGGCAGGACCAGGCTCCTTCCAGGTTGGAGCAGCTGACCTGGGCTGTGGAGGGACACCAGAGCCTTCACCAAAGGCTCAGCATCTTCACGACAGAAATCACACGGGAAAATTCCTATCTGGGGTTTGCCCCATTTCCCCAGCCAGCTGCTTGCCCTTTGTTTTAACATTATACACCCCTAGAGCTTAAGGTCAGACTTTGTATTAATTGTTTAACCAATTGTTGCATCCTAGGCTGCCCGAGTTACAGTAGATGCGGTTGGTGAGGATTTCTCCAGCTGAAAACCCAATGCATGCATTTGTTCTGAAACTCACTGACTGGCTAAAACTCATTAAAAACAGATTTATGAAAGTGACTCAGAATTTGGAACAAATTGAGGATGAGTAACAAAAAACAATGAACAGAAAGAATGTGTTCTATTATTTTTAAAACGTGCAGCCCTGACAACTCACGCCGACCCTGCTGAGGACAGAGCCCAGTTCCTTCCTTTCCACACCTTCAAATTTTCTCCCTTCTCTGCACTTCCTGAAGGTTCAACTGCAGAATTAAAAGGGGTTTTTTCACATTTCCTTCTCGGACATACTTCTGCTAAGCAACAGCTGACACTACAACTAATAATAGTAATGCCAGGTATTGCTGTAATCAGGAATTCATGGTTCATTTCCCTGCTGCATAATGGAACCTCATTCTTCTCCCAGCACATTCCCATTTCTGTAAAACAGAGTTTTTAAAACAATTTAAACTATTTCAGTTATGTTAAGCCTTTGTAGAAAAGCCACAAAAATGATAAACTTTTCTTTTAAACTACTGCTGCATGGTGTAAACTGGTATTTCATATGTTTATTTTTGTTTGTGAGGAACAACAAAAGATTGTATTTAAGTTGTAAAAATACAAAAAGGGCTTTTTTTCTTTGTTTGGGTTTTACATCCATTCACAGACACATTAACACAGTAAGTCTATTAACAAGTGCAAGGGGTATCACAAGTTCAGTTGTGGTAATTAGTCATATTTCAGCTTTGAATGACTCTCTGCTCCAAAGAAAAAGATTATGGTTTTTCTTCTTGCTCTATTACCCAACTGGCATTTAAGTCAATCTGCTGAAAGCATATCTGCTTCAATGGAAGCTCAAAATAACCCATTAAAGGAGTATGCAAATCTCTGAGCTTTTTGGGATTTTTTAATACTTTAATCTAATAAGAACATTTTACATGACTAAGAAATTCCGGCTGAATCTGTTATTTAGCTCTCCTTTAGCTCTTCCATTAATTCCATTTTTGCTGTCATGAATAGGACCAAAAAAAAGCCAAAAAACCAAACCTATTTTACTGGCAAGATGTTTATAAGAAATGTCAAGTTCTTGTACAGGTTGCATGAAACAAAGCTTCATCCCAACACATATTCCTAATGTTTAGTACAGTAAGGAAAGCCTTTCCATGGAACATAGAATCAAAGAATCATTGAAAGGTTTGGGTTGGGTGGGATCTTAAAAATCATCTCATCCACCCTCTGCCATGGGCAGGGACCCCTTCCACTGTCCCAGGTGGCTCCAAGCCCCGTCCAGCCTGGCCTTGGACACTGCCAGGGATCCAGGGGCAGCCACAACTTCTCTGGGAACCTGTGCCAGGACCTCACCTCCCTTCAAGGATTTCCTCCTAATGTCTGATCTGAATCTAAACCTGGCACACGCTCAACTGTTTTATTTCCATGCAGATGGGAACCAGCACTGCAGGGCCTTCTGGGTTGCCCCCTGCAGGAAAACGCTTCATCAAAAAGTTCCTATTCCCCAAATCCTACCAGGAAAAATGACCTTTCACCCCTGCTGTTAAACAAAGCTGCATCAGGAAATTGATTTTGTGCTGCTGTTAACAGATTTGATAAGTACATGCTGAATATAAGGAATACGGAAGGATATTGATTAGATGAGTGGTCTCCTGCCACAGGGCATTGCCAGCTGGGTTCTGCTCCCTTCCAAGAGTCAGTGAATCACCAAACCTTACAGAGGGGGAAAAAGGAGGCCGATGTGGATTAGTGACAAGTGGGGTACTGCAAGTTCACTGGACTCATCACTAAAAGAAAATTAAAAGAACCAGACTTACCCCTTCAAAAAAACCCATCTGGATCAAAATACTGGCTCTTTACACTTCATAGCACTTGTAAATTAGTCATTTGATGTAAAACAAATATGAACAAAACAAAATAACATAAGTAAGAGTTTAACTTTGTAACAGTTTATGTTATGCATTAACTAGCTCAGTTTTTTGGAGTAAGATGCAACCAAAACCTGTCAAACTTCTATTATACTTGTGTTGTTTTGACAGCAGCTGGCACACACTGTTCTGATTTACAGAGATGCAGATTTTAGCTTGTTTTCAGGAGCTTTTGTACAATACAAATTGGCCTGTCATGCTTTCTGTTGGCATCTTCATTTCAGGATCTTATGTGTAAGACTTGGTTAAAGGGTTTTAAAAATGGCCTATGGCAAAAAAAAAGGACAAAAATGAAACCCCATACCATCTCTTTCATGGGGAAAATTATTCCTACTTCAGGGTAGCTATTCAATTTGATTCAGGAATTATTAAAGCCTCAGCATCCTCGAGAGACTTTCAGCCTTGTCAGTGAATGACCCCTCCCAGCATACTTTGTGCATTTAAACTCTACTTCCAGCAGTGCTGTACATGTTTATCATTCTGTTAGCAAGGAATTTACAATAAAGCTTGTTTTGCTTTAAGAGGAAAAAGCATTTCTGTTCACATGATGGCTTCCTGTGCATAGTGCTGTTAATAAATTTGTGTTAATGCCCTCCCAGCTCCTCCAAACACCACGTGAGCAGAGCTCTCCCTGCTCAGCTAATGGACACTGTCAAAACAGAGAGCCAGGTTTTCACTTTTGCTGGGCAACACACGACTTGGTTTCTCTCTTGTTTACTGCTGACATCTCTTTGGAAATAAAACTGTTCTCCTTCCTGGCTGGAGCCTTATGATTCAGCAACCACAGGTGGGGGGAGCTGTCTTGGGTTGCCCAATTATTACAGGTTTATAAATGAGCACCAGTGGGATTTATCCCATGTGCACGTTTAGGTATTGAACAGAGGTTGTATTTGGTTGAGCTCACAGCTCTGTAATCAATGGGGGGAAGCAGGCATGTCTGTTAAAAACAGTGCTTCGCCCGGATATAAATTGCTGGCATTATGTGGAAAAGTCCCCCTTTAGAAAAGATGGATACTACTCTCTTAAAAAAAATTCTTTAGGATGAGATTAATCACATCTGAGCAGAGCTCACTCCTCTCCACAGGCTACAAAGGGATCCAAGACAGGTCTCAGTGTAACATTTACAACGTTGGCATTTAAATGTGAGCAGATTAATCTCATGGTATAGGTTGGATAAAGCAAAACAAGGTTTAAATTAATAGGATAATCTGTGTGTGCACTGAGCCCCGAGCCAGCTCCTGCTGCTTGGCTGAGGCTGCTGTGCCTGGCTCTGCCCCGAGCCAGGAGGAGCCCCTGGGCTGCTGCTGGGACCAAACAAGAACTGATGCTCTGCCTCGGCCTCCTGCTTCCATTAGCCCCACACTCCGTGAAGATTTCTGTGCTGGGGTTTGAGGTTAAAACCTGCTCTGTCTCTGTGTTCTGGAGCCCGAGTGCTGCCCTCCTCCCACGCAGCGAGGGCTCCGGCATGGATCACAGCGCCTTTGAGGCCGCGCTGCACACACAGGGAGCTGCAGGGAGCTCCCTCAGGAGCCGGCTCTGTGTGAGGACAGGCAAACCAAAGTCCCCAAAAATAGAGCACACTGACTTCCAGCCTTCTCAGTTCATTCCTTCCCTTTTTGGACCGATTTCTGGCCATATGATGCACGCTGGAAGAATAGATGCAAATTCCCCGGTGGCTATTAGAGTGTCTAGACTCATTCATTGACCCAGATGATGTCTTAATTGCCTCTTTTCTATCTGATGGGGAAAATACACTCTAACTTTTCCTGGCTGCAAGCTTTGCCATTAAGTTTTCTAACTGATATCACTGAATTTAATGAGAATCAGTGATGCTCCATGTTCTCTGGAATTGAGTTATGTGCAGCACTTGCCACAGGCTTAGCAGGACTCACAGGAAGCCTCAGTCCATCTAAATGTTCCAGAACTTCAGATTTTTCGGCTCTTGGCTACTAGACAAGGTAGTGGCTGCTACCTATGAAACTTAGACCTTTTTATACAATACACTAGGTTAGCATGAATGAAATAAGTTCAACTTACATGTACCTTTTAATCAATATTTAACAATTTCAGGTAATGGAAATTCAACAATTTTCAGAAGTGTTCAAATTTACAAACTGCCTATAAATTTACAAATTCACAAACCAGTACTGTCTCCCCATGCTCTGTATAGAAATTCCAAGATGAAAATAAAATGGAGCCAAACGTTGTGGTGTAACTTCTCTTAATATTGTTTTTCCAGAGGAGAACAAATGTATTTTCTCTTTGTATGGCCGGGCAAACCCTGAGAGCAGCCAGGCACTACTCACATTAGCAATGCAATTTTTGGATTAACTGGCAAGAAATTTGAATTTCCAAGTGGAAATCTGTGTTCATGTGATAGGTCTTCATTTATAGCAAGGAACCTGTCCCTCAAATGAAGCAACACATTGGGCAGCTGCATCATTTCATGGTTTTAAGATTAAAAGAGCCTAAGAGGCTTTTGGATTGCATGCTGCATCAAATTTACACTGCTGCATCAGTGAGCACTAAAAGCCAAAAAAGTACTAGTAGATTTAGCAGATTTAAGCAAGGATGCATTTCACTGATTACTTCCTGCTAATGTAATTTTGTTTTAATCATTTAAACTATTAATACATCATTTGTATCACAAAGATAATAGAGGTCCAGTGTACACTGTGTATCGTGGGTCACTTACTGAGTACTTCTGTCCCCGTGGAATTTCCAGTTTGAATAACAGGCTTTTATACAAAAAGCAATCAGCAGGTCATAACGTTAACCTCTTATTCCAATGCCTTCTCTCTGTCATGCCCAACAGAAACAGTAATTGAAAACTACTTTTAAAAACTCTCCCAGGTCTCCAAACTAAAAGAAAGCACGAGGACTTTACTGCTGCACAGTCTGGGCGAGACAGGGAAGAAGAACCCAGAGCCACCAGGGTGGAGCAGCAGCTCACCTCGGTCTGAGGTGCAGAAATCACCCTCCCCCAGTGCTTCCTTTGTGGGAGCAGAGTGACTTGGCTGCCAAAATATTCTTTTTTAATTCATTTTTAGGACTTTATGGGCCTGTTCCAGCACACAGACAATGCAACAAAAAACCTCCCAAAGCTGTGTTATAACAAAAACTTGAAATCAGCTCTGCTCTGTAACATGAAAATTTTGTTCCTTTGCTTCACGCACTTAATACTCTTTTCCATTCTTTCAACTACTATTTTTATTCTGCTCAAAACATGACTGTCTTCAGGGACAACATGTTCATTCAAAGCATGAATGTTTCATTCATGGCCCTCGACAGCCTGAAAAAGAATTTGACTGCAGAATATAGAGTTCTGTATTTCCCTTCACCCAAGTCCCATCATGAATGATCCTCTTTCACACCAGTTTAAGTAATTTCCTGGAAAAATATGACTACTACCATCCTTTGCCTCTTCATATTTGTAATTTTTCCTTTACCACGTTCTCAAAAATGTATTCATTTTCCCCTTACCATTTTCCTCTAAAATGAATACATTCAGGCAACAACTCTCTCCTTGGTGTGGCTGATCATGGCTCTTTTTATATCAGGGTATCAACAGGACATTTAGACTAGAGAAGGTTCTATTTTTCTGGGGAGTTTTCTTGCTTCTTAAACTGAATTTTCAAACTATTTAGATGAACTCTGAACGTAATTTTCTCCTGTAATAAATCAGTTTTAAGAATGATCCAGGGAAAATATAAACAAGGTCTGTAACCAAAACACAAGGAGCCTTCCTGGTGGTTACATGCCAGTCTAAATCTCGTCATTTAATTCAGTCCAGTGATGACTTCTGCTGACAGCTCTGCCCTGCCATGGATCTGGCTGGATGTAGGATTTTCTCCCACCTCAGTTCAATGTCAGGCAGCAGGAAGTTTGTAAGCAGCAGGTCTTGAAGCCAGATTCTGAGTGCTACATAGTAAAGATGTTTTCAAAGAATTCTTGATTTAGGTCTAATAAAACGGCATTTTAACAGAACAATTGCAATGGGAAGCACTGTGAAGAAATGCATGCCAAAAGTAATTTTTAAAAAAAGGAGGTTTTCTGTAAAATATGGTTGGTATTAATGACTAATATAGTTCCCTTTTTAACTAATTTCCACGATAGATTGAAATGAACATTTTTTTCAGTAAATTTCCAGTAAAAAAATTGTTCTAAACATCATTCTAAAGAAGTTCCATCAGAAATACGTGAAGTTTGAATGCTTCAATAGTTGAGTCAGAAAAGGACTTACAAAGAGATCCAAATAACTGAAGGATATTTATGGTGCAGTGCAGTATCAGGGAGAACAGGCTGAAAGGACTCTTGAGGTTTCTCCCTTTTCACAAATATGTGGAACACTTCAGTGATCTGAGGGAACAGAACTATTACAACTTTTACTGAGAGACATTTCAAGCATTTTCCCAGTTCTGACAACAAAGTCATCACTTTGCAGAGGACGTTAATGAGGTGAATTTCGCTGGGTGAGAGAATGAAACCACTGTCATCTCCCCAACAGCAGCAAGGGAAAAGCCCCAAACAGTTCAACATTAGTCCAGTGCATTTGGCTTAATTTTTAAACAGCCAAAAAGCACTTGGAGTGATGAACTCAGAGCCCTGGATGCCCCTGGTGTGTGGAACAGCCAGATCCCAGCAGAATGCCATTTCCATTATTAGTTCCCTGCAAAATGCCAAGTTGCTGTGACAGGTACAGCCACAGAAGACAAATAAAAGCTTCTTGCACTGGGAGCCCCTTAGATTAGAAATGCCTTGATGAAAAGCAGAGGAGTTAAAGAAAATTTTGTCTCGTTTTCTCTAGCAATTCAAAATTTGACATACCTAAAAGATAACAAAGGCCCTTTTCTATCATGCATATTATACTATTCAGGGAAGGAACACTCAAGTGTTCCCAAATATGGACAAATGGACAGAACAGACACATTTACTGTGTTTTTAAAAATAATTACTGACAAAACCATCCAAGTGATGATCGTGCCTAAATTTTAAAATGAACTATTGGTGGAGTGCAGCTTGAGGCAGTTCCAGGAGAAACCCTATGTACTATAATAATTCCTACATTTTCTGTTTAACTTTTGACATTCTTTGCCCTTTCTTTCCTTTCAATTTCTAAATATAGGTTGAGGTCTGCTAAAATCGACTTGGAATACATTTTATCTTCTGAATTATAGTGCTTCACTCTTGTGTGGCAATAAAAAGAAAATTTCCTTTTGACAGTTGCAGAAAAGCTTGTTGGGAGTATGAAGATGTAGTTGTTAAAATTGGAATCAAACTAATGCAAGGGTTTCCTGCTGGAAACTTTTTTCTGCTGTCAATTTGGGAAGTTTAAACCTGTATTTTGGTATTAGATTATCCTAATTTGTAAAAAATGTGGACATATGGAGAGATGTAATGTTGAAACATGTGCATGGTTCCCAAACTATGTTTGGTAGCGTGGTAATTTGCAAATGGCTTTTAAAAAAAATCTTAAAGTTTTTGGTCCTCATTGGAAATGTGGATTTAAGAAGTAAAGTACAATTCTAATGGCTCGTTACTGAGTTTCAGCAGAAATTCAGGACTCGCAGTTTTTCAGTTTAGGTTTTCTGAGGACCCTTGTTTCCTGTCTGGTTTTGCATTTAGAGAATAATGTCTGAATCAAAGGCCCTTGGAAGTTGCTGGGTGACTGCACTGAAAGAGTCCAACCAAATAAGAAAAGCCCTTCTGGAGGATGAACTGAAAAGGGAAGCAAACACTGTTTGTTCACCTCGCTGCTGCCTCAGCATGAATAAAGAGACCTTCAAAGTACACCAGAACTGTTTATTCCCAACATAAATACCTCCTTTCTTTCCCCTTTTGGCATAGCCTTTGAACGACCTAACCAAACAGCAAAACAGAGTGTTAATGAACTAGGGAGCTTACACCTATGCAAGTGAACTTCTTATAAAAAGAAATGTTTAAAATTCCATTTTTCTTGAAATCTATGGTGCTGTTCCCTTCTACAGAGAACCCATTCTGAATGTGAGCCCAAGCATTTGATTTTTGACATATTTTGACATTTGTCTTTGGTATCCTTAACCTGGATAAATTGGTTATTTGGAAAATCAAGGCAGACAATTGCAGAACAGAGATCTGAACAGTAAAATGGGGAGCAGTACAAGTAAAAAAAGAAAAGAGTAATTTAAAAATACCCCAAACATTTCGAAGAACATTAATGGTATGCTCATGGCCAGAGTATGGGGGTTGCTGTCCCCAGCTTCAGTGAGGAGGCCCCTCAGGACAGAGAAGGACCAGAAAGATGAACACAATTTCCAGAACGTCTCCCCAGGTGCAGCACGAGCTGAGTGATCCTCAGCTGTGCCATGCTGAGCTCAGAGCACTGCAGGGCCAAGAAAAAGTGCAGCAACTCAGCTCAGAACACTGCTAGACTGCAACCCCAAATCTTTATGGCCCCTACCTTTAATTCCATCCATTCAAGAAACATTAGGTTTTAGAAAGTTTTTGACCAAAAATATCAAAAAAACCCAAACTTGAATGGCTCAGAATAAAACTTATTTTTAGCTGCAGATAGACCTCACACCTTCTTTCTTTTGATCTTCAAATTTAATATTTCAAGTACTGACGCATTAAAACCAGCTCTTTATATTTTTAGTTTGAAGTCTCGATTTCAGCCTAAGGTGAGGTTCAGAGAAACAGACAATTGTTACCTACGTACACTAAAACTTGAAAATCCATCCTGAAACACTAAGGAAGAGTTTCCCCACAAGAATACATTTGAAATGTTTTGGAGGTTTAACCTTTCTTTCTGAATTGCTTTTGTTGTCATGCCATCCTTTGTTTCCAAGGTAGCAGGAGCAAATAGGAATCAGTGCTGAGCCAATCTTGTCTGTTTTGTGTGGACTCACGTTATTCCTCTAACTCCAATCTGTTCTTTTGTGCAAAAATACCAGTGCTGAGTTCATGTAAAATTAGGATACAGGAGTCTTTTCGAATGGTAAAGGGAATTTTTTTTCAATCATTTCTAGATGACAGCTAAAACCAAATTCAATGAATTACAGAACTACAACTGAATTAGGAAATGTTACAGAACCACTGGCTTAACATTTACAGAGAATAATGCAGTGAAAGTTCCATATGGGAAAACAACTCTTCAGTGTCCAAGTACTTGGGTGGTGACAGCCCTATAAATGCAATTCAGAGCATGAATCCCACTGCTTCCCCCAATATTCTAAGGCATCTATGGCATCTGAATTCTCCTTTTTGGCAGAATATCTGCTGATTCCTGCCAGCTTTGAACAGCCAACCCACTACCTCTACATATGACAAAGAAAACTGGGGCAAACATTCCAATCTGACAGCTTGTTGGAGAGGGATAGAGGAAATCAATTAAAAGAGAGAGGCAAATATCTTCTCCCTCTCCTCGTGTGTGGTTCAGAGGAGCCAAGCCATGTCCCACTGTACGGGATGGCTGCAGCCCTGTTCAGTCATCTGGCACCAAAAGCTGGGAGGTTGTTGCAAATAATGCTCCTGACCCTGCCTAGACAGACTACTTTAAATAAAATCCAAAATGTTAATACAGCACTAATTTGTCTGCCAACAGTGTTCCCTTCTTTTGAGGCTGGAACTTAGAAAATCTTCTGTGGAGAGGCAGACGAGCAACTGGATTGCAAGGAAACTGTAACTTGGTTTTGTTCTGAGGTCATTCTAGAAGACTAGATTTTAATTTGTCTTGCAAAAAGCCTTTAAAAACTGCTCATCAGGCTAAAGAACACAGAGATGTTATCAAGTGTTTTATACTTTTTGCTTCTGCACAGACTGGAAACAATGCAAATCACCACTTTCATTTCGCTTATCAAGGCTGAGACTGAAAAGAAATGGCACAATCATGAAAAGGAGGAAGGGGAAAGGGAGGAGAACTTTTGCTGATTCCTTCACACCAAATATCTGAGAAAACCTTGCCTAAGTTCTGGCCTCCATGGAAAATTACTCTTGTGGTCCATGATGCTCCGTAAGAAATGTTCTCAGTTCACCTTTGTAACAAATCCTATAGGATTTAATCCAAACAGTCAGCTGTGGCACCATATAATATGATCAGTCTTAGGAAACAAAATTCTTCAGAACAAGCTTATGGGCAATTGAATGTCTTCTCCATTCCCAGATCCAATTACAAAGCTGCCTGTCATTACTTTTAGAATTCCTTTTCCCTACTTAGCAAACTGGATTTTCTTTCTTCCCTTTTACACACTCCTCTTATACGACTTTATCTTCATCTTTACCTCAACACACTCACTGCTGGGAAATATCTGTCTTCCCTAAATTTCCATAGTGAACTTCACTTATTTGATTTACTTTCAAATAAGAATTTCAAACAGTTTTGTAATCCCATTTTTCTCCCTCACTTATAATTTTCTAAGTATTTTTACTCACAACTTTCTTGTAGTATTTTCTTTTCTTGAATTTAACTGTGAAAACAACTTGGCATACAGTCAGAGAGACACCACACAAAAATAAGTTATTCTAGTGATATAATGCCTTGGAATTTCATCATCTAGGTAGAAATGTTATTAAAAGTAATGAAGTTTTCCATGTATATTTAATATTTATCTGATTTCACTTTGGATGTGGTTATGAAAAAATTCACAGAGTGAAATAACCACAAACCCCCCTTTAGTTTGTGTTGCCTCAAGAAAGAGAATCACAGTCAAACACCAGATAACCCCAATCCAATAGGGAACAGAATTCTGATGTCTTTTCACATCAGTGTGGACAGTCCCAACAGCATTTACCTTACTTAATACTAACTAGAAAACATTATGTAAGTCCGTTTAAAATATTCAAATGAAGCTTTGTTAAATTTTTATTTCGAGCTAGAACATATGATCAGCTTAGCATCACCAAGCTATCTAATTAGCCATCTGCTTCTTGGAATTTTGTTAAATATGTATTATATACTTGAAACAAAGGACTATTTTATAAGCCCAAGAAGTCTCCTGTAATCACATTAAAGAGCAGGACCAATGAAGCATTCTCTGGACATTGAGCTAATGGGGAGCCAGACATCTCAAACAATTTGCAAAAAGTCCCTGAGAGCCAGAAGAATATTAAACAACACTACTCCCCACACAAACTCAATCCATAGTCTTCTGCTCAATAAAGAGTGTCCAAAAGCCATGGCCTATAAAATTCATTTAGCCCTTCTCTCCACCAGGACACTTGGCTATTTATTCCTTTGATTCTTCTCTCCACACACAAGGGCTTTGGTAAAATTTGTATTTTCAGAAATTACTTGCTGAAAGTGTCAAAAAGCACCAAGAAGTTTATTCTCACACTTCCCAGGGGTTTGTGACTGTCTGAGAGATCCCCTCTTAAAGCAGTGGGACCAGGACTGCAAGCAGAACCAAAAAACCTTCTCTGTGCCAAACCTCAGGGCTGACCAGAAACTGAAATGTGCAGTTGTTGAACCAGTTATGAAGGAGTGATAAAGCATTCCCACTAAACTGAGTCAAACAATAGAGCAAATATATTCAGCATTTTCTTCAGCAGCCCCCTCCTTTTCTTTCAGGGGCAGCAGTTCTCTGAGGAGCAAAGGCTCTTCCCTCAAATCTGAAGTTTCTCCTTGCATTCTGCTGCTTTACTGATCTCTTAACCAGCAAAGGGCCATTAGAGCTCAGCTAAACCAGCACAACAATCCTAATGCTATTAAGCAGACAATCCAATTAAGCCATTTCGAAGTAGTGTTTGTCATTAAAGAGAGCTGTAAGTGAGCAGCAAGTCCATATCCGAAACCCAGTAACGGGAATTTTCTAGAAATAGTTCTGCCAAGGCTTTTAGCTCAATAGAACAAGAACCAAGAGGATATAGTTTCTGAATATGCATATCTTTAGTATTTAGGAGTATTTGTACTCCACGATAAAGAACCTTTTGGGGATTCATACAGTGCAATTTGGTCACAGTCAACATGCAGAAAAAATGTGCTGACAAACAGGCAGAGAACTTTGCCAAAATTCTACTGGCAGGTTTGTGCCAGAGAATATTATCCTCTAGTACATCTAATTCCAACACTGACTTCAACTGCATTTCCAGAGGTCATTACCACTGTAAGTTATCCCATCACACAATCTACTCTGCTCGTTAAGATTTTTTGTCTCTGCTTTATATTTTCAAAAATGAAACCAAAAGAAGCTTCTAATCTGATGGTGGACTGAAAGGTCATCTTTGCAGAAAGCAGAGGCTGCAGCATTGTGTATTCTTAAATTGAAAAAAAGACAACTTTACATTCAGAGTTGCTTAGATATAAAAAGAAATGGAAAGGGTGGAACCAGGAAGACACACACACATCTACTAAGCTACAGGAGAACCATTTTTTCACACAATTAATCCTAAAGGTTAGCTGGAATGTACTAAAAGGAAAATCAAGCAGGAAAAAGTTTAAGTGTTGGCAGATTGATCATGCGATAGCTAAGACACTACTGGTAGTTCAATTATTACGAAATTCAATTAAATATTAATATCAATAAATTAATAGCAACGGGTAATTACATCCTTGTGAATACTTACTAAGCCAAAGCTTCCTTACACAAATGCCTACTGGAGAAAAAATGGAATTGTTCCTGTTGAATGTAAGGAGGCAAACAATTGCTGCTACAATAACTTTTTTTTTAAAAGGAGAAAAGCTGTGATTGGGCAAAACCACGTCTCTGCACTGAAGGAAACACCAGGATCACAGAAGCACTGAGGCTGGAAAAGCCCTCCAAGATCACAGAGTCCAACCTGTGACTGATCCCAACCTTGTCACCCAGCTCAGAGCCCAGAGTGCTACATCCAGGCATTCCTTGGACACCTCCAGGGACTCCACCACCTCCCTGGGCAGCCCCTTCCCATGCTTTTTATACCATCCAAAAAAGTAAGGATGGCTGTTCAATTTTGGGCTGCCTTAAAATTATGTCAGCTTAATATTTAAGGGTAATTTGGGCAATATACAGGCATTCCTCACCAAACGTGATTAAAGAGCTGGGGACGACCAGAGAGAATAATTTCTTTCTCTTTAGGAAAGATTCTGCTACTCTTTAGCTAAAAAAAGGAGAACTTTTAACCATAGATTTGTAACCATAAAGACAAAAGAAAAAAAATTGTCGCAAGTACCTCCTACCTGGGAAGTGTGAACAACAATTTCATTACTAATTTCAGCTTCAATGTATTGCTCCAAGCTCGTGTACAAGGGATGGAATGAATGTGCATCTAATTTAATTGAAGAAATAATTTAGCAAATGCAGTTTGTATTGATTATTCAGGACATCAAAAATCCCAGCTGACAGTGTGCACTATGAGGTCTGAGGTGAGTGGAAGCGATGAAACCCTTTAGAAAAACGCAGGAGAGAAGGGAGAGAAGTGAATTTATCGAAATCTTGATCCATTTCCAAGAAACAAACACGAACAAAAGAATGTGAGCTTGTGCTCTAATTGCATCTGAAAATTCTGCCATTTCTTGGAGATGACTGAATAAAGTTTTAATCATAAACCTGTATTTTTAATGGATCCACCAAAGACAGCGTCTCTGCTGAGCATTTTGAACCCACATACTGAGCCATGAGTCATCTGAGCTACAAGCAGCGAGAGCTCCTTTGTCTTCCCCACCTCGTGCATCGCAGGAGAGAAATTCTGATGCTGAACGCAAAAGGACTTGTGCACTCTGAAATTCAGGGTACGAGTGAGCAGCTACGAGGGGATGTTTTCGGAACAGGCTGCATCGAGAGCAGCCCCCAGAAGCACAGGTGTGGCTGCGAGGGCAGCCTGGGTGGTGCTTTTAATCAAACAGCAGCCTAAAGCTCCAGCCTGGCTCAGCATCTCCCAGGGTATTTTCTGTTCAACTTCACAGAAAACGATGCCAGCTAATGCAAAAGGAGACACTGCCAACACACTTCTGTCACAGATCTGATACAGAGAGGCCACAGATTTACTGAATCTTTCACCTGAAATTTTCAGATAACGAAATTCTCACAATAAACCAGAAATTTGACACCTTTGTAACAGTTCCAGCATTTTTAAATAGTTTTCTTATTCTATCTCCTAAAAAATTCTTTCTTTCATTTGGAAAATACATTTCTAGCTAGACCCCACTGCTTCATTTCAACTGGAAACAAGTGGCCAAAGGATATTATGTTCTTCTCAACAGCCTGATAAAATTCAATCACTGGGCCAATACCAAAAACCCTTCAAACTCTGAATTTTTCTTGAGATTAATAACGCAACACAAGCAAGAGTGGTGGTGGGGAACACACAGGACATGTAACCCAGAATATTGTGTCATATCCCTGCTTGGGTTGTAAAGAAAGTCACAGCTCACAGGACATACAAGACACAGGTAGAAGCCACAAAAGTTTACAAGCAAACTGCAAGTGTCTTTAATAAAAATTACTGTTCTTGAATTCTGCCATTAGAAAGTCACAGAGAGCTACAGGGAAAAAAAATTCCTGCCTTTAGCACAACAAAGAATGAATAAAAACATTAAAATAATGTTTTTATAAGAAAAAAAAATAATGAAAACACCAGGTAAAAAGAAATCAGAAAGGTCATGAGGAATGCAAAAGGGCTTTAAAGTTTGTTTATATAGATAAAGAAACATGGGTAGGACTAATAGATATTTCTAGAGTGTTTTTTTTCCCCAGGCACATCATGCAGGAAATAATATTGGCTGCTTGCTGGACCGTATATCCCGGTCTGGAGAGGCAATAAAGATCCCAGTCGTGCAGCCCTGAACACATCCTCGAAACAAACCATTTCCTCAGGACTGGGCCCTGTGTTTCACACCCACCCAGGACACCAGCACAGCCCAGCACTGGGATAATGAACTTTTCCATGGAACAAAACAGAGGTCCTGAATCAATTCCAGGTCCAGCTTAGCCCGTGGGACCACCAGTAACCCTCAGTGCCAGACTGGTTTTACTGGAAGGGAAGCAGTAGGATTGGACTGGGCCAGTGTCTGGCAGCCAACTGACTCAGCCTGAGGCACGCACAAGATGCAGGAGGGGAAATTCCACCAAGACACTACGAAAAATAATTCCCTGGTGAAGGAGGTCAAACACCAGAACAGGGATGCTCTGCCCTTGGGGATATCCCAACTCCAACCAGACAGGACCTCCAGCAAACCAACAAAACTTCAAAGCTGATCCAAGGTAGAAGTTGACCAAACAACTTCCAGAGGTCCCTTCCACCTCCACTTATCTGCATTTCTGTTCCATTTCACATGGAAAAGTGAAAGGTGGGGGTGGGGGAAAACAGTTTACTCTCAAAATACTCAGCTGCTTTAGAGCAGAGTGATGCAAAAGGTCAGATTATTAGATGGGGAAAGGAAAGAAATGTCATGTTCTACTTTCATTACCGCCCACTGCAACTCTACCGTTGACTGATGCTCACCAATAATGCAAAGAGTTAGATAAAAGCCTAATCTTGAGCTTCTGCTGACAGTGCTGCCTGTACTACTTGCTTATCTGTTAATTAGAGATGACGGCAAGAGCACAATAATACAGCTCAGTTGTAATCTTAGATCATTCACCATCTCCCTCACCAGCATGTATCAGCACTGCCTGTGTCAGTGCACAAAATGTCTAAAAATGCCAGAAAATATTAGTGTCTGGATAAAGTACAGAGCTCATACTGCTGCAGCTGATTGTGGAATGCTGTGGTGCATTATCTCCACCACCATCTGGACCAAGGAAGAGGTTGATAAACCTCTGAGCAGCAGGGTCAGACACCACCAGCAGAGCACCTGCCCAGTTCGGGGCACCAACACCTCTCAGCTAACACAGGAGTGCTGCCTTTTAGCCTCATTATTTGCCTCAGTTTTGACTTCTAAATTTCTGTCATTAATGAGAACCAGCATAGGGTGTCACCCAAAAGCCACAGGCCTAAGCTGCTCTAAACTCATAAGCTGCTCTCAACAATCCCACACTCAGCACTTGCAAGAGCTGCAAAAACTTAAACTTGGGAATATCCCCAGAGCACAATCACACTGGTTCGGCCAGCTGGAAAAGGCAATTTCTTTGAACACTGACAAAGCCAGATCTATCAGAAGGCCAAGGCAATGATACTGCAACACCAACAGCAGAAAGATTTATTCTCATTCCACACAGATTTCTATACAACTTCCAGACATAAAAAGTGTCATTGCATGTTACTTTATGTGTTACTGACATTCCAGCCAAGCATGGCACAGCCTGATGTAGCTGCAAGCAACATAATTGTCTTGTTTGCTTTTGTCCCTGTTCCCATTATTTCACCACAACATTTACACTTAAGAGACATTGGGGGATGAAAAATATACAGTTGTAATTCAAGCATAAAAAACCTACAAAAACATTCATAAGACAGTACCACTGCCTGATGTACCCATAAGGACACAGACCATATTCCTGACAACAGAACTACATGAAAAAGACAGCAATTATTTTCTTTCCAAAAAAAAAAAAAAAGGCAAAAACTGCCTGCAATTAAAAAAGTACATGTGACAGCATCCTGCTGTTTCCAGATTTTCATACTTATGTCTTCAAAGAAAGGTCTTAATTGTGCTAGAAAAATACATCAGGGGAAATTAATACATCTGAATATTGTCAATGCTACCATGATTGATTGTGGTAACTCTGCAACCAAGGAACCTGAACAAAATACACCTTTTAGGACATATTTAAGTGACTGCAGCAATACCAAATTCAATACCTTTGAAGTAGCAAGCTCAGGAAGCAGCATATTTGTTTCTGCAGAGGAGGGTAACTGGGTTTAAGTTTTAAAACCCACTTGAGAGACTGCACAAAGACTTGGCTGCTGAGCCCTGTGTCACCCTGAATTTATTGGCTGCAGAAGTTTAAACCTTGGGCACTTACACTATTTGCAGTCACTGCAACACCTCCCTGAGGCTCAATGAAGACAGCATGGAATTGATTCCATGTGTTCCCAAACTCTCAGCCAACAAGGAATTCCATGTAAGAATGGGACTTCTGGTAACCTTGCTGTTAGGGACACACCAAATCCATTTGCTGCATCCCACAGTGCTCGGTGCCTTGCACGCTGGAGTTCAGTACCAGGAATTCAGCAGTGCATGAAATGTGCAACGTGACCCTAACAGAAACCAGATGTTCTAGAAGTCAACAAGAAGTGAAGTAATTTAGAGAGAGAGGGGATGGTGTCCCCTGAAAGGTTTCTCTCAAGGGAAAAAAATGAGATATAAGGGAAAACTCGGGGACAGTTACATGATCCAATGCACCTTAATGGGAACTTGCCTTCCTGGAATGTCCTGCTGTCATTAAGACTGCTCCCATTTTGAGGACTTCTGCTAGGCCAAAAAAGTGTTTGGATTCAAGTGTTTTGGATTCTGTAAGTTAAGATCTGCTCCAAGCAATGAGAAACAGTCACTTCAGATAAAATGCTTCCATTTTATCTCAATAGCTTGAAAAGCCAATGCTATACTTTTTAAAATTAAAGAAATATGGCAGTAATTAAAAAAACCACTGAGACCAAAGATTTGGTCAATGTTTCTCAGAAAAGCCAAACAGGACAAGAGAAATCTCCACTGAGGTTGCACATAATGCTGATTTTAAAGAGGCAACACAATCTTCAGAGGTCTTCAATTAGGCAAGGAAAAAATCTTTGCAGAACATTAAAAACTTCTAAGAATTGTTTCAGATCACTCACACTTTCCTGACCAGTTGACCAGTACTTATTTCAAGCTCCAAACACAACTCTGATTATGCAACTACATGAGCAGCTTGAACAAAGAAACAAATCCCCTCTCTGAGCTCCCCATCTCATGTCACAGTACAATTTCTTATTTTCACCTCAGTCTACTCTTTTTTTTTCCCCAGTTCATATTTCAAACAGCTAAAGAAATAACGAAAAAAGAGGAAGACCAATCAACATGTTTGTATTTTATTACACTGACTTTCGGGTTTGAAACACAACAGATTCAGAAAGGTACCAGTCCTTATTTTCTGTTTAACAAATAATGATTTCTCTCTGCATCACTAATGGGGCCTGAAATTAAAATGGATTTTTAGTTGAGCTCCTGTTCATACACTTGTGTCATCATCAATATCAGGCTCGCTCTAGGAACAAGATTTATCTCAGCTATCCATTACAGGGAGGCAAGCTGCTTATAAAAAGCACCAGGCGTATTCCCAGGAGCCCCACAAACAGAGCCTAACATCAGGGTTACATAAAGCTTCAGATTCTCTAGGACCTCACTCATTAGGCTTATAAACCTAAAAATAGGGCAACCTTGGAATCAATCTACCTCAGCTACTGAAAGCAAAGGCTTAACGCTGTAATTGGGGTTAAATCCTCGTATGGGTTGAGTTTCTCTAAAATACCTGAAGTACAGGGTAAGCACTCAAGGTAAGCACTCAAACCCACTCCTGCACAGGAGAACTCGAGCACAAGTGATGCTGTAGCTTTGCTGCAAATTGCTGCCAAATCTTCCATTAGTGCAGACACTTTACTGCAGGTAAGTAAAATTCAATACCTTGCCTGAAGCCAACAAGGTGTGCAATTTATAAACTGAGTCAAGGAAAGCAGTTTGTATCCAGGTAGTTCACTTTTTTTTTACTGAAACCTCCCTTTCAGTGCTGGAGAAGATACAGGGAAATATTTTTTCCAAATACCACATCATCTGAGGGTTTTAAAAACAGTAGGGTATTTAAAGGATGGGAGTGTCTGCACCTCCCTCAATTCAGAGCTTTTAAAAAGATATATTTATTCCTTAAAGCAAGGAAATAAGACTGGAGGGAAGCTCCAGCAAACTGTTTAAATCCTATCTGTGGTTTTTGCACAAATAAGAGGATCTTCAAACAACCACTCTCCTCCCTCCCCCCACATTTATAATTTAGCAATGAGAGCACTCCTTTCTTTATACCTAGGGGGATATGCTCATTTTAGGTCTATTTGGCATATGAAAATGAAAGGACTGGAAAAAAATCAGCAAGAAAACATCAAAGCTGAATTAAGGAGCATGCTGTATTCTAATGAATATGAAATTACTTCAAATAGGGACTTTCAACACCTTCTGTACGTGTTTTTAACAAGCTTATGACACATTTATGCCCCAAATTGTCCTACAAATTAAGGAAAGTACTTATCTTGCTTAGAAGACCTGAAAGCAATCAGGAAAGAGACAAATATATGCAGCTTTTACCTGCCTACAAGGCTGTTAATAACCAGTGCAATCCTTCCAGCAAAAAGTCTACGCAGCAAGACAACAACGAAAGGAAAAGTAAAATTACATAAACAAGAAAGGTTTATCAGAAAGCAGAACACACATAAAAGGAGTAAATATCCTAAAATCATGCAGATTGTCCAGTATTGTTCCCAATGGCCTGATTTTAAGAATTTAATCCAGGACATACCTCCATTCTCAAAGAGGTTGATTAGGTTAATGCAAGGATAGCCCCACAGCTGTGAAGAGTCTATCCTTTGAAAGCACATCATAAAATGAAACTGATTTCACAGGGGCCAACTATTTTACCAACAATATCTAACATTCTCCATCAAACTAAGCAGTTTACCATGGGATTACAAGGAGATTACTGAAATGCATCATATAAAAAAAAAACCAACCCAACATACCCTCCAAACCAGATTTTGACACAGTGACAGCCTGTAAGGAGGCAAAATATACAAAATCTGGTGAAAACCTCAGAGCTCATGCTTGTCTTCATATAATCATATTTTTATATTTTCACTAGTATAGCAGCTTCTGTACATTATAATAGTAGGATTTTCATTTCAATTAATTTTTTTCTATCTGATATCATCAGCACTTACAAGATCAGTATTAACTTATTAGCTGAATAGAGCAAAATCCTGCTTAATTAGGAACAGGGGACTGAGAGAAACTTCCAAGGGTAATTGAATCCAGCTCCTTGCTCCTGCTGGCAACCATGACCATTTTTTTTTGGAAGGTCATATTGAAATCACTTGGTTTCTTGGTCTGCTAATCTCTTCACAAAGCTATTCCTGGACAACTGCTTCCCAGCAGCCAGAAGATCAGCAATTTCCATCCTAAACTTATTAACAACAAGTTTAGGCTTATTTGTCCTCGAATTAACACACAATCACGGGCACCAGATCCAAGCACTTCTGAGATAAAAATGTCACTGGCAGCCCTGTAAGTGGAAAAGGAAAAGGTGCAGGGCAGAAAATAAAAGCTCATCAGTGCTGAAATAACAGGCAGGATTTTAAATGGACAGCAGCTGCCTCCAATATTCAGTGAAAATGAACCTTCAGGATCTGTCAACCAGTGCCACCAGTCAGAGCCCTGCCATAACAAAAGCAGAAAACTACAGGAGGGAAACGAGATGCTGCCACCAGAAAGGTGATTTGGTGATTTATCATTCTCAAATTGCTGCTGATGAGAGAGCAAAACTTTCAGAATTTCTGTTTAAAATAATTAGGGGCTAATAAGCTCCCCCTTAACTCTTTTTTTTTTTTTTTTTTCCTTTTAGGATAGCAGAATGAGGTGAAAAAAATCTAGAGCACATCATGTAAGAGACTTGGGGTTTTGCAACACTGTCAAGGAGACAGAGCTGAGAATAACCATAGTTACAGCACCTTTATCCTGCATGTGCAGAGAGCACTACAGAGCCTGCTTGGCTGGAAACCTCTCCACTTACTGTGTTTAGTTCATCAATATCTGACAACTGAAATAACTCTTGTTTTGACCACGCAGGTTCCTACGTAAATTAACAAATAATGCAAAATACACCCTTAAGAGAAGTGCCAGGGAGCACCAACACCTTCCCCTCACTTAAATTCATGCTTTTTTAAATACCAAAAATGCTGTCACCTACTTCAGCTTCTTCCCTTTAAAACTTCCTGTATTAAACACTGGTATTGATTTCTACTCATATTTAACAGTGAAAACTACAAAGATAGTAATTAAGTTTTCCAATTTAACACTGTCTCAAGTCTTCTTACATCATATTTTTGAAGATATTAATAGAGGCCCTAAAAATAAGCATCATACAGAGCAGCCAGGAGAGATACCTAATACTCAACAAAATGCAGTCAAGGGGGTGAGCACTATGGCTATTTTTAGAAATTTTCTTTTATACAGGAGTTTAAAGACTAATTAATTTTGTGGGAAAATGCAAAGGTTGAAAATAAAGAACATCAAACGTGTTACAATTCATTGGTTTGAGGGGCTACACCTCACCTCACCTCCCTGGCCTGGGCCATCCAAGGAGTAGAGCCCTGGTTTTGGCATCACCCATCCCAAACTTTTGCTACATTTAAATTGAGGAAGGGAAATTAGTTACAATTAAAAATAAATTTACACATAAATGTATTTATATTATAACATAATATAAATAATGCCTCAGTATTCCACTGTCAAAAAAATCCAGTGGCTCATCACCAAAATCAAGTTCAAAGGAAGTCTTCACTTATACACATTTTGAGGCTTTGATGTTATTTAAAATTAAAACAAAGAATCAAGGAGTAAATTGATATATTTCAGAATGTCAGAACCTACACTATTTGGGGGAAAATACAAAAGTTCCTTCTAATGTGACTGGAGTTTGATTATATCAAGATTTCAAATTAATCACAGACCCACAGAATGGTTTGGGGTTTAGGGGGCCTTAAAGACAATCTACTCCCTCACCATATTTCAGTCTTAAATGCTATAATTATGCAATAACTCAAATATAAATAAGCTCTGAAAAATAAAAGATATGACAGCACTTAAATTTAAGCAATTTAACTTTAAAGACAATGGGTAAAGACAATTTATTCCCTAAATTTGAGCACCTCATAAATAAAAACCTCAACTGTGGAGTATTCTACCTAAATATGGTTTATTATTGAGTATAAATGAGAATACAAAATTTCTGAAATAACCTGAGGATAAAGTGAGTTTTACCAATATTTATTTTTTAATATCTAGCTACCTTGCACCTGAGCTTATGTAAATGACTAAGACGCAGAGAAATAACTCACAGCAGGAACAAACCCTTAGAACTCTTCCACAAACAGAGTGATAATACAGAAATAAAACCCAATTTCCTTCATTCACACCAGTGTGCAAGCACTGCTTTCCTTTCAGTTTCTTAAAATGAGTGAGTAAAATCTTCTTCCCCCCCAAACATTCTACATTTGGTCCCACAGAGCAAGGTTCAGGGTATGTACAGCTTTTGTTACCATCACTACTAAATTCAGGATAAGAAATCTTTACAATATTCGAATCATCTATTTACAGGATAACTGACAAAAAGGAAAGGAAGGAAAACATATATGTGAGGGAAAAAAAAGCCAGGCAGGAATATTCAAACAATACTCAGAGCATTTAGTTCAGTCAAATATTTAATGATTTCAACAACCAACACCCCTGAGAGTGTGAAGAGGAAGGAAAGAAGGTGTTTGAAATCATCTTTTTAATTCCTATTGCAATTCCATAAGTGGAAATGTCACCCTGCAAAGAACCCAGTGGAACTTCTAAGCAGGAGGAAGCAGGGGATGGCACACACAGGCAGGGCTGGTTCAGAGCTGTCTGCACAGAAACCAGCACTGCCAGGGAGAGCTCCTCCGGTGCCAGGACGGGGCTGGCAGCACCAACAGCCCCGAGTTAATTATTTCTGAAGAGCAATAATGAACCTCTGGGGCAGGTGGAGAGCTTTGCTCCACATCTTCCTGTGCAAGGCATCCCAACTCTTACCACTCAGACCACGGAGGATGAGGAATTCTCCTGACAAGCTCAAACCAGCACGGCCCTAAAGTCAGCTCCCAAATGTTTTAAGCACATATCAGAAAAGGCTGTGAGCATAATGGTCATTTTTCAGATTTTTACCCAGTCCCCAGGGAATAAAAGCAAAGTACCTGAGGGCTGGGGGCAACAGTGGTCAAACCACCCCAAACAGTGCTAAAAAGTGATGTTTTCTGCCCCAGGCAAGTCCAGGTACTCCTGGCAGAACTGCCCACGGAGCAAGTCCCATGTGGCTCATTAAACCATGTTCCAATATGTACACAGAGAGTACCAGAGTTTTCCTTACACGTCATAGAAGTTATCCTTCCTTATAATACATCTGTAAATAAAAGGCTGTGATGCCATGGTATACAAGGTAGGGGTTATTTTTAGCCCTGACCAGCTGACTGTTGCAGTTCAGAGTGTGATTTGAGTGTAATAAAAGAAAACTATTCTGATAGAAAATTGAGCAACAAGATGGAGGTCACATGGAATTCCATTATAAATTGATTTTTAAGTGTAATATTAAATGAATGCACTTCATATTGAAAGAATTAAAAAAATGTTTCAGAATAAATTTCTGAAATATTTTTTATTTATGTGCAAGTGACTGACAGTGGCGAGGCAAAATAACAGAAGCCAAAGATCCTGTTACTAGTTTCATTTTTGATGGAAATTCTAGTACACAAATCTTTAATGAAATTAAATAATGCAAACCACATTGCACTTATTGTGAATAAAAAAATTAGTAACTGAAAAAAACCCCATGAAACAACCTTCCTACAGACTCAGCAAGGACTGGAGGAAATGCTTCATTTCAGCTAAAATCCCAATAGTGAAAAATAGTGGTGAAACATAAAAGTGAAGTTTTTCAAATAGATGCACAGCAGCATTCTGTGGAAATTTCAGTTTCTTGGAATCCATTCCTTCTCCAAGGGTTCTAACAACACAGAAGACGTGGAAGTGTAACCCCAGCTGTTGGCACACTCCAGAGCCACTCCTGCCACCCTGAGAGGATGCCCAGGCAGCTCCCAGCCCTCTGCTCCTGGCACTCGCCCTCTGCCCCTTCCCTGATTCCTGTTCCTCCTCTCCTCCTCTGCGTTCCCAGGAATCCTTTCCCGATGGTGCAAACTCAGGGCAGGTCACCTCTTGCCAGGCACGGATTCCTTTCCAGGCTTGGAGAGAGGAGAATGAGCCCACACAAGTTTCACTCCCCGGGCTGGAGGGGCAGGGAAGGGCAGGCTGAGCTCTCTGCCCTGCTCGGAAGCAGCTGGCACCAGGCACATCTCCAAGGGAAATGATGTGCTCTCCCTCCAGCTCGAGAGCTGCTAAACTAGAAAAAAATCTGACTCCAGTCGAGGCTAAAGGGTGTTCCTGGATGAAAGAAGTGATGTCAGGAAGCCAAAATACTTCTAGAACTAAAGGTTTATAGCTCTGTTGGATGCTGTATTTTTAATACATCTCTGTTTCATTCCATCAGCTTCAAATAAGGAAACATCCCCAGGATGGTGATAGCATGCTGGATTTGTTGGTATCTGCAGAAATTACTTCCTATAAATAGTTTTCCCAGGCTTTTTAAGACACAGCTGTACCAAGTTTCCCCCAGAATCAAAATCGCCAAGACATCGATTTACTGCATCATTTGTCACTTCCACAAAGGTTGTGACAGGATCCCAACACCATCCCGGGCTTCTTCTGGAGATGCCTCGTCACACATTTTAATCTTATTATCTGTAAAGATGGAACACCATCTGCAACAAGCTTTTAAAGCATTTCTTCTCCAGAAGCAGAATTCAGCAACGATAACAAGATTCTGTGAGCATGACTGGATAAAATTTTACCGTGTTAACCATGACCCAAAAAACAGTGCCATGGTTTAGGAGGAGGATTGGGAAGTGCAGGAATATAGTACAAATCTCACTCCAACCTCAACATGTGCTCACTACTTCAGCCCTTACACACAAACTCTCAGCTGTGAAGAGGGATTTTACAAAGCCAGAGTAGATATCATCAGTACCCATAATAATATCCAAAAAATCTCAGACTCATATGGATTTCTCAAGTTAAATCCTGCAATGAACTAAAAGAGAGGAAGTAGCTCACTGACTTCCCAACCTAAATACATAAAATATTTAAACTCTGAAATCAGGATTAAAATCACACCTCCCAAGCGAGTGATGAAATGACAACACTGGAGCAGAGACGAGCTTGGGTCTGGCATGGGCAGGGTTATTGCAGTTTACAGAAACTCATCACTGGATTGGTGCCAGCCACATGGATGATCTTGGGAACAGATTACTTGGGAGCAAGCAGCCGTTGAGAAAGGTACCCAGGACACATTTATTCTCATTTAAACAACCCTTGAGTCACGGAGTGCGCTCGAGAAGGCAAAAGAGGTTTAGACGAGAATACATTCCCCACCAGAAAACCAAACGGAAGAGTAAGAAAATGTAATTCATTCTTCAGATGTAATAAGTTATGAAAATAATTCCTCAGGGAAGGACAAAATTAACTGGATCTGCTTCTAGGCAATGACCTCCTCTACAATATTCTGCTAGAAAAATGACAACTTCCACCATGCAAAAACTCACCCCTTATTCTGCAGAATCAAGAGCAAGGGCAAACAGGGGAGACGCTCTGCTCAAGCAACACTGTACAGACAGATCACTGCACCACAGCTCAGAATTGCAGGGCTCTGTTCTTATTCTGACTCATCCCTTTAATAGTCACTCTCCGCAGGACCAGGATCTCGGGAAGCACAAATACATCTTTGCACAAGACTTTGTACCACAGCGATGAAAAGCAAAACAAGTCCTGTCTCACGTTTATCTCACATTTATCTCCTTGATCCTGACACAGTCTGTGCAACCCCAGCACTGCTAAATATCCCCATTTTACAGGTGGAGGCAATATTAGTCTAACATACAAATAAGACTCAAAGCAATTCCATTTTTAGTGTTTTGGAGAGCCCTAAATCAATGACAGAAACACAGAGTGTTGTCTAAAAACAACATCTAGGAAAGCCAGACACATTTTTAGATGGAATACCATAAGCATGTTATGATCTGCAGGTCCAAGTGTGAAGAGACAGCCCAAGGGTGTGCAGGCACAGGTTAATTAGCAAAACTAGAACATCTGGATTGCTGATAAATTTCTGTCTTGTAAACACATCAGCAATCTATAAATAAAAAGTTGTGGTATCAGAGATCTTGGTCTGTTCTCAAGAGACAGCATGCAATTTTTTTTTAACCCTAAAATCACCCACCATCTTTTCTTCTTACAGAAACCATCTGGCTCTTTTCATAAAACTAATGTGGAAACACAGAACTGGAATGACACCTTGGTTTAGGGCATTATTCTAGAGAAAGCCTGAAGTCTCCCATCAACAGAGAACCCATTTTGGACACAGCTGTTTCGAAGCCGAGCAAGCTTTGACATTTTACATTGCTCAACAGAATTTTTGTGGAAACTGATCTCATGAAATCACTTAACAAGAAAGATCTACAGAGAGAGGTTTTCATATCCCAACTTGACTTGAATGCAATTCACATTTAAAACCATTTTAAAACTGACTAATTTTAGAACCATTATGCAGGTACTACACATGTTAAATAATAACCAGTGTTCTACCTCTCCCAAAACCAAAGTCCAAAATGTGCATGAGCAGGAAGTTTGGTTTTTTTTCTATTTTCAGTCTGAAATTTTTGAAGGCTTCATTGCGACGAGTGCTGAAAGGAAGTGATGCTTTATTCTGTGTTAACAACTAATCCAGGACTCATTATCTTGCTTCAGGGCTCCCACTTCAAGAGCCACACCAAGGGTTTGCCAAGTCCTGGTGCTGTGAGGAACAGGTTAGAGAGGCCTGTGGTGCCTTTGCAGAGAGTGTGAGGTGGGAGGAGGGATCAGGCTGGGAGCTCTGCGTCAGGGACACGCCGGAATTAGGACAGGCTGCCGGAAAACCCAGCAGGACATCAGTTCCTGAGAGCAGACATGCAGCCTTCAAAAGCATCCTCATGGCAACATGGGTTCTGCCATTAAAGCAAATTAATAAAATATCAAAGTTGGGGGCAAGGCAAATGTTAAAGGGCGGATTTGTAGCTTCATGCTTTCCTTTGGAATGCAGAAATTAAGACGGCATTCCTGCAAAAATGAGGAAGCAGCATACACAGACAAGTCAAGGCTAAATCAGGAATTTTAAGCAGCAAAACCTGCAAGTTTTAGCTGTGGTGAAGTCACACACACACAGGCTGCTGCCCACCGACCTGCCCAGTGGCAGATCTCAGCTGGGAGAAACCCCAGAGCCCAGAATTCCCTCACAGAGCAGTCAGAGAGCCAGAACAGCTGGAGAGAAGCCAATGGACCCAACTCCAACTGGGCCTGCTGGGGTTTCTGAAAAGAGCTCATTGACATGGCCCACGCTCCCTTGTTCAGCACAGCTGTTTCCAAAGCCACTCCCCAGCCCAGGCATGTTTTTTCCCATCCTATTTCACAAAAGATTTAAACATATTTCCAACAGATGCGTTTTGTACTCCGGTAATTCAGTGATATTTCCTGATGACTGGTTAACACAAAAGCTGTGGCTGGTTGCTCCAAAGATTGCATCTGTTACCCTGCATCTCGCCATCAGGTCAGAGTCAATGCCTGACTGCAGACAGAGACACCACAGAAGAAGAAATTACTCGAGTTTTAAGCCTCAACCTGGGGATAAATAATTTGCCCGTTCAACAAGAGCTTGAATTAAGGCTTCTGTTTTTTCAAAATATGATCTAATAGGGGAAGGAAAAATAAAAGAGAAAACCACAACCTGAAAAGCAACTTAAACATTTTCTTATCAATTTTACAGATAACACAACAGAAAATACCTCTTGATCATTTTCTCAAGCAAGATCATCCTTGCTCCCATCACACAATTGATTTCTGAGAGCCCCTTAGTTCAATTAACTGTGTACAACAAAACAACCTCCATGGAAGGATTCATTCACCCTAAAACACACTGGGGACTAGGGCCAGAACTCGGCTCAAGGAGTTTCTCCTACCACAACACACAGAGCAGAGCCATCACCTGAGCTTTCTGTGCACACAAGAGCACCGCAGGAACAGTCCCACACCAAGTGGGAAGGGCTTACCTGAGGACAATGAGTTTGAAGTATACAATTTTCTGCTCCATTGGTAACTATATTCTAAAACAAGAGGGGAGGGGATGAAAATAAATCATCTCCATATCATTAAGCCTGGCATAACTCTATTTGCTGAGGAATGGTGCTGTGGGCTTTTCCTTACAGGGTCAGCACTGTGTGCCATGGTAAATCATACAAATTATTTCCCAGGGTGTATTTATGTTTTACACAAGCACAGGGCATGAAGCCATTCTCTGAGCTTCCTAGGAAGCAAGGGTTTCATCTTCTCACTGGTGCTTCTCAATTATTGTTACAAGAGATGTCTGCAATGAGAATTTTTTTTTGCATGATCCATTAAATTGGCCACTTTTTCCTCACAAGCATCCAGTAAATGCTTCAGGTGGTGTTCATAGCCCTGTCCTTACATGCAGCCATAACAAGCATAATTTAAATTATATCAACTATTTATGTGACAGAATATTTTTATGTAAAACTTCAGGAGACCTTATCGTGCTATCAAACTGAAATTTCAATACTGAGCTCAAGCAAATAATTTCCACTTCAAAAAGTACATCTGGAAAGTGAGAGGATAATATGTGCATATATCAGCACATCTCGTGTCTCTCTAGGTTACTAAACCTCTTGTATCAAGGGCAGCTTGCTTTACTAAATATTAATGCAGAACTCTGCATAATATGAGGCTTCAGTTATTCAGAGGATCTCTGAACTGCAAATAAAAATAAGCATTAAAGCCCATACTATTAACTACAGATTAAGGTCAGATCCCACCAGTTGTTCCATATAGAAGAATGTAATAGATAAACATTCACTGACCGTGATACTGATCCCTTCTACAAAGCAGATTGTGAGATCCAGGCTTTAAAATTTTTAAGAACATTTATTAGCTCAGCATGAATGCAATCCTACACTCTCACGAAGAGTGCAGAACTGGGACAAACTGTGTTTTGGAAGTTCTGGAAAGGCATCACTTATGCAGCTGCTGGCCAGCCCAGTCTGCATTCTCTGCTCTGCAAATCTGACAGTTCTAAAATTAACCCCACTGATTTTTATCACTGATTTCCTTTTCATTTTGCCATGTTAAATGTCAAATGATCCAATGTCTGACACTGCCCTTTTAATTATTACAACCAAAGCTTAAAGATGACACACACACATCCCCTCACCCCTTCAAAGAGAGGCTCAATGAAACACAGGCAACAGTGAGAATTCAAAGGTCAATATTTGCATAAGTGGAATAAAAGCCAAGAGAGCCAGAATTATTAAAAATGTAATTCTACAGTAAGTTCTACAATTAGTACTCTTTCTAATGTATTGATTTAAATTACAAAGTAAGCTTCACAGATAGTGCTGAGGACTTCATTAAAATTTACTGAACTTATTTATTAATGCTTCTTTCAGAAAACTCATTACAAAAGCCTACACAACCCCAATTAGACCCCCCAAGCGCATTAATGATATATGAGGTCTTTTATTCCCTTCATCAATCTTAGGCTACACATTTACTTATATAATCAATACTCCAAAGTTACAGAATGTCCATAAATTCACGGCCTCTCATCAATGAATTTGTTCACTCAATACCTTCTCACACCGAGTCCCCGTCCCTGTCAGTCACATTAACCCAACCGACCACATTTTATTGCTCTGTAATCAGGATTCAAAAGCACTTGAGATGACAGGAGCAATAAAAACCCTTGAGACTTTATATGTCCATTATGGTGACTGGGTTGTTTAAAAACAGGAGCTGCAGTTGCAGTCTGTGACTATAAATATGCACAAACCACCACAGAGCCAGGGAAGCTCAGGGTACAGGAAACAAAGGAATCTAAAGGCAAAGACCCTCTGCAGAAACCAGGAAAGGGATGCAGCGGTGACAAATGTTTGTCCTCCCTCTTCCCAAAATAGAAACAGCTCTATTAGCAAATATTTTACAGGGTCCTATTGCCTTATCTAGTCTGTTTATAAAAAAAGAAACCTGGACAAGGCCTATTGAGCAAGATGTCAAAGTGAGGTATTTGTGCTCCATTATGTCTGTCCCAGGTACTAAAGCAGTCCCAGGCCTCTGGGGATTTCCAGCCTGATGGACTTCCAGGAGAACCCCTGACACTGACAGACCTTGCCTTCAGCACATTTGCTGTCAAGTATCCAAACCCACAAAAACCATGCAAAACATCTGCTGCCACAAAAGGACGGCGCAGCACTGAATAAAACACAAGCCTTAAATGTTTGTAACATAATGCATTTATATTCTGAAAAGAAAGTGACGCCTGGCCTTGTACCAGGTTTAATAATATACAACATAATTCTGTTTTTGCCAGGGGTTCAAAGAAGCTCAAGCTCAATTAGATCATCAGCACTTTATATAAACTTGACAACTAAGCTGTTCCTCATTACACAGCATCAGGAGATGCTGACAAGAGTTAGGTTTTGCAGAAATCTTAGAGATGAGCTTTGCTGCCTTGTGTGAAAACAAGGGCAGGCATCAGTTTTACAGCTCCACCAGGCACACCTGGGTACCTGAGGCAGAACAAAACACTTAAAAGAATTGCTCAGTGAAACAACAACTGGCAAGAGCACACAGGGAGGCCCAGAACGTAAAACCCTCTAATGCAACAGCCTGCTGTGCAGTTGGCATAACGACGGCAGATCCATTAGGAAACAATACAGCTTCCGAGGAAAATGTATAAAACATATCCACCACTTGCACTTCAAAACCCTCTTCAGCGACTGCACAGCTTCTCAGTGCTCCTTTTCAGAGGCAAATCGGGGACATTGCTGCACAGGGACAGCACTTCCAGACACGGCAGGGCCTGCACTGGTGGTACCAACACACAGGTCAGCCTCAGGCTAGCAAAGAGCTGCAGGCCCCGGCACGGGAAGGATGTGGAGCTGCTGGAGCCAGTCCAGAGGAGACACTAAGGTGGCCAGAGGGATGGAGCAGCTCTGCTGAGAGGAAAAGCTGTGAGAATTGGGATTGTTCAGCCTGGAAAAGCAAGGTGACCTAATTGTGGCCTTTAGTACCTGAAGGAGCTACAGGAAGGATGGACAGAGACTCTTTACAAAGGTGTGGAGTGACAGGACAAGGGGAACGGGTTCCCAGTGCCAGAGGGCAGGCTTAGATGGGATATTGGGAAGGAATTGTTCCCTGTGAGGGTGGGCAGGCCCTGGCACAGGGTGCCCAGGGAAGCTGTGGCTGCCCCATCCCTGGAAGTGTCCAAGGCCAGGCTGGAGGGAGCTTGGAGCAGCCTGGGACAGTGGAAGGTGTCCCTGCCCATGGCAGGGGGTGGAATGGGATGGGCTTTAAGGTCCCCTCCACCCCAAACCATTCTGTGATTCTGTGAATACAAAGAAATAAACTACCATGAAAAAACCATCACTTTTCCCTCATGATATACCGGGCTAAGAATGATACTTCAGTGAGTTTTCATATTTAAAACCCCACAATATTCCCCAGGGCCTTCAGGCAGCTGCCCCAGTTGTGTGTCTGTCCTGGCCATACACTGTGCTAGAGACATCATGAAATATAGTTTAAGCTGCACAACAAGATTTATTGAGCCTTTACTGTGTTTTAAAGGTTCACAGTTTAGGATCCCTCAGTAAGATCAGAAGGAATTCCGAGCAATATCTAGGCATCAAACTATTTGAAACAGAACATAAATAAAATCATGTTTTTCTCCATTCTTTCTGTAATGTTGCAGCATTTGTCTCAATGGCTCACATACAGAGGAGGACTGAAAAATACCCAACCAGAGGAATCTACCTATTGCTTTCTGCTGCATCCACATCACTTCTTTTAACAGAGAAATTCCACTCTCTAGAAATACATCCAGCAGATGTAATTTGCAAAAACTGATGACAAAAAAGGGAAGACATAAAACTGACATACTCGGAATAATCTCGAATTTAATTAATTTAAAGTTTGCAAACAAGGTAGGAGCAGTCAAAAATCTGACTAATTTACAGCACATCACAAATTCAGTCAGCTAACCTGTCACAGGATGGAAAAACATGGAAAAAACTATATACACCCTTATTATAAAGTCTGCTGCTTAGTCTGTTTCTGCGTTTATCATAACAGGGTTATTTTGTAACATTTTTTATGAGAGCAAGTGCAAGGAGTTGTTAGGCTGAAATCTATTTTATACAATTCTGGAACAGGAGAAAAGTGGAGCTGCCCAGAACCCGTCAGCACCTCGCAGAGTGTCACCTTCAGACACACAAAAATCCTCTGGGGATCAAAGCCTGGATGCAAGAAATGGAACAGTAGTTCAGGTAAGAGGTTCTAGAGAACAGGAGCAGGTAACACCTCTCCCAGGGAATCAGGAGATGTGATGGAAATGCACACAGGGTAATAGAGGAGCAAAAAATAATTATGAGGGGGATATTTCCCAACAGCAACGCCTTAAGAAACAAAGAAACTTAAAATCAACCCAATAAAACACTGGTGTACACAACGACTTTGCATAAAATAAGGATTATTTCTGCACTCTCAGCCAGAACAGAAAGATTCACCTCTTTTTTTTAATATTAAAGGCCAATTCCTTGAGAACAAGAATACATTGAGGTGGATTCTGGCTAATCCTGCTGAGTAAAAACCAAAATAATAAACCCACACAGACTAGAAGTTGAAAGAAGATAAAGTATTATTCCAACTCCTCCTTGTACATGAATAATGGCTTGTTTACTAAGGAGCTGAAATACCACATGCAGCACACATTCCAGGGAAGTTAAAAATGCTGTTAATTTTAAAGGAAAATGAAGAGTGAAGTATCTGTGCTTTGGGAAGAGTTACAGTGGGAACAACCTCCAGCATTCCTCAAAATGAGGATTCCTATCTGCAGTCCCTACCTTGCCCTCACTTAGCAGTAAAATAAGGAAGGTCAGTATTTGAGCCACTTTTCGGAGTCATTAATCCTTTTTAAACATATTCTAAGTAGTCACCCTCATGCACATCCTCAGTGGTTTCAAAACCCAGGCACACAAAACCCAATTTCTAAACATTTGATTCTTGTAGATTTAATATTTGAAAATGGTGAAATAAATTGCCACCAATATTCAATTGTGCCATCAGTGTAAGGATCATTTAGAGGGATAAAAACATTGAATTCTCAGAAGTACAATCTTCAAAAAATCTTGCTTCAGAATAAATTGCAACCTCCAAATGCAATTACAAGCTTCATTTAGCTATATGGAAATGCTGGCAGTGTGTACAATACTAAGAGCTGTATATAATTCTTTTAATTGACATTAAAGACAAGTAAGGAGCAATAGCTGCAACTCCAGTTAAAAATCACTATTTTTTAATATGGGCTATTTTCTCAGCAAAAAGAAGACAAGTTGACAATTGCTACACAAGGCAAATAAAGCCTTGAATGTGCAATTTGTGTTGATCACTGTCCATCCAGTGACACTTCTGACAGTGGCAGAACCTCTGTATGTGATTTGTAAATGATGAGCAAATCTTCTAAATCTCGACAGGCCACTGTACAATGACAAGTATTAATTAGACTTTTGCAGCTTGATTTTAAAAACTAAAAAGTAGCAAACTAAGAGAGCAATAATGACTATATTTTTGGTGTTTCTGGATGAATTTGCACTTTTAGTTCAAAAAGTGTGTTTCTGTATCACTCTAAGTGATAAATAAAAAGGAACATTTTGTAAACTACACAGGACAGAAAAAACAATAATTCCAGTAAACTTCTACATTTATAAGGACATATTCCAGACTTCTAATAAAGCTCATTTGATGAAAAGATTTCAATTAATACAGTAATGAGATTTCAAAATCTAAATCAAGTCAACTAGAAGATAACCTGAAAAAAAGACCTATGTTCCTGCAGTACCTTATAGCCTACACTATGTAATTGCAAAAAAGGAATGAAAAAACCTCATGTAAATCAAATTCTAATTAAGAAACTAGAGTAAATAACACTGAAATGCACAGAAAGTTACATTTACACGTGTTTGGCTGCCTGACTTAGAAGGTAACAGTTATGAATCACATTTGTGGAAGGCATTATTCATAAATAGCTGCAATTGAAAAATTAACAGCTGATAACCAGCTCCAAGCACTCCCAGCCTCTGCAAGCCTTCAACAGGCACTGCTGGAGACAGTTAGAATTAAAATGTTCAGCATCTACAAGAATTTAAAAACACTTAAAGGGTAGTTCCTGTTATTAATTATACACAAGGGAGTGCTTCTCTCTTAGACTTTCGCTCTTTCTACTGCAGATGTAAAAGCTGAGGAGCTGAGCCTAAAGTATTTATCAAATAACTTATTATTTTTACCTCTCACCCTAAAGAGAAACAACCCACAAAAGCAAACATAAAAGAAATAATTATCAATGCATCCCAACAGGGAATTCTGTTTTCTTTATCTTTCTGCAACTTTCTTTCCAACATTTCATTAAATTCTGCTCACGGCATCCGCAAAAATCTTGAATAAAATGAGCACCATATGTGGCCGTGGAACAGCAGCTGATGTGCAGGGTTACACCAAGGCAGAGGGAAAGATAAAGAACATGCCAAACTTTATCTTGCCCATCCTCAAACTGGTGTATCTGTCAACTTGGGATGAGCTATTACTCCCACATGTTCAATTAGAAGCTGTAGAGCTTCATGGAATTACATCCAGGGCACTAGAACAGTCAGTTTCTTAACTGGAACACAGTGCTGGGATATCTAACCAATCCAAGTAAACAAAACAAAACAAAACTTCACATGCTAGAAGTGTGGGAAGGGTGAAGATGGTTTTGCTCTCAAAATGTAATATAAGAAAAAAAATGTTTGCTGCAAGATAAGATTTAATTATGTTTGAGTTTTGATGAGCACAGTATCACCAAGGAAATTTTCTAGAAAAACAGGAGTACAATTGTATATTTATTAATTTTATTGCCACGTTCAGTGTTGAAAGAATTATATATTTAACTGTGTATTGAGCATCAAGGATCACAGAATCATTTAAGCTGGAAAAGACCTGCAAGATCACAGAATAGTTTGGGTTGGAAGGGACCTTAAAGCTCATCCAGTGCCACCCGGTGCCATGGGCAGGGACACCTTCCACTATCCCAGGGTGCTCCAAGCCCCGTCCAGCCTGGCCTTGGACACTTCCAGGGATCGAGGGGCAGCCACAGCTTCCCTGGGAATTCCATTCCAGGGCCTCACCACCCTTTTAATAAAGAATTTCTTCCTGATATCTAACCTAAACCTGCCCTCCTTCAGGCTTATCACTGGTGATCATCAAGTCCAACCCTTAACACTGCCAATGCCACCACTAAACCATGTCCCCAAGTGCCACATCCACGTCTTCAAATCCCTGCAGGAAGGGTGACTCGCCCTGATCTGTTCAATGTATTGACCTTTTGTCAATGCACGTGGTTGTAGTAACAAAGAACCCTCACCAACACAAACAGAGGCACCTTCCCTGTCCTCACACAGGTGTCCTGCTGTCCCTTCTACCCAGCAGCAATGCTCAGGGACAGCACATCCCTTCCCAGCACAGAGGGCAGTGGCTGAAGGCAGAACCTACACCCCTGCATTGTCAGGTAATGCTCCAACAGGAACACGTGTAGAGGAAAGTGCTCTGAACTAAGCTCCCAATTTCAGGGCTTTTGTATCTGATGAGCTGCAGTGGGATCCAGGAACCAAAACCCTCTAGCACCTGCTCTGTAGCACCCAAAGGAAAACCACTTTCCATGCTCCAAGACCACCCAGCAACACAGACCAAGCTGGGAGGGCTGGGATGCACATTTCCAAAGGGCTCTCCTGATCTGAACCAGCACTGATGTATCTGCACCCATTAAGGCTCAGGAGTTTCACCCATCACTGCTGTTCTCAGGAAAAACTCAGAACATGGGCAATTTTTCAAAGATCTCTCAGAGTTCACCTGCGAAAATAGGAACAGAATCTCAACTTTCACAGGCATCAGCAATTAACAGTGCCATATTTCCTCATAAAATGGGTCAGATGTTGCAAAAGTAAGGACAGCCAAAGGAGGGGAAGAGCAATAAATAGAAGCTGACAAGACAAATGCACAGCGAGCATCCTATCTGTGTGTGTGTATGTCAAATTATCTGCAGATCAGTAAAATTACTGCCCTTTGAGAAGTGGTCACAGACACACAGTCCTCAGATCAGGCTGAGGGCAACAGGCCAGCGGAAAGGACAAAGGAGAGAGGAATCATGGAAACTGTGTGCAGACACAATTTCTGCTCCCAGGTGCTGTTTATTATTTTGTTTGGGTTGAGATTTTTGGGGGGAGTGTAACTGTTTGGGTTTTGCTCTGGGGGGTTCCATTTTTGAACAGATACCTCCAAGTTAAGCACATGAAAATACATTAACAAGGCAGCTGCTGTAAGTGTATTTTTACTGAGTTCCCATTTCAGAAGATTTCATGCTGACTTTTAAGCTACATCGCAGCCTTCCATGGAATTAATTTCCCAATCTCAGGCTTACAGCAACATTAGTTAATGTAAACTGTAGCACATGGCTAATAAATAATATAAAGAGCACAAAGGAAAACACCCACATTGTTCAAGCCCTGGTCTGTAATACCCCATCTCACCACAAAAATGATAATGATACAAGAGAAGCAGTTCTGGCATAGAAAGGGGAACGTGCTTTGTGTCTTGTCCACCCTTTGGCAAAAACATTTCCAAGTAAGGAAGACAAATTATTTTTATGAGAAGCAACAAAGCAATGCAATAGATTTTTCTTTCTTAGGTTACAAAGGAAAGTGAAGGTTGTAAAAGGAAGAAGAAACTGTAGGGGAAACACAGCCATCAGAATGGAAAACCAAGAATTAAGCCTTGATCCATACACTGAAAAGAATAAATGGTGCTGCTTCCACTGATATATCATACTGAGGATTGATGAAAACTGTGTCAGCCAGGTTGGAGGTGGTCACAGTTTTCATTGGTTCAAATCCTCAGATCATAGAGCATTAAAAATTAGTTTCTCGGCCAACAGATCACTACAGAGACCTTTAATACAACATTTTTAATGAAAATACGTGATTTAAAAATGAGGTGGCATCAGGGGCTTCTTTGGTCTTTTTGTTGTAGAAGGGAGGTCAAGAACCATCAGATAAAAGATAAACAATGCAGAGGAAATGAAGTGCTGGTTTGATGTGCCAATGTCACAAGATTTGAACATTAAAAAGTAATAAAATGCCCCCATTTCTCTTTTTAGTGAAGGAATTGCTGTAGATGTCTGCCTAGCCCAGACCCAGCATGGCACGGGCTGTTCCAAAAACCTTAGGACAACAATGAAAGGTAAAATTCAACATTCAGAGAAAAATGAACTGAAAATAAACTCAGGGAAGACAGGAAAAAACTGTGGAAAGAACAACAGTTGCCCAGGTTAGTGAAGCATAATGATCTGCCTTAATTGATTTCTCTAATTTTTATTTATGTAAATTAGGAAACAAACGTGAAACTCTTCCTTAGCTTGTTATTATCCTTAAGCCAAATGTATTTCACAGCTGAATTACAGCAGAATATTGCACTTCACTTAAGCCTGCAGCAACCACATAAAAAAGGGAAAACTTGCTGTTAATAACTACAAATTTTGACCATTTAGGAGAGAATCAACAACTGGCCCTCAATCAGGAACATGAGCTGATCACATTCATATTACTGTAACTAAAAATATTTTTGCCCCAAGGAAACTTGCTGAGCCTTCAGTGCTGAACTTAAAACAACCTCTAAACCTACATAAATACATGTTCTACAACATTTGTTCTTCACGTCTTAGTGAGTTCCTATTTGTTGAGCTCTGTTCACCAGAAAAATGCTTCTTACAAATCAAACACAAAGAAACAAGTATGGGTTACACTCAGAGTGTAACAGTCTATCAAAAGAATGATGAAGCCAGAATTTAACTTAATTGCTTGCTTAATTTAAAGTCTGCTGTCTCAAAAGAGGAACTTTCATGCTGTGGCAGATTGAAAAAGGTTTAAATTACTCCATTTTTCACATTGCTTTTGCAGTATTTCCAGGTGCACATCAGAGGAAAGCTTTCAGTGCTACAGACAGCTTGCTGGCCTGCTTGACAATGTAAGAAAACAAAACAAAGCCATAACTCCCTGGAATAATCCTCCCATCATGTTTGCACTGCCACAGAGACGATCAACAGCAAACAGCAAAGGCAAAACAGCAGAATGAGAACTCCTGTTTCACAAGCACAATATTTAAAATACTTCATGTTTCTATAAATCAACAATAAACCACAAATACCAAACTGCAAAATGTTTTCTAATAACAGGAATAAAAATTCATAGAATCCCAGAATCTTGAGGTTGGAAAAGACCTCCCAGACCATCGAGTCCAACCTCGTCCCCAGCCCAGAGCACTGAGTGCCTCATCCAGGCATTCCTTGGACACCTCCAGGGATGGGCACTCCAAACCTCCCTGGGCAGCCCCTGCCAATGCCTGACCACCCTTCCTGTGAAGAAATTCTTCCTGAATCCTACCCTAGGAGAACATTAATCCAGCTGAAGTCTTTCAAGTTCATTTTCAAACTCACACATGGCCAACCAGACAGACATTTTCCACTGCTACTTTACGACCCCAAACCCCCTTTTCTATAAAACTTATTTCCAATCATGCAACAGAATTCTGCCTCCTCTCCATGAAATAACACATCCCAGCTCCTGGCTGTAAACCCAAGCAGCCATTCTAAGGTTCTGTTTGCTGGAATATTCAGCAGCCACGTTAAAATATACCCATTAAGAAAGACAAACTGCTTAGGATGTGGGCTGTCTCTTGCTGAGCATTCGTGTGGCAATAATGCAATTGCACCTGACCCTCTGCCACACTCAGGGCATTAAAACCACGCCAAAATTTAATTTGCTGTCTTTTGCAAATTCATGAGGATCCCACAAAAATAAGGAGGCGGAAAAAAATTATCTTGCAAGATGTTTTAGGAAAATAAATTGAAATAATTCTCTTCAATTCCAAAGAGCTCATTTAAATGTCTTTATGTAATGCTGAACCTGTACACTACAGCAGAAACAGGCATCAAAATCTGAAAACAAAAGTGATGACATACAACTAAAAACATGTTCCAAGGCTCGAAGCAAGGCCAGTGAAAAAAAGGCATTTATGGTCCAAAATCAGATCACTTCACTATAGCACAGTTTCAATTTTAATAGAATCTATATTAAAACATTAAATAAAAATCTTTTATTTTGAGGTCATCTCTTAAAAATAAATCTAGGACTGTATTTTGTGTGATGCTTTTTTAATGGAAGTTTTTATATATTTTTTAAACATACTACATTTGCTGCAATACTTAAAACTGCATAACAACTAAGACCTTTTGCTTGATTAAAGAATTCTAATGCAAATATTGATAGAATTGCAGTTTTTTATAGCAGAAACATCATTTGAATGTGGTGTGTGACTGTTGTGGGCCTTTCCTCTTCCCCTTGGTATCAAAGGCCAGAGGAATTTCAAACAACTTTGGAAATAAAAACCCCCAGCTCTGAATTCTGCCTGACATCAAGTTTCTGCCTAGTGGGGGATTTTACAACACTCTTGAAAACAGAGTAGAAAGGGCTTTTTATAATGGAAACACTGATGGACCAAGAGCTCCAGTCATGCTAAGAGCTCTCACTGCAATATTCTTTCTTTCATGTCATACTGAAAATTCCATTTTATTCTCCATTTGTCATTTTTCTCTGCAAAAGCAGTCACTTCATTATAGAAATTAGGGGGTTTTTTCTGCAGTCTACCTTCTAGTTTCACACTTCTGGTTTTAATTCTTCATGTTCTCAGTAATTTTGATCACTAATTTGTCTTTCCAGCTTTGGCTGGTGACTTTTCAGACAAGTATCAGAAAGCTAAACTGAAAAAAAATTTATTCAGCAGCTTAACTTTATCATGGAAGTTTTGTTTTTCAAGAGTATTATCCCAAGAGTAGGAACTCTTTGATTTTGAACACAATAACGTTTAATAAACGAAGGTTAAAAAACCCATTACTTCAACTTATTAGTGTGCCACCAACAGCTTGTTACAAACCATGTAAAATTAGAATATTTCTTAGAGATTTTGACTAAGAACACAGACAAAACCACTGAATACAACAGTCTCCAAAAAGAAACTGTAGAATCTCACTGATACAGACAAAAGTCAGGTTTGAACATATTTAGATTCCTAAAAAGTATCACATCTGAAGCATTTAACAATAAACAGAGGTGCTTAACTGCGTTTGCTCTTGGTTGTGTCCATGAATGGCATCTGCAGGGGAAGCAAGCCTGAATTCAGAACTTCAGCTGGCTTTGCACAGATCAGTCCTCACCAGCAGAACTGTTCCTGGCTCACTGGAATTACAGTGGTGGAAGGAATTCCAGGCAGAGAATCCAAACCCCTGGAGATGAGCTGCCGTGCCAGGGTGGATCTGTGGCTCAGCTCAGTGGATCCTGCCCAGCCTGAGCCCCCAGCTGGGAGCAGGAGAGAGTCAGCGCTGTGCAGGCTGCAGAAGCTAAGCTGGATAATTGCACCAATTAAATGCAGCCCCAATTATTTTCTGTACACCAAGAGAAATCTGTTATAAACCTTTAAACAATTCCTGAGCTGGGAACCACGGGGCTGTCCTGAATGGGACTGAGGAAATGCCATCCCATTACCAACTGAGCACTACAGACCCATCTACAGCACTGCTTGGGGTGTGATGGGTGGCAAAAAACTGGAGGATATCTACAACATTTAATATTAACGTTTTGGGGCACCGAGGAAAAGTCATGGATGTCTGCTTACCTCCATCAGGAAATGCTGTGTGTGTCTGCAAGGCTCTGCTTGCAGAAAGAAAACTTATTTATTGCAAATCTTTAAAAGGCATCAGTCTTTGACATCCACTTTCTCAGAGGTTTAATTTCAAGAAGCATCAGCTCACATCAACTTTCACAAAAATACCACAGAATCCATAGTTTCAGTAACTGCTAAAGTAAAAGCAACCTTCGGGATAGTCAAATGTGCTCGAAGGCTAGAGCAAATTTCCATTAGAAATGCCATGAAAGAAAGAAGACGGCCAACTAATGAGTATACAATGTGCAGCTGCAGGAGAAGTGACAGGGAAAAGGTGGAAAAGAGAAAGGGACAACAAAAAGGCTCATCCTAATTAAGCAAATATACGACAGAGGAAAAAAACCTGCACCAGTTGGGTGTGGTTATTTCATGATTAAATGCTAAATAACGATAAGAATTTGGCAGAAATACAGGCTGTGTGAGAATACAGCATTTACAGTTACCTTACACTACAGCAGCTTTCAATTTCTCAAGGTTAGCAGATTTTATTAAGACAGTGATCTTATACAGGTGGATTTTTTTTCTGTAATTCAGTATTACATAAGACAGAATTGTCTCATCCTGATACAGAGTTAAAGCCAAAGGTCCTCCTGAACATGCATTGTATGAAAATGAAAACCAGGGACTTTGGGTTATGAAAAGAAGCCATATGACTAAAAAGTGAATCCATTTTCCAAAACGCCCACACAGACAAGAGCTCCTGATGAGAAAAATGATCTCTGCAAAGCTAAATTGCACAGATTATTTCCATGAAAAGTTAGAATCATGCAGATTATACGACATTTACCGCGCTGAGATTTAAAAAAATAGCCCACCAACTTTTTATATTATTACAGTATGAATAATTACTTGATTGTTCAATGTAAATTATGTAAATATCAATCATTATTTAATTGGATAATTGTCTTCTTTTGGAATTTGCATAGGCAATGATGCTTGCTTAATTTTTCCAGGATTGTTTCTCTCTTGCTGCTGGCAAGTTCTGGGTACCTTCAAACCGAGGTGCAACCACCTGTGTGTGCCAGCAAAGCAGTTGTGGCTTACCTTGGCACTGGAATCCTTGCTTCCCAAATCCCCTGCATAAAGAAGGAAAAAATTGCTTTAGTATGTTTAGCTTTAATTTCTACTCAATGATCTCTAAAAACATAAAAATAGCTTCATATTAAATTACTTCAGGTTTTGCTACGACAGCAACAGATTTTCAAATACACAACACAGACCAGCCCACCCATTTCAAAGCAGAGAACAATAGCTGTCACCAGCTCTGTAATTTCAGCTTCTGGCAACCATTTTTTTATTATTATTATTTTACAAGCTATTTTGGATCTACAATTATCATCATCTGTGATTACTGCATAATATTTCAACTCGTTTAATGCCACATGTATACTTAACAGCCACGTAAAATATTTCAAGTTCCAGCAAAGGCACATAAAACAAACCAGACTTGGGTTTTCATCCAAATTTTAGGATTACAAGCCGGTGTTGTGAGGCTCAGCCAGACTCCAGCCGTTGGCTGTATGGAAAGCAGGCAGGTTAAGGGTTTTGCTTGTTTCAATAGAAATGAGAAGACAGGCCCATGATTTTCATACTGATTATTCTCCAGCTTCTTTGCTCCATTTCCATAAGGAAATACAAATGTGTGTGTGACACTCCTGCAATGAATACAGTGACAGTGGTATCCAGAGATCCAACACATTTTATACCCCTGGCAAACTGCACTGCTGTGGATTTATTTGTTTATCTTTAAGCATTTAACGTTCTCTTCCCACAAAAATAACTGTTTTGAGTATCCTGCCTATAAACATTTCTCTGCCTTTTCCCCCTTCTTTGCAGCCTGTTTTTCATCTGGAGAGCTGGAGCCGCTCACACTCAAACCCAAACAGACAAAAACCATGAGCTGGAGAAGCTGTGTGCAATTAACACCGCGCAGTAAAATGGTTTCTTAAAAAAAAAATATATCAACAATGTCTCGACTTTTTTTTTATTTATTTATGGAAGAGACAAAACCTTCAGCGCACTCTTACTTCAGGTGGAAGCTGAAATGACACAGCTTAGAGAATTTCTGTACATTTCTATGCACATGTCGCTACTTATTGTTGCTCTAAGCAAACCTAAACTAGGAAAACCAGGAGAAAAATCAAATTATTCGTTTTCTTGGCAGCACACGTGTCTATTTTGTCACTCTGATGCTGTTATCACTCATCTTCACAAAACTCAAAAGCTGGAAGTGTGGAAATGCAATCGCAGGAAAGCTGATGGCGGGACTAAGAACATGAAACAGACTTGAGATAATTTTTAATCCTTTAAAATAGGCTTATTTGCAAACATTCCCTTTTTATCTACTCCAGAAGCATGGCTGTTCCTCAGTGTCTGAGCCGAATCCGTGCAGAGCTGCAGCACATTCCACTCCCCGAGCAGTTACAATGTAATTTTTAAGTAAAAAGTCTTTTTAAAAGAAAAAAATCAAGACTCCAGAAACAAAGTGGAGAGTGAAAGTTGCTGAAGAGGATAATGCGGCACCAAACTATTTTGGTAAATATTACCTGATGAAATGTACTCTAAGGAAAAGAATCTCTTTGTATAGCTCATTGAAAGGTTGTTTATTATTCTTTATCCCTCCAAACATAGGCTAATTGACACAAGTCATTTTGGGAACAGACGAAGCGCTTCCAGCGGTGCGCGATGGTTGTTCGGGAGCGGCCCATCTCCAAATCAGAAAATGAAACAAGTTTTCGAGTCGTCAGATGCTCTTCTAAGGAATGCGAAGAGCTTCCTCAGGCTCAGTAAGCAGGACAAGACAAGAGCACAGTCGCTCTTGCCACCTGTCAGGCGCAGGATACCCTTTCACTTCCAAACCGATCCTGCCATTGGTGACAGAGCTCTGCTTTGTTTTATAATTGTGTTACTTAAGTGCACAAACACCGCTCGGCAATAACCCTGCAGCGGTTTTTCACACCTCCCAACTCGTTCTGGTTTAGATTAACTTTGAAGCAGTTTCTGAAGGTCTCTCACTTTTACCATACCCAACTCCACAATTTTTTTTTGCAACTAGGACAAAAAAAAAAAAAAATTGAAAAAGAAAAAAAAGTCAGAAAGTTGACTTGTTTCTTCTGCAGTCTCCCATCTCAGCTTTCCTTCCTTACTCTGCAAATATATTTCAATCATTTCTGGCACAAGCACAGTCTTTGCTCCAGCATGCAAGCAGAGGAAAACTGACGGAGGAAGGAAAAGGTCCGTGGCCAGACACATAAACACACATAAAAAGAGCAAGAAGCGTGCCACGGACACAGAGCCAGCTGCGTGCAGACCCGATCTAAACCTTTCACAACTTCGGCCAAAATAAATCACAGCTCTCGCTTTCGGCACCCGGACCCGCAGTGCAAACTTGAGCAGCGGAGCAGGGCTGGAGCGAGGCGAAGGAGGGGAATCCCGAGCTGTTTGTGCTGCCCGGTCCCTGCAGGTACAGGACCCCCGAGGCTCCTGCCGGGCCCGGCCGGGGCCGCCGCTCCTCGCACGGGGCGCGGAACAAGCGCGGAACGGCCCGGCCTGCGCGGAGCTGCCGCCCTGCCCCGGCACGGCACCGACCCAAGGGTGTACTTTTCCCTACCAGCTTAGCAATGAGGGAGTTGGTAGGGAGTTTTCCTGCCCTCTCGAGCAGGAACCTTTCTCTCACAAAAACCACCCCTCCCTTTCCTCGGCGCGGACCGGAGCAGCGGTGTCACGGTGCCTTCCCGGCCTCGCTGCCCGCCCTCGGCAGCAGGAGGGAACAGGGCAGGCACTGACCAGGAGTTAAGGCTGGGTGACCCAAGTTTTGCCACCCAGCAACGTCCCGGTCTAACACGGGCACCCTCCGTCCCAGCGCGGCTGTGCCTGGCTGAGCCCCCAGCCCAGCCCCGCCGAGCAGAACCCGGGGACAAGGGGTGAGAAACACAGCTCTGGACCATGCGGGGAGCGATGGCCCCAGCGCGGGTCTCCAGACCCTGCTGGGCTCTGCGCCCCCCCGAGCGCCAGCAAGTTTGGGGGCTCCCCCCGCCCCGAAAGCGGGGTGCGCCCAGCCGGGCCGGGGCCCCCGAGCAGCGGCAGCCGCACGCAGCCGGCCGGGACGGGGATGCGACAGCGCCGGGGCAGCGAGGGGACACGGGGGGTCACCCCCAGCGGGGTCACCTGCCCGGCCCCGGGGGGAGCGGCGGCACCGGGAACCGGCTGCCCGGGGACGCGGCGGGTGGGCGGGGAAGG